>CM051265.1:32816897-33004397 GCA_027921565.1 Artemia sinica | reverse complement strand
ATTTTTTTTTATTATAGCGAAACTGACTGATCCTGTTTTAAATATTTAGCGAAATGCTTTTTAAAAGAGCTAACAACACGGTAAAAAAAAGCGTAAGGAAGGAAATTCTTCCTTAACTTAATGGCGAGACAAAAAATAGATTTCTTTTTATTATAGCGAAACTGATTGATCCTGTTTTAAATATTTAGCTAAATGCTTTTTAAAAGAGCTAACAACACAGTGAAAAAAAAGCGTTAGGAAGGAAATTCTTCCTTAACTTAATGGCGAGACAAAAATAGATTTCTTTTTATTATAGCGAAACTGACTGATCCTGTTTTAAATATTTAGCGAAATTCTTTTTAAAAGAGCTAACAACACGGTGAAAAAAAAGCGTAAGGAAGGAAATTCTTCCTTAACTCAATGGCGAGACAATTTCTTTTTATTATAGCAAAACTGACTGATTCTGTTTTAAATATTTAGCGAAATGCTTTTTAAAAGAGCTAACAATACGGTAAAAAAAAGCGTAAGGAAGGAAATTCTTCCTTAACTTAATGGCGAGACAATTTCTTTTTATTATAGCGAAACTGATTGATCCTGTTTTAAATATTTAGCGAAATGCTTTTTAAAAGAGCTAACAACACGGTGAAAAAAAAAGCGTACCTGTTTTAAATATTTAGCGAAATGCTTTTTAAAAGAGCTAACAACACGGTGAAAAAAAAGCGTAAGGAAGGAAATTCTTCCTTAACTTAATGGCGAGACAAAAAATAGATTTCTTTTTATTACAGCGAAACTGATTGATCCTGTTTTAAATATTTAGCGAAATGCTTTTTAAAAGAGCTAACAACACAGTGAAAAAAAGCGTAAGGAAGGAAATTTTTCCTTAACTTAATGGCCAGACAAAAAATAGATTTCTTTTTATTATAGCGAAACTGATTGATCCTGTTTTAAATATTTAGCGAAATGCTTTTTAAAAGAGCTAACAACACAGTGAAAAAAAGCGTAAGGAAGGAAATTCTTCCTTAACTTAATGGCGAGACAAAAAATAGATTTCTTTTTTATTATAGCGAAACTGACTGATCCCGTTTTAAATATTTAGCGAAATGCTTTTTAAAAGAGCTAACAACACGGTGAAAAAAAAATTCTTAAAATGCATTCAGTCAAAATTTTTAGATTATTATTTTGTTCAAAACAGTTCAAGTAACTATGCCTCCACGGTTGACAGCCCCCGGGACAAGAGATGTAAATTGAGCAAGTTGCCCATTGTTAACATATAAGGTTTTTATGGAGGGTACAGTCGTACCATCTTTGAAGGGGGCTCATTGAATCAGAAATCTAAAGTTGTAGTACTCTTTTTAAGAGTGAAAAGTGATCGGAGGGCAACCAGTCCCCCTCCCCTCCACGACCTTTTTTCATCAAAAAAAACTAAGTATATTTTGAGACACTTATTCTTCTCAAAATAGTCCAAAATTTCAAACAAATATGCTTCCGGTATTTGTAGCTCTCGCCCTTCAAACTCCCGGGGCAAGGGCTATGAGTTATGCAAGTTGTCCATTTTTAAAATGGAAGAAAGAGCATGTTTGATCCTGGGTCTCCAAAACTGCTTAGGGCATTAGGATGAAACCTTAAGGAAACGGTGAGAGCGATGCCAACATAATAAAACCTCAAAATGAGCTATCTGGTTGTGCAAGGGGAATACTAGAAATGTCTATGGAACAGCTAAGGGTGTTAAGTTGAAACTTTCAAGGTATGTTGAGGAGCTGTTAAAGAGAGATTGTCGACTGATCGAAATTTTGAAATTGCCATTTTGTTCAAACTATTCAAAAGATCTAACAGCTATGCCTCCAGGGATTTCATGACAATAAATCCCTTTGCCCCGGGGCAAGTATTGTAACTTATTCAATTTGCCCGTTATTTGCGTGTAGGATTTTTCATTCGGAAAAGGGAAATGTTTGATTCTGGATAGATCCGAAAAGAAAAATGGCATTAAAGTAGAACAGTCAAAAGGTCTAGTAACTATGCCTAAGCGAATGCAATGCCCCCCACAGCCTAAGGGATGCGGATCGTAAATTATACAATTTGCCCTTTACTACATGCAAGATTTATCATTAGGAAAGGGGGGAAGTTTGTTTCTGGGTGTGTTGGGAAAGGCTAAGGGTATTAAGGCGAAACTTCGGGGAATGTGGAGTAACGTGTTAAAATAGATCAAAAGATTCTATGTGCGTCTGGTTTATCAAAAAGGTGTATCTGCAATATCTTAAAAACGGCTAAGGGTATTAATATAAAAATTTCAGGGTGTGATAAGGAGGATGTTAAAACTTGTTCAGAGGACAACCAGTCTCCTTCCATTCCCTTTTTATCTGCCCTCCCTCAAAGTTATTTGATGAACATTCTGGAAATACCATTCTGTTGAAGATAGTTGAGAAGTCAAATAACTATACATCCGATGATGAAATGGCCCCCAACAGCCCCTGGGGCAAGTTTTTTTAAGTTGTAGAAGTTGTCCATTGTTTATATATGAGGATTGTTACTGGGAAAACGGGACATGTTTGATCCTGAGTCCCAAAAAAGGTTAAGGGTATTACGGTAAACTTTTCAAAATGTTATGGGGATCCCAAACACAATCAAAACCAACCATATGTGGGATGATTGTCAAAAGGACACAACAGCAATATATAAGAAACGGCTTGTGATATTAATTTGAACTTGAAAGGTAGTTTGAGAGAAACGTTGAAAAAGAAACAGAGGAGAACCAGCTGCCCCCCCCCCCTCTTGCCCTTTTAGATGCCCTCTTAATAATGATAGGAAAAACTAACAAACAAATTTATTCAAAATAATCAAAACTTCTTTTTTCTATCTCTTTGGGGTGACATGCCCCCACAGCCCCTTGTGCAAGGAACAGAAATTGGGTCATTTGTCTATTTTTAATATGCAGGGTTAATTACCAAGAAAGGGGGGTGTTTGATCCTTGATATGTCCGAAAAGGCTAAGGGTATTTAGGTGAAATTTCAAGAAATTTTGAGGAGTATGTTGAGCTAAGTCAAAGCGTATATCTGTATCCATGTTATCAAAAAGGCGTGTCTGCAATATCTTAGGAACGGGTAAGGGTATCAACTTAAAACGTTTAAGACTACTTCTTGTACTACTACTATTGTGGCTGCTAGTTCGACGGGTTGCGACTGCGACTGTGACTACTTCCAACTGCGACAATTTGTAAATCGTGACTAAGACTGCATCTATTTGCGACTACTTTCAGGGAATTTTGAGGGGGACATTAAACTTTGAAATTTTGATGTTGAAAAATACTTCACTTTGATGTTTTCAAACCTTGATAATTGAAAAAAAAATTTATCCAGAAATGGGGAATCCTGAAAAACTTAAAACTTTGACAGTCAAAAACGAACAGAAATTAATTAAATAACTTTCCCGAAACAGAAGGTTTTCAACGAAATGTAAAGAACGATACTAAACTTAAGACCAGCAAAACTAAATTTCTATAATAATTCAAACTCGAAAAGGTCAGAAATTTATTATCTAAGATTAAATGAAACCCAAAAAGAACAGAAAGTAAATAAACAATCATAGCAAACATAGAGATAACACGTGCTATTATAAGTGAATAAATAAACCTTAAAACAAGCAAAAATTAAACTGAATATCCAAGTCAAACTTTTAACGGACAGAAATGACTACAAACAAGAGTCTGGTGCTGTCTCCTTCCCTAACCGTAAAAGTTTAAAGTTTATTGCATCATTTGCGCCTTAGGGTACTGGAAAACGAATTACATCAAAGACATTTTTTTTATATTTACAATATTGAAAAATGAAAATGAAATTACAGTGAAATAAAATCTTGAATTGCTAAGTTTTTTGCAATTAATTTAATTATTTATTAAATATTCAGTTTATTTTTATTAGTTCTTTCCAAGGAATGTTAAAGCCACATAGTTTTCAATAAAACGCAAATGGCCCAATAGGATTTAGACTTTTACCGCTAGGGGAGGAGGAAGCGGGCAGTAACCAAACTCCTCTTTGTAGTGATTTTTATTCTTTTTAAGTTTGATTTCAATATTCAATTTAATTTTATTTGGTTTAAGATTTATTTGTATTATTACCTATTATTTGTATGTTTGGAATGATTGTTTATTAAATTTTTGATCATTTTGGGTTTCATTTGTTCTTTAATAGTAACTTCTAGTCGTTTTGTGCTTAATTCTTACAGTAATTTGTTTCTGCTGGTCTTAGTTTAGTATAGATCTTTACTTTTCTTTGAAAAACGTCTTTTTCGGAAAGTTTTTTTTTAATTAAACACCACAAAAAGGAAGTTCTTTTGGCACACTACTACTGATACATCAGTTTTTGTTGTTGTTTTCTTTTAGTTTCGGTTACCATCGGCTCATATCGTTCTTCACTTACAGTTCGTTGCAGTAAATGATTTGATTATAATTCACTGGTTAGTTTCGCATTCTTTCCCCAGTACTAGGGTACGCTTACAACTTGTTGTTGTTTGTTTGTTGTTGTTTTTTTTTCTTGCATTAACATGCAAGAAAATACAAGGTTATCAAAATAATAAATAACTAAAATATGTATTCGAAAAAATATGTAATGCTGAAGATAATATAATACAAAACTTTAAGCCCAGATGCCTGTTTCAGGATCAATGCCTTAGGAATTAATTACAATAATATTAAAATAGCATAAAATTATAGACGATGATTGTGAAAAATGTCGTTTAACAGATTAATATTACTATAAAATAATACTAATTTAATTAAAAGGCATTTTAGCTCTACAAATTCAATACTACAAAAGGACTTTGGCTCTTAAAAATTCATCTAGAACTTTGTCATTTTCACTTTTTTTTTTTTTTTTTTTTTTTTTTTTTTTTTTTTTTTTTTTTTTTTTTTTTTTTTGGGAAGATAGTTTACAAAAGGACTACAATACTGAATCACCTCAGGTTTCTACAGTGAAATTTTGGCCACCAGACTGTGCAATCTGATAATTTACTTTTGAATGACCTCTTACTCAAACTTTTCGTTTGGCTTTAAACCTAACAAATGCGGACTGACTTTTTTAAGACGGAGAATATCTCCATATAATCCAAAAGGCAAGGAGATGAAATTCTCCACTTGCGTTTTGATTTTCATTGTTTTTAGTTTTTAGAAATGTTAAATCTAATAATAAACGTTTGACTGTCCAGGTGACCACCCCCAAAATCATTATGTGTTAGTCACTGTAACACAGCCGTTTCCCACAATTGCTGAATGAACACTGGCTAAAGCTTCTTAATGTGGCTTTCAGTGAAGGTGCGCAAATAGAGTATCTTGAGAACATTACCATAATCGAACAAAGAACGAACCACTACCAGTTTATTGATTTCTCGAAAAACCAAATTACAGCCTATTAGGGTTCCACCCCTTGTTTCTTTTCTTTTCAGATAAATGACCTATTTTCCTTTCTTTAATTATATTTGCCTACAAGATAATTTTAAAGTTGAACTCTGGTTGCTAAGCTAGATTATTTCGCAATAAGTAAGCTTTGAAGTTAAATTCTATTTTGGTCTTCCGGGCCTGGGCCATTGAAAGATAAAATTACGAAAAATTAGAATGGATTTTGGATGGTGATTTAGAGGATTGACCAGGGCCGAGCGAAGGTCCATCCCTATGCAAAGTTTGTTGAATAGAAGCAATATTATTTAGTAAGTCTACATTGAGACCCCGTTTGGGGAGTCTGTTATTTCGGAGTTGTTGTATGTGTGTGACCTTTTTGGAAGATTACAAGTAAGCTATTTTCTAAAGCTGTGTTGACTATTTTTCCAGGAACACAGACAGGGTAGGAAATGAGTTACGAGATAGAGTCATTATTATTTCTACAGGGGGTCCGTTACCTTCCATGGAGATAGCTAGAGATTTTAAGTGGTGATCCGAGTTGGATGCACCTTGGCCTTAGAGTGTGGCCATTTGACGTTCGATCCCGTTATCAGACCCTGGGGCACGGTATATTTTAAATTGGGTACTAACAAACCATATATATACAGAGCCGTTGTGGTAAGCGCGGGCATCCCATTATAATTTTTGGCACTGCCAAGGGCTTTCCCCTCCAGTAAGCGGTGTAGCACCATTTTTGCACCAATAAGTTGTAACACCCGTACTTTACACGTGACTAATTAACTTGTGAGACAAGGGAGGCTGCGCCTCCCACTTAAAATTGGCAAATTAAAACGCAACAATTTTTCACGAAAAGACAAGAAGAGACATTGGTAAAAGAATTTTCATTCAGACTGAAGAATTATTTTGACGTTAAGTAAACCTTGAAAAAATGGTGGAAAAACGGAAGATTCACACAAGGTCAGAAAAAAACAAGAGTTGAAAGAATTGGATATGAACTCCAACAAAACTACGGCGATAAACCAAAATCGTATTCAGACCCACTATTGTATGTGGCTCCCGCTGGAAATACCCCAAGAAAAATATCATCAGATGGAACCATATTTCACTTAGGGGGTGAAATAGACAATTCTGACGCGTGTGAAGGGGGAAACTTCGAAACAAAATCAGTAACAGGGTGATCTCCGGTACAAACCGTGAAAGGAGAAAAGAATTTACGACAGATTCAGTTGGAATTATTCCAAGATAGAAAAAAATATAATTATAGAACGAACAGACTCAGAAAGGAATTAAGAGGATATAACGACAAAGAGAATCAGAGTAGGCCGAGTAGCAGGAGTAATAGAAGCTCAATTTCCATCATGGGCTCGCGAAAAAGTATTCATGTAGATATGACACAACATATATTAAAGTTAATGGAATAAGATAGAAAAGAAAGAGAGGCAGATAGAATAGCCTAAAAACGAAAAGAGGAGGAAGGTAGAAAAGAAAGAGAGAGAGAGATAGAATAGGCTAAAAACGAAAAGAGGAGGAAGGTAGAAAAGAAAGAGAGAGAGATAGAATAGTCAGAGAACGAAAAGAAGAGGAAGATAGAAAAGAAAGAGAGAGAGATAGAAAAGAAAGAGAGAAAGAGATGATAGTTTGAGAGCAGAGAGAAGAGAATATTAGAATAGCTAGAGAACGAAAGGAGGAGGAAGATAGAGACGAAAGATAAAGAAAGAGAAAGAGAAGAAAGAGTAGCCAAAAAAAATGAGGAGGAAGATAGAGAAGAAAGAGAAAGAGATACAGCCCCGCCGTATCTTTTCTTCTTTTCTTTTCAGATAATTTTTGTGTAATTATATTTGCCTATAAGATAATTTTAATCATAAGTTGAACTCTGGTTGCTTAGCTAGATTCTTTCGCAATAAATGAGCTTTGAAGTTAAATTTTATTTTGGTCTTCTGGGTCTGGGCGATTGAAAGATAAAATTACAAAAAAGTAGAATGGATTTAATATTATTCAGTTAGTCTACATTGAGACCCCGTTTGGGAGTCTGTTTTTTCAGAGTTGTTATATTTGTGTGACCTTTTTGGAAGATTACAAGTAAGCTATTTTCTACAGCTGTGTAGAATATTTTTCCAGGAGCCCAGACAGGATAGGAACAGAGTTACGAGATACCGTCATTATTATATCGACAGGGGGGTCCGTTACCTTCCAAGGAGATAGCTAGAGATTTTTAAGTGGTGATCCGAGTTGGATGCACCCTTGGCCTTAGAGTTTGGCCATTTAACGTTCGAGCACGTTCCCATACCCTGGGGCAGGGTATATTGCAAATTGGGTACTAACAAACATTTAGCACTAACAAACAGTCTTCATTTAGCCTTGAAAGTGATAACACCTTTTTTGGATTTTATCAACTTGAAACTCGGTAGGATCCTAAATTAATTCAGTGACCGGAGTTAATTGTGCAACCATTCTGTCATAACATTTCATACGGATTAAAAATGTTGTAATCTACTGACCTAGTTTCTGGACATTTATTTACACTTTACAAAAATAGATTTGTGCTGATTTCAATTTTGCGTAACCATAATTGACAAGCAGAAGAGGGGCAGTAAACCCGTGGCAAGTGCCGTTGTACCTGCCGGGAGAGTCTCCCTTAAATTGCGGGGATAAGGTAACGGGGGCTGACGCTTCCCTTGTCTTTTGGGGTGATATTTTTTTTTTTTCAAGCCAATGATGTCTCCAAAAGTGTGCCCTAACTGTGAACGTTCTTTGGGGAAAGGCACGCTGTTGCAATGCACTAAGTGTTCCAATTTGTTTCATCCCTCTTGTTCAGGGATCACCGTTTCCGATAGAAAGAATACTCCTAACTGGATCTGTTCTATTTGCAAAGCCGCTACCGAATTTTCTAGTGACCCAATAGAGAGTGAGCACCCAAATTCTTCAATAAATATGCTGACGCCACTGAATGCCGTAACCCCTGCGTCTCAAGACCCTCTCTTGGCTGTTAGCCAGGAAGCACCTGTGATTAACGATTCGACTGATAATCATTGCCCAAATGAACAGGTAAAGCGGAATAATTTTGCCTGCGATGATTCTTCTGATTCATTCTGTGATTTTTCAAAAACCTTCGTAATTGCAGATGGGATTTCTCATGTAATTGTGAACTCTGCCCTGTTTTTTATTTGCGATGCATTTGCGAATGGTATTCCAGAAACGGAGCTTATTGAAACTGTGGCGAACTTTTACAGCCTTGAGGCTTTGGTGAATGCGAAAAATCTGCTTTGGAAATTTTCTGGAATTCCTATAAAGAGAGTAATGAGACGTGGCAACGCTGCGGAACTTGCTACAGCAAAAGATATTATGAAGATGGTCTCGGATCTTGACCAGAAAGGTTTCAAATGGCCTGTATTAGTGCCTCGCTCATTCAGAGACTGCCCTTTATTAAAATCTGATTCCAATGTACGTTTGGATCGACTTGTTAGTGATTATGGCAGAAAGCTGGAGAAATCCATTACTTCTCTTGAAAGAATTGAACAAGACTTACAGTCCTCGCTGTCAAAGTGTTCAGCCAACTTGGGCTCCCCCTCCCCCTCCCCTTTAAATTCACCTGATTGGCCTCCTCTCCCCATCAGCTCTGATTCAGTAGAGACTATTACTATCGCTAATCCGCCAGCCTCGTTACGTGACCCTGTTTCCAGGAAAAATGAATTGGACAAATTCGGCTCGGGCTGTATCAAGCAAATAAAAAAGACCAATGATTTGATTTTTATCACTGTGGCGGCTGAATCTGGGAAAAAGTTTTCTTGTGATCTAAAGGATTCCTTCCCTGATTGTCTTATCAATACTAGAAAGCCTAAGTTTTTCGGAATAATCCGTGGTGTGGATATCGAGTTCGACATTGAAGCTCTAGCAGCCACTTTGCCTGGGATTCTGGAGTTCAGGCGCCTTGGAATGTCGAGAACAATAAAGGTGTCGTTTGAGTCCGAAGCATTTTTAAAATATTATATCGTCCATGGGATTAAGTTCGGTTACGAGCTCTACAGAGTTGAGAAAGACAAGGTGCTTCCAAAACGATGTTTCGCATGTCAAAGTCCCTCTCACACCGAAAAAAACTGTGATTCTTCTACTCTGAAGTGTGCTCGTTGCAGTGGAAATCATAGATCAACGAAGAATACTCCATGTACTAACCCCATTTGTTGTGCAAATTGCAACTCAACTAACCACCCGTCTTACAGTTTCAGTTGCCCTGCTATGAAAAAGCTTTTTAAATGAATATTGGTTCTACGATTACGTCCTTTAATTCGAATGGAGTCATTGGCAAATTTGTAGTGCTGAATGAATTTGTTTCTGAAAATAGTTCAATACTATGTTTGCAAGAGCATCATTTGTTGGACCATTCTTTGAATATGTTAAGTTCCCTTTCAAGTCTACATGATATATTTACCGTTCCTGCGAGGCCTACCGGAGGCCGCCCTGCGGGTGGCATTGCTACATTTGTTCCTAAAGAATTTAGTGCTATTTTATCTTGTGCTGATGAGTCTTTTCTTGCCTGCAAACTTTTTGATTGTGTTTTGGTCAATTGCTATTTGCCTACTGACTATCATGTTGATTCGTCTTTTGAAGCCTTTACGTCAGCTTGCCATAGACTTAGTAGCTTTATTGCCCTATTAGATTCGAGTTTACGTATTTTTATTTTTGGTGATTTTAACTGTGATCTTGAGAGTGTAAATGAACGTAGCACAATTTTATTTTCGTCTTTACCAAATTTTAATATCTGCCGTAAGACACTTGATTTTACTTATTCTCATTGGAGTGGGAGTACGAGTAATATTGACCATGTACTTTTTAATTTTTCCCCATCTATTATAGTAAAAGTTATCCCGGATTTCCCGATAAGTGATCATTTACCTATTCAGTTTTTGACATCGTTTTCTGTAATTCATGATTCTGTTTCTGCTTCTAATTTTATTCCAATTCGCCCTAAATATTTTGAGAGAATTATCTGGGATGAAAAACTGATTCCGGCTTACCAAGATAAAGTTGATTCTTTAGCTCGAAAAGTAGTTGTACCTGATATTCTGAAGTGTCATAAAGATAACATAGAGCTTGAGCTTAATTGCATATATCTTCAGTTATTACATTGCTTAAAATATGGTGCTAAAGAAACTTTTGGAGTTAAAAAGTGTAAACCCAATGTTGAAAAACCTTTTTGGTCGTCAAATCCGTTTCTTGTACATGCTAATCATGAATCTAAATTAGCTTTTAGACATTGGAAAAATAGTGGAAAACCGCGTGATCTTCATCCGGCTTTTCTATGCATGAAAAAAAAGAAGGCAATTTTCCAGTCGGAGCTTCGTCGTCATAATAATATTTTGCTTATGGATGCTTCGTCTGAAGTTGATATGAATAAAAAGAAACTTTGGAAAGCTCTACGTTCAACAAAGAGAGTTAATGAACCTTCTAAAAAGAATGGCCCTTCTCTTGTTGAGTGGGAAACTCATTTTGCAAACCTTTCGAAATCTTGTGATGATCCTGAACAACTTTCGCATGTTGATATAATTTTAAACAGTTCTTTTAATTCGCATGATTTTTCTATTTCGTTTGATTCTTTGTTGGGTGCATGCCGTAAATTAAAGCCACAATCCTCTAAAGACCATGATGGGATTTTTTCAAATCATGTGAAATTTGCTCCAACTTCTTTTCTTCTTCTTCTTTTGACTTTTTTTAATCTTATTCTCAAGTTTGGTATTGTTCCTCCGTCTTTTAGGATTGGGGTGGTAACTCCTATTCTAAATCTGGTAAAAGAGATCTCCGTTCTTGTGATTCGTATAGGCCGATAACGAAGGGTTCTATGATTGGTAAACTTTTTGAATTATGTATAAAGGATCTTTTTGATTATTTGGATGTTGGTCTTAATCAAGTAGGGTTCAAAAAAGGAATGGGTTGCGACCATGCGCATGCAACGTTTGATACTATAATTAAGGAGTCAAGATCTACTGGCTCCCCACTTTATACACTATTAATTGATATAAAAGGAGCTTTTGACAATATTTCGCATGCTTCCGCTCTTTCAGCTCTTATTTCTGGTGGGATTCCCTTTCTGTGGTTAGAGTTCTTAGATCTTGGTATTCGGGGCTTAGGATAAAAATTTTTGCACATACTTCTGATTCTCTTTCTAATCCAATTTCCGTGGGTCGGGGCGTGAGACAGGGTGGGGTTTTATCTCCTTATATTTTTAACGCATGTCTGGCGGAGTGTCTTCGTTCTTTATCTACAACCCTTATTTCTTGGGGACGGGATGTGTCTTTTCTTGCATATGCTGATGATATTATCCTATTGAGCCGTTCTAAAGCTAGTCTAATTAAGAATTTTAATTCCCTTTCTAGTCTGCTTAATGTTCGTGGCCTTTCTATTAGTATTAAAAAATGTCAATATTTTCCCGTTAATGTTAATGACCGAGCTGAATTAATTTGCGATAGAAATATATCATTTCCGGTTTCTGATGCTGTTGTTTATCTTGGGTTACCTTATTCTGCTTCAGCTCGTGAATCTAAGTCGATGCTAATTTTACATATTCAAGAAAAAATTAGAAAGGCGTTTGGTTCCATAATACGGCTACGTGGTGTTTATCGTCGTGAAATTCTAGGTTCTCTTTTTAATGCAGTTGCCCTTCCGCATGTTCTTTATCCTTCCCTTCTTCTTCGAGATTTTAAAATTTGTGATTTTTCAGCAATTCGCGTTTGTTATTTTAAATATTGTAAGTTTTTACTTGGTTTTCCAATTTCCTTTAGTAATTCTGAATTAGTTTCAAAATTTAAAATTAAAGAGCCGTTGGAAATAGCCAAGGTAAAAATAAATAATTTTTACCGTAAATCTGAAAATATACTTTATGTTCATAATCTTTTTCCTTTTTTTTCTATAGTTTAAAAAGTGCATGATTTCATTATTACTATTTGTTGCATTTGATTAAGTTTTCTTTTGGGCAACTTGTAAATTGTTGCTATGTTTGATGGTGTGTTATTTGGATTTTTGAAGAGTTATTTAATTATCTTTTATACTCCTCGTTTTTGAGGGAAATAAATAAAATAAATAAACCCTATATTTACAGAACCGTTGTGGTAAGCGTGGACATCCCATTATAATATTTGGCGCCGCCAGGGGCTTTCCCGTTCAGAACGTGGTGTAGCACCATTTTTGCACCAATAAGTGGTGACACCCGTACTTTACCACATGAATACTGGTGGCAGTCGTAGCTCACCAATATAATACTGGCTATATTTAATTTCCATTCACCTTTAAAAAGCATTTCAACTTGTTAACCACAATATTAGTAGAAATGTCCCTATTGACACAGGGGGGACTCCTAATATGGGCATAGAGACCCTAGGGGGAACACCTGGTTAATCGGTCAATGCCCCCTTTTTCAAGGTCGATTTATTTGTTGTTGTTTTGGTCAAGTGCATGCTCGAGGCGAATGTAATGATCCAGAAATAGGAAACAGCATTTGTTGTTGTTGTTTTGGTCAAGTGCATGCTCGAGGCGAATGTAATGATCCAGAAATAGGAAACAGCATTTGTTGTTGTTGTTTTGGTCAAGTGCATGCTAGGAGCGAATGTTAAGAGTTTCCAGGAATAGTAAACAGTTAGATCACGTGTTTCTAACAGATGATGTCATGATTGATTGATCTGTCACGAAAGGGGAATTAATTTGTTGTTTCTAAGGGGAATTATTGATTCACGAAAGGGGAATTAATTTATTGTTTCCAAGGAAGATTGTCTCCGAGACGAAGTTTATTAATATCTTTGGAGTTCGACCAGAATTGTTTCCGGGGTAAAGTTTATAAATAACTGACAGGTGATGGCAAGGTTAATTGTAACTCCGGCGAATGTTTTGATCTTAGAGATGCGCGGGAAAAGGTTTCTTAGTAATTTCAAATGTGACAGCGCAGGGATGCCAAAAACAAAGGGAACACGATGAAATTACGTTTAGA
Organism: Artemia sinica; assembly: GCA_027921565.1. NCBI lineage: Eukaryota > Metazoa > Arthropoda > Branchiopoda > Anostraca > Artemiidae > Artemia > Artemia sinica. Next base: position 32,991,060 of record CM051265.1, on the reverse strand, counting down.
GATTATTTGGGCGAAACCGTTTTAGACATTTTAGGGAATTATTTCGGTGAAACAGTTAGAGACATTTTAAAAGATGATTTTAGAAGATGTTTTAGAAGAGGTTTTGAGTGTGGTCATTATAATACACAGGTTCTATTTAAACAGTGTCGTGAGGTCCCATACCCCAACCCCAAAGGGCCCGATCCCCCTACCCCGAACCAAAGGGCTCCGATCCACATATCCCGACCCGAAGGAAGCCCCCGGCCCCCAAAGGTTCCCCCGGGCTCCGAAAGGGTCCCCGCCCCCCCCCCCCCCCCCCCCAAAGGGCCCCCGGCGCCCCAAAGACCCCTGAGCCCCCATTTTTTAATACTTGCTTAAGGCTTTACTATATCTTTTCAGAACAATTTCCTTTCTTAATGTCCCTTCTAAACCCATTTACAACTTGAAGTACCCATCCATTCCACACACAACTTTACTTTACAGCTTTTCGGATACCTCAACACCATGAAATACCTTTCAAAAGGCATTTCAGAGCAACTTTTTTTCTTAATGTCCCTTCTAAACCCATTTTACAAGTGGAAGCACTCATCCTTTTCACCCACAACTTTACATTACAGCTTTTTGGATACCTCAGCACCAAGAAATACTTTTCAAAGGGCATTTCAGAGCAACTTTTTTTCTTAATGTCCCTTCTAAACCATTTAACAAGTTGAAGCTTCCATCCTTTTCACCCACAACTATACTTTACAGCTTTATGGATACCTCAACACCAAGAAATACAATTCAAAAGGCTTTTCAGAGCAAGTTCCTTTCTTAATGTCCCTTCGAAACCTATTTTCCAACTTGAAGTACCCATCCGTTTCACCCCAACTTTACTTTACAGCTTTTTGGATACCTCAACACCAAGAAATACCTTTCAAAAGGCATTTCAGAGCAATTTCCTTTCTTAATGTCCATCCTAAACCCATGTTACAACTTGAAGTACCCATCCATTTCACCCACAACTTTACTTTACAGCTTTTCAGATACCTCAACACCAAGAAATACTTTTCAAAAGGCATTTCAGAGCAATTTCCTTTCTTAATGTCCCTTCTAAACCCATTTTCCAACTTGAAGCATCCATCCTTTTTACCCACAACTTTACTTTACAGCTTTTTGGATACCTCAACACCAAGAAATACCTTTCAAAAGGCATTTCAGAGCAACTTATTTTCTTACTGTCCCTTCTAAACCCATTTTCCAACTTGAAGTACCCATCCGTTTCACCCCAACTTTACTTTACAGCTTTTTGGATACCTAAACACCAAGCAATACTTTTCAAAGGCATTTCAGAACAAGTTCTTTTCTTAATGTCCTTCCTAAACCCATTTTCCAATTGAAGTACTCATCTTTTCCCCCACAACTTTACTATACTGCCTTTTTGAATACCTCAACACCAAGCAATACTTTTCAAAGACCATTTCAGAACAAGTTCTTTTCATAATGTCCATCCTAAACCCATTTTACAAGTTGAAGCATCCATCCTTTTCACCCAAAACTTTATATTACAGCTTTTTGAATACCTCAACACCAAGAAATACCTTTCAAAAGGCATTTCAGAGCAACTTTTTTCTTAATGTCCCTTCTAAACCTATCTTCCAACTTGAAGTACCCATCCCTTTCACCCACAACTTTATATTACAGCTTTTTGAATACCTCAACACCAAGAAATACCTTTCAAAAGGCATTTCAGAGAAACTTATTTTCTTAATGTCCCTTCTAAACCCATTTTCCAACTAGAAGTACCCATCCATTTCACCCACAACTTTACTTTACAGCTTTTTGGATACCTCAACACCAAGCGATACTTTTCAAAGGCATTGCAGAACAAGTTATTTTCTTAATGTCCTTCCTAAACCCATTTTCCAATTGAAGTACTCATCTTTTCCCCCACAACTTTACTATACTGCCTTTTGAATACCTCAACACCAAGCAATACTTTTCAAAGACCATTTTAGAACAAGTTCTTTTCATAATGTCCATCCTAAAGCCCATTTTACAAGTTGAAGCATCCATCCTTTTCACCCACAACTTTATTTTACAGCTTTTTGAAACCCTCAACACCAATGAAATACCTTTCAAAAGGCATTTCAGAGCAACTTTTTTTCTTAATGTCCCTTCTAAACCTATTTTCCAACTTGAAGTACCCATCCCTTTCACCCACAACTTTACATTACAGCTTTTTGAATACCTCAACACCAAGAAATACTTTTCAAAAGACATTTCAGAGCAAGTTCCTTTCTTAATATCCCTTCTAAACCCATTTTACAAGTTGAAGCATCCATCCTTTTCACCCACAACTATACTTTACAGCTTTTTGGATAGCTTAGAGTCTTAGCTTAGAGTTTTTGTTGAAGTTCTAGTTTAGTTTAGTTTTAGTTAATAGTTTAGAGTTTTAGCTTAGAGTCTTAGCTTAGAGTTTTTGTTAGAGTTGAAGTTTAGTTTAGTAATAGTTAAGAGTTTAGAGTTTTAGCTTAGAGTTTTAGCTTAGAGTTTTTTTGTTAGAGTTCTAGTTTAGTTTAATTTTAGTTAAGAGTTTGATTTTTTACCTTTGAGTTTCAGTTAGAGTTCTAGTTTAGTTTAGTTTTAGTTAAGAGTTTAGTGGCTTACCTTAGAGTCTTAGCTTAGAGTTTTAGTTAGAGTTCTAGTTTAGTTTAGTTTTAGTTAAGAGTTTAGAATTTTAGCTTAGAGTCTTAGCTTAGAGTTTTTGTTAGAGTTCTAGTTTATTTAAGTTTTAGTTAAGAGTTTAGAGTTTTTAGCTTAGAGTCTTAGCTTAGAGTTTTTGTTGAAGCTCTAGTTTAGTTTAGTTTTACTTAATAGTTTAGAGTTTTAGCTTAGAGTCTTAGCTTAGAGTTTTTGTTAGAGTTGAAGTTTAGTTTAGTAATAGTTAAGAGTTTAGAGTTGTAGCTTAGAGTCTTAGCTCAGAGTTTTTGTTAGAGTTCTAGTTTAGTTTACATATAGTTAAGAGTTTGGAGTTTTACCTTAGAGACTTAGCTTAGAGTTTTAGTTTAGTTTAGTTTTAGTTAAGAGTTTAGAGTTTTTTAGCTTAGAGTTTTTTTGTTAGAGTTCTGGTTTAGTTTAATTTTAGTTAAAAGTTTGATTTTTTACCTTTGAGTTTCAGTTAGAGTTCTAGTTTAGTTTAGTTTTAGTTAAGACTTTAGTGTTTTACCTTAGAGTCTTAGCTTAGAGTTTTAGTTAGAGTTCTAGTTTAGTTTAGTTTTAGTTAAGAGTTTAGAATTTTAGCTTAGAGTCTTAGCTTAGAGTTTTTGTTAAAGTTGAAGTTTAGTTTAGTAATAGTTAAGAGTTTAGAGTTTTAGCTTAGAGTCTTAGCTTAGAGTTTTTGTTAAAGTTGAAGTTTAGTTTAGTAATAGTTAAGAGTTTAGAGTTTTAGCTTAGAGTCTTAGCTTAGAGTTTTAGTTTAGTTTAGTTTTAGTTAAGAGTTTAGAGTTTTTTAGCTTAGAGTCTTAGCTTAGAGTTTTTGTTAGAGTTCTAGTTTAGTTTAGTTTTAGTTAAGAGTTTAGAGTTTTTAGCTTAGAGTCTTAGCTTAGAGTTTTAGTTAGAGTTCTAGTTTAGTTTAGTTTTAGCTAAGAGTTTAGAGTTTTACCAAAATGTCTTAGCTTAGAGTTCTAGTTAGAGTTGAAGTTTAGTTTAGTTACAGTTAAGAATTTAGAGTTTTAGCTTAGAGTCATAGCTTAGAGTTTTACTTAAAGTTGTAGTTTAGTTAAGTTTTAGTTAAGAGTTTCGAGGTTTAGCTTAGAGTCTTACCTTAGAGTTTTTGTTAGAGTTCTAGTTTAGTTTAGTTTTAGTTAAGAGTTTAGAGTTTTACCTTAGAGTCTTAGCTTAGAGTTTTAGTTAGAGTTCTAGTTTAGTTTAGTTATAGTTAAGAATTTAGAGTTTTAGCTTAGAGTCATAGCTTAGAGTTTTAGTTAAAGTTATAGTTTAGTAAAGTTATAGTTAAGAGTTTAGAGTTTTACCTTAGAGTCATAGCTTAGAGTTTTAGTTAGAGTTCTAGTTCAGTTTAGTTTTAGTTAAGAGTTTAGAGTTATAGTTTAGAGTCTTAGCTTATGGTTTGTGTTAGAGTTCTAGTTTAGTTTACTTATAGTTAAGAGTCTCGAGTTTTTAGCTTAGAGTCTTAGCTTAGAGTTTCTGTTAGAGTTCTAGTTTAGTTTACTTCTAGTTAAGAGTTTAGAGTTTTAGCTTAGAGTCTTAGCTTAGAGTTTTTGTTAGAGTTCTAGTTTAGTTTAGTTTTAGTTAAGAGTATAGAGTTTTAGCTTAGAGTCTTAGCTTAGAGTTTTTTGTTAGAGTTCTAGTTCAGTTTAGTTTTAGTTAAGAGTTTAGAGTTATAGCTTAGAGTCTTAGCTTATAGTTTGTGTTAGAGTTTTAGTTTAGTTTAGTTACAGTTAAGAATTTAGAGTTTTAGCTTAGAGTCATAGCTTAGAGTTTAACTTAAAGTTATAGTTTGGTTAAGTTTTAGTTAAGAGTTTCGAGTTTTAGCTGAGTCTTAGCTTAGAGTTTTGTTAGAGTTCTAGTTTAGTTTAGTTTTAGTTAAGAGTTTAGAGTTTTACGTTAGAGTCTTAGCTTAGAGTTTTTGTTAGAGTTCTAGTTTAGTTTAATTTTAGTTAAGAATTTGATGTTTTACCTTTGAGTTTCAGCTAGAGTTCTAGTTTAGTTTACTTTTAGTTAAGAGTTTAGTGTTTCACCTTAGAGTCTTAGCTTAGAGTTTTAGTTAGAATTCTAGTTTAGTTTAGTTCTAGTTAAGAGTTTAGAATTTTAGCTTAGAGTCTTAGCTTAGAGTTTTTGATAGAGTTCTAGTTTATTTTAGTTTTAGTTAAGAGTTTAGAGTTTTTAGCTTAGAGTCTTAGCTTAGAGTTTTTGTTGAAGTTCTAGTTTAGTTTAGTTTTATTTAATAGTTTAGAGTTTTAGCTTAGAGTCTTAGCTTAGAGTTTTTGTTAGAGTTCTAGTTTAGTTTAGATATAGTTAAGCGTTTGGAGTTTTACCTTCGAGACTTATCTTAGAGTTATAGTTTAGTTTAGTTTTAGTTAAGAGTTTAGAGTTTTTTAGCTTAGAGTCTTAGCTTAGTTTTTTTGTTAGAGTTCTAGTTTAGTTTAGTTTTAGTTAAGAGTTTGGTGTTTTACCTTAGAGTCATAACTTAGAGTTTTACTTAAAGTTATAGTTTGGTTAAGTTTTTAGTTACGAGTTTAGAATTTTAGCATAGAGTCTTAGCTTAGAGTTTTGTTAGAGTTCTAGTTTAGTTTAGTTTTAGTTAAGAGTTTAGAGTTTTACCATAGAGTCTTAGCTTAGAGTTTTAGTTAGAGTTAAAGTTTAGTTTAGTTAAAGTTAAGAGTTTAGAATTTTAGCTTAGAGTCTTAGCTTAGAATTTTTGATAGAGTTCTAGTTTATTTTAGTTTTAGTTAAGAGTTTAGAGTTTTTAGCTTAGAGTCTTAGCTTAGAGTTTTTGTTGAAGTTCTAGTTTAGTTTAGTTTCATTTAATAGTTTAGAGTTTTAGCTTAGAGTCTTAGCTTAGAGTTTTTGTTAGAGTTGAAGTTTAGTTTAGTAGTAGTTAAGAGTTTAGAGTTTTAGCTTAGAGACTTAGCTTAGAGTTTTTGTTAGAGTTCTAGTTTAGTTTAGATATAGTTAAGCGTTTGGAGTTTTACCTTCGAGACTTAGCTTAGAGTTTTAGTTTAGTTTAGTTTTAGTTAAGAGTTTAGAGTTTTTTAGCTTAGAGTCTTAGCTTAGAGTTTTTGTTAGAGTTCTAGTTTAGTTTAGTTTTAGTTAAGAGTTTGGTGTTTTACCTTAGAGTCATAACTTAGAGTTTTACTTAAAGTTATAGTTTGGTTAAGTTTTAGTTACGAGTTTAGAATTTTAGCTTAGAGTCTTAGCTTAGAGTTTTGTTAGAGTTCTAGTTTAGTTTAGTTTTAGTTAAGAGTTTAGAGTCTTAGCTTAGAGTCTTAGCTTAGAGTTTTTGTTAGAGTTTTAGTTTAGTTTAGTTTTAGTTAGGAGTTTAGAGTTTTAGCTTAGAGTCTTAGCTTAGAGTTATAGTTAGAGTTGAAATTTAGTTTAGTTATAGTTAAGAATTTAGTTTTTAGCTTAGAATCGTAGTTTAGAGTTTTTGTTAGAGTTCTAGTTTAGTTTAGTTAAGAGTTTAGAGTTTTATCATAGAATCATAGCTTAGAGTTTTTGTTGAAGTTGAAGTTTAGTTTAGTCATAGATTTAGTCATAGAATTTAGAGTTTTTAGCTTAGAGTCTTAGCTTAGAGTTTTACTTAGAGTTCTAGTTTAGTCTAGTTTTAGTTAAGAGTTTTGAGTTTTATCTTAGTCTTAGCTTAGAGTTTTTGTTGAAGTTCTAGTCTAGTTTAGTTAAGAGCTTTGAGTTCTACCTTAGAGTCTTAGCTTAGAGCTTTACTTAGAGTTGAAGTTTAGTTTAGTTATAGTTAAGGGTTTAGAGTTTTAGCTTGGAGTCTCAGCTTAGAGTTTTAGTTAGAGTTCTAGCTGAGTTTAGTTTTAGTTAGGAGTTTAGAGTTTTACCTTAAAGTCTTAGCTTAGAGTTTTATTTAGAGTTCTAGTTTAGTTTAGTTTTAGTTAAGAGTTTTGAGTTTTACCTTAAAGTCTTAGATTAGAGTTTTAGTTAGGGTTGAAGTTTCGTTTAGTTTAGTTATAGTTAACAGTTTATAGTTTTAACTTAGAGTCTTAGCTTAGAGTTTTAGTTAGAGTTAGTGTTTAGTTTAGTTATAGTTAAGAGTTGTAGCTTAGAGGTTTAGCCTAGAATCTTAGCTTAGAGATTTAGTTAGAGTTGAAGTTTAGTCTAAACTAGCATAACCACAAAATTACACAATATTGCATAGAAATAGCAAAACCATAGGTTAGATTAGGTTAGGTTAGGTTAGAGGTTAGGTTTCTCCACGTTTAAGTTAGGTTAGATTAGGTTAGCTTATCATGAGCGCTCATGATAAGCTAACCTAATCTAACTGGTACAAAGTCGACATGGGGGGATTTTCCGGCGAGTATGGTTAGGTTAGGTTAGCTAAGTTAGCCTAACCTAACCTAACTTAAACATGGAGAGATGTTTACTAGCTAACCTAACCTAGCCCCGGGGCAAGCATTGTAACTTATTCAATTTGCCCGTTATTTGCGTGTAGGATTTGTCATTCGGAAAAGGGAAAATGTTTGATTCTGGATAGATCCGAAAAGACTAATGGCATTAAAGTAGAACAGTCAAAAGGTCTAGCAACTATGCCTAAGCGAATGCAATGCCCCCCACAGCCTAAGGGATGCGGATCGTAAATTATACAATTTGCCCTTTACTACATGCAAGATTTATCATTAGGAAAGGGGGGAAGTTTGTTTCTGGGTGTGTTGAAAAAGGCTAAGGGTATTAAGGCGAAACTTCGGGGAATGTGGAGTAACGTGTTAAAATAGATCAAAAGATTCTATGTGCGTCTGGTTTATCAAAAAGGTGTATCTGCAATATCTTAAAAACGGCTAAGGGTATTAATATAAAAATTTCAGGGTGTGATGAGGAGGATGTTAAAACTTGTTCAGAGGACAACCAGTCTCCTTCCATTCCCTTTTTATCTGCCCTCCCTCAAAGGTATTTGATGAACATTCTGGAAATACCATCCTGTTGAAGATAGTTGAAAAGTCAAAAAACTATACCTCCGGGGATGAAATGGCCCCAACAGCCCCTGGGGCAAGTTTTTTTTAAGTTGTAGAAGTTGTCCATTGTTTATATATGAGGATTGTTACTGGGAAAACGGGACATGTTTGATCCTGAATCCCCAAAAAGGTTAAGGGTATTACGGTAAACTTTTCAAAATGTTATGGGGGATCCCAAACACAATCAAAACCAACCATATGTGGGATGATTGTCAAAAGGACACAACAGCAATATATAAGAAACGGCTTGTGATATTAATTTGAACTTGAAAGGTAGTTTGAGAGGAACGTTGAAAAAGAAACAGAGGAGAACCAGCTGCCCCCCCCTCTTGCCCTTTTAGATGCCCTCTTAATAATGATAGGAAAAACTAACAAACAAATTTATTCAAAATAATCAAAACTTCTTTTTTCTATCTCTTTGGGGTGACATGCCCCCACAGCCCCTTGTGCAAGGAACAGAAATTGGGTCATTTGTCCATTTTTAATATGCAGGGTTAATTACCAAGAAAGGGGGGTGTTTGATCCTTGATATGTCCGAAAAGGCTAAGGGTATGTAGGTGAAATTTCAAGAAATTTTGAGGGGTATGTTGAGCTAAGTCAAAAGCGTATATCTGTATCCATGTTATCAAAAAGGCGTGTCTGCAATATCTTAGGAACGGGTAAGGGTATCAACTTAAAACGTTTAAGACTACTTCTTGTACTACTACTATTGTGGCTGCTAGTTCGACGGGTTGCGACTGCGACTGTGACTACTTCCAACTGCGACAATTTGTAAATCGTGACTAAGACTGCATCTATTTGCGACTACTTTCAGGGAATTTTGAGGGGGACATTAAACTTTGAAATTTTGATGTTGAAAAATACTTCACTTTGATGTTTTCAAACCTTGATAATTGAAAAAAAAAATTTATCCAGAAATGGGGAATCCTGAAAAACTTAAAACTTTGACAGTCAAAAACGAACAGATATTAATTAAATAACTTTCCCGAAACAGAAGGTTTTCAACGAAATGTAAAGAACGATACTAAACTTAAGACCAGCAAAACTAAATTTCTATAATAATTCAAACTCGAAAAGGTCAGAAATTTATTATCTAAGATTAAATGAAACCCAAAAAGAACAGAAAGTAAATAAACAATCATAGCAAACATAGAGATAACACGTGCTATTATAAGTGAATAAATAAACCTTAAAACAAGCAAAAATTAAACTGAATATCCAAGTCAAACTTCTAACGGACAGAAATCACTACAAACAAGAGTCTGGTCCTGTCTCCTTCCCTAACCGTAAAAGTTTAAAGTTTATTGCATCATTTGCGCCTTAGGGTACTGGAAACGAATTACATCACAGACATTTTTTTTATATTTACAATATTGAAAAATGAAAATGAAATTACAGTGAAATAAAATCTTGAATTGCTGAGTTTTTTGCAATTAATTTAATTATTTATTAAATATTCAATTTATTTTTATTAGTTCTTTCCAAGGAATGTTAAAGCCACATAGTTTTCAATAAAACGCAAATGGCCCAATAGGATTTAGACTTTTACCGCTAGGTGAGGAGGAAGCGGGCAGTAACCAAACTCCTCTTTGTAGTGATTTTTATTCTTTTTAAGTTTGATTGCAATATTCAATTTAATTTTTACTTGGTTTAAGATTTATTTGTATTATTACCTATTAGCCTATTTGTATGCTTGGAATGATTGTTTATTTAATTTTTGATCATTTTGGGTTTCATTTGTTCTGTAATAGTAACTTCTAGTCGTTTTGTGTTTAATTCTTACAGTAATTTGTTTCTGCTGGTCTTAGTTTAGTATAGATCTTTACTTTTCTTTGAAAAACTTCTTTTTCGGAAAGTTTCTTTTTTAATTAAACACCACAAAAAGGAAGTTCTTTTGGCACACTTACTGATACATCAGTTTTTGTTGTTGTTTTCTTCTAGTTTCGGTTACCATCGGCTCATATCGTTCTTCACTTACAGTTCGTTGCAGTAAATGATTTGATTATAATTCACTGGTTAGTTTCGCATTCTTTCCCCAGTACTAGGGTACGCTTACAACTTGTTGTTGTTTGTTTGTTGTTGTTTTTTTTTCTTGCATTAACATGCAAGAAAATACAAGGTTATCAAAATAATAAATAACTAAAATATGTATTCGAAAAATATGTAATGCTGAAGATAATATAATACAAAACTTTAAGCCCCAGTGCCTGTTTCAGGATCCATGCCTTAGGAATTAATTACAATAATATTAAAATAGCGTAAAATTATAGACGATGATTGTGAAAAATGTCGTTTAAACAGATTAATATTATTATAAAATAATACTAATTTAATTAAAAAGGCATTTTAGCTCTACAAATTCAATACTACAAAAGGACTTTGGCTCTTAAAAATTCATCTAGAACTTTGTCATTTTCACTATTTTTTTTTTTTTTTTTTTTTTTTTTTTTTTTTTTTTTTTTTTTTTTCGGGAAGATAGTTTACAAAAAGACTACAATACTGAATCACCTCAGGTTTCTACAGTGAAATTTTGGCCACCAGAGTGTGCAACCTGATAAATTTACTTTTGAATGACCTCTTACTCAAACTTTTCGTTTGGCTTTAAACCTAACAAATGCGGACTGACTTTTTTAAGACGGAGAATATCTACATATAATCCAAAAAGGCAAGGAGATGAAATTCTCCACTTGCGTTTTGATTTTCATTGTTTTTAGTTTTTAGAAATGTTAAATCTAATAATAAACGTTTGACTGTCCAGGTGACCACCCCCAAAATCATTATGTGTTAGTCACTGTAACACAGCCGTTTCCCACAATTGCTGAATGAACACTGGCTAAAGCTTTTTAATGTGGCTTTCAGTGAAGGTGCGCAAATAGAGTGTCTTGAGAACATTACCATAATCGAACAAAGAACGAACCACTACCAGTTTATTGATTTCTCGAAAAACCAAATTACAGCCTGTTAGGGTTCCACCCCTTGTTTCTTTTCTTTTCAGATAAATGACATATTTTCCTTTCTTTAATTATATTTGCCTACAAGATAATTTTAAAGTTGAACTCTGGTTGCTAAGCTAGATTATTTCGCAATAAGTAAGCTTTGAAGTTAAATTCTATTTTGGTCTTCCGGGCCTGGGCCATTGAAAGATAAAATTACGAAAAATTAGAATGGATTTTGGATGGTGATTTAGAGGATTGACCAGGGCCGAGCGAAGGTCCATCCCTATGCAAAGTTTGTTGAATAGAAGCAATATTATTTAGTAAGTCTATTTTTCCAGGAACACAGACAGGGTAGGAATAGAGTTACGAGATACAGTCATTATTATTTTTACAGGGGGTCCGTTACCTTCCATGGAGATAGCTAGAGATTTTAAGTGGTGATCCGAGTTGGATGCACCTTGGCCTTAGAGTGTGGCCATTTGACGTTCGATCCCGTTATCAGACCCTGGGGCAGGGTATATTGTAAATTGGGTACTAACATACCCTATATATACAGAGCCGTTGTGGTAAGCGCGGGCATCCCATTATAATTTTTGGCACTGCCAAGGGCTTTCCCCTCCAGTAAGCGGTGTAGCACCATTCTTGCACCAATAAGTTTGTAACACCCGTACTTTACACGTGACTAATTAACTTGTGAGACAAGGGAGGCTGCGTCTCCCACTTAAAATTGGCAAATTAAAACGCAACAATTTTTCACGAAAAGACAAGAAGAGACATTGGTAAAAGAATTTTCATTCAGACTGAAGAAGTATTTTGACGTTAAGTAAACCTTGAAACAATGGCGGAAAAACGGAAGATTCACACAAGGTCAGAAAAGAACAAGAGTTGAAAGAATTGGATATGAACTCCAAAAAAACTACGGCAATAAACCAAAATCGTATTCAGACCCACTATTGTATGTGTCTCCCGCTGGAAATACCCCAAGAAAAATATCATCAGATGGAACCATATTTCACTTAGGGGGTGAAATAGACAATTCTGACGCGTGTGAAGGGGAAACTTCGAAACAAAATCAGTAACAGGGTGATCTCCGGTACAAACCGTGGAAGGAGAAAAGAATTTACGACAGATTGAGTAGGAATTATTCCCAGATAGAAAAAAATATAATTATAGAACGAACAGACTCAGAAAGGAATTAAGAGGAAAAAACGACAAAGAGAATCAGAGTAGGCCGAGTGGCAGGAGTAATAGAAGCTCAATTTCCATCATGGGCTCACGAAAAAGTATTCATGTAGATATGACACAACATATATTAAAGTTAATGGAATGAGATAGAAAAGAAAGAGAGGCAGATAGAATAGCCAGAAAACGAAAAGAGGAGGAAGGTAGAAAAGAAAGAGAGAGAGAGATAGAATAGGCAGAGAACGAAAAGAGGAGGAAGTTAGAAAAGAAAGAGAGAGAGATAGAATAGTCAGAGAGCGAAAAGAAGAGGAAGATAGAAAAGAAAGAGAGAGATAGAAAAGAAGAAGAGAAAGAGATGATAGTTTGAAAGCAGAGAGAAGAGAATATTAGAATAGCTAGAGAACGAAAGGAGGAGGAAGATAGATTCGAAAGATAAAGAAAGAGAAAGAGAAGAAAAAGTAGCCAAAAAAAATGAGGAGGAAGATAGAGAAGAAAGAGAAAGAGATACAGTAGACAAAGAAAAAAAGGAGGAGGCCGATAGAAAGGAAAGAATACACATAATGGAAATGATTGCAGGGAGAAATTCCCAAGAGCCTCAGAAATCGTCTACAGAAGATGTAATGCAGGTAGTAAACCTTCAACCAATGAAAGAAAATGAAGATGTACATTTATACATATATAATTTTGAAAAAGCGGCGTAATTAAACGGATGGCCGAGAGAAAACTGGGTGACATCAATACGGCCCTTCCTTAACTACAAAGCACGAACTGCTTTTAAGGCGTTCCCGATGCACTACTCAAGAGATTTTGAAAGACTAAAACAAGCCATTTTGAAAACTTTCAATTCTCCCCCGAGCACTTTCAAATAAGGTTTAGAAGCGAAATAAAGCGAGACAACGAAACTTACAAAGAATTTGGGTACAAATTATAAGATATATGTTTAAAATGGCTAGAGTTATAAAATTATAGAATGTTAGAAGACCCGGAAAAGATAAAGGAAACATTGACAGAAGAGATAGATAAAACAGTAATGGAACAATTTTTAGAAAATATCCACAGAGAATTGAAAATATATTTGAAAGAAAAGAACCCAAAAACAAGCGAAGAAATGGCGGAAGTTGCAAGTAGGTGGACCGAAATAAGAGAGGAAGTTGAGGACACAGACATATTTCAAAACAGAGAGAATAACAAAAAAGGCACTATAACACAGCGCAAGGAGAATTAACTTGCTATATCTTTGATACTATTGGTCATTTTGCAAGAAACTGCCCCAGTAAATATGACAAAAAAAAACACATAAAACGACCTCCTGGGCCATGACCCATAATAAGAGAAAAAATTACGTATTTGCAGAGTCGCATAAAATATACAAAAAATTGAACGGGGAATTAGTTGCAATGGCAATTGATTCTTGCAGTGAACAAACCTATGTGCGAACTATAACGGAGATAAACCATATAAATAAGATTACAAAATTATGTTATTACGGAGACAAGCACCCATGCCCGTCTGCTTGGGTTAGAATTGAAATTGCAAAGGACGACGGTATAATCCAAAGAAAACGATAAAAGTAGGCTTAGTACCTGCGCTAAGAGTGGATTTTTAGTAGGAGGAGACTTTGGGGATATCGGAAATCTCCTATTGTTAAAAGCAACTTCTTTAATAGTGGGAAAATTAAAAAACTACACTAAAACAGAAAAATATGCAGCTTCGTTGACTACGGGGGGAGGTGGACCGGCCCATAAAACAAATTGGGAGGCTGAGACCCCCTGTCGGAAAAACGAAATGCTCGATACTCGTGTTCGAAATGTTGATAATCCACAAAAATGAGATCCGGAAGTGAAAAGATCGCATAATATTGAAAATAAGACGCGCGAGAATGTTTTTTCGTGAAAATTTCCAGAAAATGGAAAACTTAAGAACACTTTTAACGAGTGTGAGACGCCGAAAAATGTTTGCCAAAATGAAGCACTGATTGTACCAGAGAAAAAGAAGACGAAATTCACCGTATGCGCTTTTCCTCGTAAAGTTCGAGAAATTTTAGTACAATTTGAAAAAAAATGTCCGAGTTGAGTTCCCATTTGATGACGAAATATTTGTTTCTGCAGTAAAAGCAAGGAAGACTAAAAGAGAGAAACAAGGTGCAAAACGGAACTACAATAAAGAAATGCAGTCAAAGATAGTGGATGCTGGAGTCCAATTTAGATTTAATGATGATTTAATGTGCGTGATTGGAAGGTTTGAGAAAAGTAGAGATGAAAAGAAAAGTGCAAAAAAGGGACAAAATTTGTATATTCAGCCTGCGGTGGCGAGAAATAAAAAGTTGGATGGGTTTGTGCCTAGCTAACATAAATAAAATGGATAATAGGGTGAAAAATAAAAATTTGGATGGGCTTTGCCTAGCTAATATGCATAATAGGGGGGCCAAGGCCCATGGGAAATAAACTAAAATGATTACAAAATAAAGTTGAACGACCTACAACGGGTTGGGGAAAAGTTGGGAGATATTGAATGTTGGGTTGGATTGGGAAAACTTGGGAAGGCATCTGAGATTAGTACTATCAACTGAACAGAGATTTTGATCCTTTATGAGGGGGAGGAACCCCTTGGGGAAGATCCCCTGCGGGAAGTCGTGAAAGATAGCCCTTTCCTCAATGCACAACTGGCGGACAAGTTATAATCCCTTTACCGAGATTTTGCCTCTCTGATCTAGAGTCCTTGGGGGATACTCGCTCCCAGTCACTTCATACTTCACCCAAACCTTTGTCCAGTAACCCTATTCATAGCTGTTATTCGTCATGGGAAACGACAATTACTTCCAGAAAACTGTATTCAGTGGGAGATATATTAAAATTTCATGTTCAATTAGCATCAACGCATATTCTTCATTTGATTATTCCAGGGGAAGAAACCCAGAGTGAACTGATTAGTGATTCGCTCAAACTTTTAGCTGATTTCTCTGTACCCTTATCGTTTTCAGAGACCTTTAAATTTTCGACCTTAGATTATTTGAAATTATGCCAAGGGCCAATTTACATTTTAATTGAGATGTAGGGTTGTTTCCACAGATGGAAATTAGGAGCCTAGTGCAGCCAATTTTTCATGATGGCTGGCATCATCGAATGTGCCAGAAACAGAGTCTCTGCTCCTCTTAAATGTAAATTCGTCAAAGCGAGAAAAGTTATATTTTTCATTGTGCTGAGCACAATCATTTTCTACGAATCTTTGGGACTTCAACTTTCAAAACCTAATGCGGATGCCATACGATAGAGACCACGCTGGTTCTACAGTAGAGACGTGTGAGTGACGACAGATCCTGAGCCATGCGGTGAAAGTTCAGGCACTGGTGGAAGAAGGAAGACAAATGAATTTTTGTAAAGTTGAAGTTCAGTGTTATGATTGTAAGGGTGGACCAGTGTGGCCATTTATCTTACGGGGGGAGGTGTTGGGGTTCCACCCCTTGTTTCTTTTCTTTTCAGATAATTTTTGTGTAATTATATTTGCCTATAAGATAATTTTAATCATAAGTTGAACTCTGGTTGCTAAGCTAGATTCTTTCGCAATAAGTGAGCTTTGAAGTTAAATTTTATTTTGGTCTTCTGGGTCTGGGCGATTTAAAGATAAAATTACAAAAAAAGTAGAATGGATTTAATATTATTTAGTTAGTCTACATTGAGACCCCGTTTGGGGAGTCTGTTTTTTCAGAGTTGTTATATTTGTGTGACCTTTTTGGAAGATTACAAGTAAGCTATTTTCTACAGCTGTGTAGAATATTTTTCCAGGAGCCCAGACAGGATAGGAACAGAGTTACGAGATACCGTCATTATTATATCGACAGGGGGGTCCGTCACCTTCCAAGGAGATAGCTAGAGATTTTTAAGTGGTGATCCGAGTTGGATGCACCCTTGGCCTTAGAGTTTGGCCATTTGACGTTCGAGCACGTTCCCATACCCTGGGGCAGGGTATATTGCAAATTGGGTACTAACAAACCCTATATTTACAGAACCGTTGTGGTAAGCGTGGACATCCCATTAAAATATTTGGCGCCGCCAGGGGCTTTCCCGTTCAGAACGTGGTGTAGCACCATTTTTGCACCAATAAGTGGTGACACCCGTACTTTACCACATGAATACTGATGGCAGTCGTAGCTTACCAATATAATACTGGCTAGATTTAATTTCCATTAACCTTCAAAAAGCATTTCAACTTGTTAACCACAATATTAGTAGAAATGCCCCTATTGACACAGGGGGGACTCCTAATATGGACATAGAGACCCTAGGGGGAACACGTGGTTAATTGGTCAATGCCCCCTTTTTCAAGGTCGATTTATTTGTTGTTGTTTTGGCCAAGTGCATGCTCGAGGTGAATGTTATGATCCAGAAATAGGAAACAGTATTTGTTGTTGTTGATTTGGTCAAGTGCATGCTCGAGGCGAATGTTATGATCCAGAAATAGGAAACAGCATTTGTTGTTGTTGTTTTGGTCAAGTGCATGCTAGGAGCGAATGTTAAGAGTTTCCAGGAATAGGAAGCAGTTAGATCACGTGTTTCTAACAGATGATGTCATGATTGATTGATCTATCACGAAAGGGGAATTAATTTGTTGTTTCTAAGGGGAATATTTGATTCACGAAAGGGGAATTAATTGATTGTTTCCAAGGAGAATTGTCTCCGAGACGAAGTTTATTAATATCTTTTGAGTTCGACCAGAATTGTTTCCGGGGCAAAGTTTATAAATAACTGACAGGTGATGGCAAGGTTAATTGTAACTCCGGCGAATGTTTTGATCTTAGAGATTCGCGGGAAAAGGTTTCTTAGTAATTTCAAATTTGACAGCGCAGGGATGCCAAAAACAAAGGGAACACGATGAAATTATGTTTAGAGATTATTTGGGCGAAACCGTTTTAGACATTTTAGGGAATTATTTCGGTGAAACAGTTAGAGACATTTTAAAAGAGGATTTTAGAAGATGTTTTAGAAGAGGTTTTGAGTGTGGTCGTTATAATACACAAGTTCTATTTAAACAGTGTCGTGAGGTCCCATACCCCAACCCCAAAGGGCCCCGATCCCCCTACCCCGACCCAAAGGGCTCCGATCCACATATCCCAACCCCGAAGGAAGCCCCCGGCCCCCAAAGGTTCCCCCGGGCTCCCAAAGGGTCCCTCGGGCCCCCCCAAAGGGCCCCTGGCGCCCCAAAGACCCCTGAGCTCCCATTTTTTAATACTTTTTTAAGGCTTTACTATATTTTTTCAGAACAATTTCCTTTCTTAATGTCCCTTCTAAACCCATTTTACAACTTGAAGTACCCATCCATTCCACAGACAACTTTACTTTACAGCTTTTGGATACCTCAACACCATGAAATACCTTTCAAAAGGCATTTCAGAGCAACTTTTTTTCTTAATGTCCCTTCTAAACCCATTTTACAAGTTGAAGCACCCATCCTTTTCACCCACAACTTTACATTACAGCTTTTTGGATACCACAACACCAAGAAATACTTTTCAAAGGGCATTTCAGAGCAACTTTTTTTCTTAATGTCCCTTCTAAACCATTTTACAAGTTGAAGCATCCATCCTTTTCACCCACAACTATACTTTACAGCTTTATGGATACCTCAACACCAAGAAATACTTTTCAAAAGGCTTTACAGAGCAAGTTCCTTTCTTAATGTCCCTTCTAAACCTATTTTCCAACTTGAAGTACCCATTCTTTTCACCCACAACTTTACATTACAGCTTTTTGGATACCTCAACACCAAGAAATACCTTTAAAAAGGCATTTCAGAGCAATTTCCTTTCTTAATGTCCATCCTAAACCCATTTTACAACTTGAAGTACCCATCCATTTCACACACAACTTTACTTTACAGCTTTTCAGATACCTCAACACCAAGAAATACTTTTCAAAGGCAATTTAGAGCAATTTCCTTTCTTAATGTCCCTTCTAAACCCATTTTCCAACTTGAAGCATCCATCCTTTTCACCAACAACTTTACTTTACAGCTTTTTGGATAACTCAACACCAAGAAATACCTTTCAAAAGGCATTTTAGAGCAGCTTTTTTTCTTAATATCCCTTCTAAACCCATTTTCCAACTTGAAGTACCCATCCGTTTCATCCCAACTTTACTTTACAGCTTTTTGGATACCTCAACACCAAGCAATACTTTTCAAAGACCATTTCAGAACAAGTTCTTTTCATAATGTCCATCCTAAACCCATTTTACAAGTTGAAGTATCCATCCTTTTCACCCACAACTTTATTTTACAGCTTTTTGAATACCTCAACACCAATGAAATACCTTTCAAAAGGCATTTCAGAGCAACCTTTTTTTCTTAATGTCCCTTCTAAACCTATTTTCCAACTTGAAGTACCCATCCCTTTCACCCAAAACTTTACATTACAGCTTTTTGAATACCTCAACACCAAGAAATACTTTTCAAAAGACATTTCAGAGGAAGTTCCTTTCTTAATGTCCCTTCTAAACCCATTTTCCAACTTGAAGTACCCATCCATTTCACCCACAACTTTACTTTACAGCTTTTTGGATACCTCAACACCATGAAATACCTTTCAAAGGCATTTCAGAACAAGTTCTTTTCTTAATGTCCTTCCTAAACCCATTTTCCAATTGAAGTACTCATCTTTTCCCCCACAACTTTACTATACTGCCTTTTTGAATACCTCAACACCAAGCAATACTTTTCAAAGACCATTTCAGAACAAGTTCTTTTCATAATGTCCATCCTAAACCCATTTTACAAGTTGAAGCATCCATCCTTTTTACCCACAACTTTATTTTACAGCTTTTTGTTTACCTCAACACCAATGAAATACCTTTCAAAGGGCATTTCAGAGCAAATTTTTTTCTTAATGTCCCTTCTAAACCTATTGTCCAACTTGAAGTACCCATCCCTTTCACCACAAACTTTACATTACAGCTTTTTGAATACCTCAACACCAACATTTACTTTTCAAAAGACATTTCAGAGCAAGTTCCTTTCTTAATGTCCCTTCTAAACCCATTTTAAAAGTTGAAGCATCCATCCTTTTCACCCACAACTATACTTTACAGCTTTTTGGATAGCTTAGAGTCTTAGCTTAGAGTTTTTGTTGAAGTTCTAGTTTAGTTTAGTTTTAGTTAATAGTTTAGAGTTTTAGCTTAGAGTCTTAGCTTAGAGTTTTTGTTAGAGTTGAAGTTTAGTTTAGTAGTAGTTAAGAGTTTAGAGTTTTAGCTTAGAGTCTTAGCTTAGAGTTTTTTTGTTAGAGTTCTAGTTTAGTTTAATTTTAGTTAAGAGTTTGATTTTTTACCTTTGAGTTTCAGTTAGAGTTCTAGTTTAGTTTAGTTTTAGTTAAGAGTTTAGTGTTTTACCTTAGAGTCTTAGCTTAGAGTTTTAGTTAGAGTTCTAGTTTAGTTTAGTTTTAGTTAAGAGTTTAGAATTTTAGCTTAGAGTCTTAGCTTAGAGTTTGTGTTAGAGTTCTAGTTTATTTTAGTTTTAGTTAAGAGTTTAGAGTTTTTAGCTTAGAGTCTTAGCTTAGAGTTTTTGTTGAAGTTCTAGTTTAGTTTAGTTTTAGTTAATAGTTTAGGGTTTTAGCTTAGAGTCTTAGCTTAGAGTTTTTGTTAGAGTTGAAGTTTAGTTTAGTAATAGTTAAGAGTTTAGAGTTTTAGCTTAGAGTCTTAGCTTAGAGTTTTTGTTAGAGTTCTAGTTTAGTTTACGTATAGTTAAGAGTTTGGAGTTTTACCTTAGAGACTTAGCTTAGAGTTTTAGTTTAGTTTAGTTTTAGTTAAGAGTTTAGAGTTTGTTAGCTTAGAGTTTTTTTGTTAGAGTTCTAGTTTAGTTTAATTGTAGTTAAGAGTTTGATTTTTTACCTTTGAGTTTCAGTTAGAGTTCTAGTTTAGTTTAGTTTTAGTTAAGAGTTTAGTGTTTTACCTTAGAGTCTTAGCTTAGAGTTTTTAGTTAGAGTTCTAGTTTAGTTTAGTTTTAGTTAAGAGTTTAGAATTTTAGCTTAGAGTCTTAGCTTAGAGTTTTTGTTAAAGTTGAAGTTTAGTTTAGTAATAGTTAAGAGTTTGGAGTTTTAACTTAGAGTCTTAGCTTAGAGTTTTTGTTAAAGTTGAAGTTTAGTTTAGTAATAGTTAAGAGTTTAGAGTTTTAGCTTAGAGTCTTAGCTTAGAGTTTTAGTTTAGTTTAGTTTTAGTTAAGAGTTTAGAGTTTTTTAGCTTAGAGTCTTAGCTTAGAGTTTTTGTTAGAGTTCTAGTTTAGTTTAGTTTTAGTTAAGAGTTTAGAGTTTTTAGCTTAGAGTCTTAGCTTAGAGTTTTAGTTAGAGTTCTAGTTTAGTTTTAGTTAAGAGTTTAGAGTCTTACCAAAGAGTCTTAGCTTAGAGTTCTAGTTAGAGTTGAAGTTTAGTTTAGTTACAGTTAAGAATTTAGAGTTTTAGCTTAGAGTCATAGCTTAGAGTTTAACTTAAAGTTGTAGTTTAGTTAAGTTTTAGTTAAGCGTTTCGAGTTTTAGCTTAGAGTCTTACCGTAGAGTTTTTGTTAGAGTTCTAGTTTAGTTTAGTTTTAGTTAAGAATTTAGAGTTTTACCTTAGAGTCTTAGCTTAGAGTTTTAGTTACAGTTCTAGTTTATTTAAGTTATAGTTAAGAATTTAGAGTTTTAGCTTAGAGTCATAGCTTAGAGTTTTAGTTAAAGTTATAGTTTAGTAAAGTTATAGTTAAGAGTTTAGAGTTTTACCTTAGAGTCATAGCTTAGAGTTTTAGTTAGAGTTCTAGTTCAGTTTAGTTTTAGTTAAGAGTTTAGAGTTATAGCTTAGAGTCTTAGATTATAGTTTGTGTTAGAGTTCTAGTTTAGTTTACTTATAGTTAAGAGTCTCGAGTTTTTAGCTTAGAGTCTTAGCTTAGAGTTTCTGTTAGAGTTCTAGTTTAGTTTACTTCTAGTTAAGAGTTTAGAGTTTTAGCTTAGAGTCTTAGCTTATAGTTTGTGTTAGAGTTCTAGTTTAGTTTAGTAATAGTTAAGAGTTTAGAGTTTTAGCTTAGAGTCTTAGCTTAGAGTTTTTGTTAGAGTTCTAGTTTAGTTTAGTTATAGTTAAGAGTTTGGTGTTTTACCTTAGAGACTTAGCTTAGAGTTTTAGTTTAGTTTAGTTTTAGTTTAGAGTTTTAGCTTAGACTTAGAGTTTTAATTAGAGTTCTAGTTTAGTTTAGTTTTAGTTAAGAGTTTAGAGTTTTAGCTTAGAGTCTTAGCTTAGAGTTTTTGTTAGAGTTCTAGTTTAGTTTAGTTTTAGTTAAGAGTATAGAGTTTTAGCTTAGAGTCTTAGCTTAGAGTTTTTGTTAGAGTTCTAGTTTAGTTTAGTTATAGTTAAGAGTTTGGAGTTTTACCTTAGAGACTTAGTTTAGAGTTTTAGTTTAGTTTAGTTACAGTTAAGAATTTAGAGTTTTAGCTTAGAGTCATAGCTTAGAGTTTTACTTAAAGTTATAGTTTGGTTAAGTTTTAGTTAAGAGTTTCGAGTTTTAGCTGAGTCTTAGCTTAGAGTTTTTGTTAGAGTTCTAGTTTAGTTTAGTTTTAGTTAAGAGTTTTAGAGTTTTACTTTAGAGTCTTAGCTTAGAGTTTTTGTTAGAGTTCTAGTTTAGTTTAATTTTAGTTAAGAATTTGATGTTTTACCTTTGAGTTTCAGTTAGAGTTCTAGTTTAGTTTACTTTTAGTTAAGAGTTTAGTGTTTTACCTTAGAGTCTTAGCTTAGAGTTTTAAATAGAATTCTAGTTTAGTTTAGTTATAGTTAAGAGTTTAGAATTTTAGTTTAGAGTCTTAGCTTAGAGTTTTTGATAGAGTTCTAGTTTATTTTAGTTTTAGTTAAGAGTTTAGAGTTGTATAGCTTAGAGTCTTAGCTTAGAGTTTTTGTTGAAGTTCTAGTTTAGTTTAGTTTTATTTAATAGTTTAGAGTTTTAGCTTAGAGTCTTAGCTTAGAGTTTTTGTTAGAGTTGAAGTTTAGTTTAGTAATAGTTAAGAGTTTAGAGTTTTAGCTTAGAGTCTTAGCTTAGAGTTTTTGTTAGAGTTCTAGTTTAGTTTAGATGTAGTTAAGTTTAGTTTATAGTTAACTTAGTTTACTTAGAGTTTTAGTTTAGTTTAGTTTTAGTTAAGAGTTTAGAGTTTTTTAGCTTAGAGTCTTAGCTTAGAGTTTTTGTTAGAGTTCTAGTTTAGTTTAGTTTTAGTTAAGAGTTTGGTGTTTTACCTTAGAGTCATAACTTAGAGTTTTACTTAAAGTTATAGTTTGGTTAAGTTTTAGTTAAGAGTTTAGAGTTTTTAGCTAATAGTTTTTGTTGAAGCTCTAGTTTAGTTTTAGTTAAGAGTTTATAGTTTTAGCTTAGAGTCTTAGCTTAGAGTTTCTGTTAGAGTTTTAGTTTAGTTTAGTTTTAGTTAGGGGTTTAGAGTTTTAGCTTAGAGTCTTAGCTTAGAGTTATAGTTAGAGTTGAAGTTTAGTTTAGTTATAGTTAAGAATTTAGTTTTTAGCTTAGAGTCGTAGTTGAGAGTTTTTGTTAGAGTTCTAGTTTAGTTTAGTTAAGAGTTTAGAGTTTTATCATAGAATCATAGCTTAGAGTTTTTGTTGAAGTTGAAGTTTAGTTTAGTTATAGTTAAGAATTTAGAGTTTTTAGCTTAGAGTCTTAGCTTAGAGTTTTACTTAGAGTTCTAGTTTAGTCTAGTTTTAGTTAAGAGTTTTGAGTTTTATCTTAGAGTCTTAGCTTAGAGTTTTTGTTGAAGTTCTAGTTTAGTTTAGTTAAGAGCTTTGAGTTATACCTTAGAGTCTTAGCTTAGAGCTTTACTTAGAGTTGAAGTTTAGTTTAGTTATAGTTAAGGGTTTAGAGTTTTAGCTTGGAGTCTTAGCTTAGAGTTTTAGTTAGAGTTCTAGCTTAGTTTAGTTTTAGTTAAGAGTTTAGAGTTTCACCTTAAAGTCTTAGCTTAGAGTTTTATTTAGAGTTCTAGTTTAGTTTAGTTTTAGTTAAGAGTTTTGAGTTTTACCTTAAAGTCTTAGATTAGAGTTTTAGTTAGGGTTGAAGTTTCGTTTAGTTTAGTTATAGGTAAGAGTTTATAGTTTTAGCTTAGAGTCTTAACTTGAAGTTCTAGTTAGAGTTATTGTTTAGTTTAGTTATAGTTAAGAGTTATAGCTTAGAGGTTTAGCCTAGAATCTTAGCTTAGAGATTTAGTTAGAGTTGAAGTTTAGTCTAAACTAGCATAACCACAAAATTACACAATATTGCATAGAAATACCAAAACCATAGGTTAGATTAGGTTAGGTTAGGTTAGAGGTTAGGTTTCTCCACGTTTAAGTTAGGTTAGATTAGGTTAGCTTATCATGAGCGCTCATGATAAGCTAACCTAATCTAACTGGTACAAAGTCGACAAGGGGGGATTTTCCGGCGAGTATGGTTAGGTTAGGTTAGCTAAGTTAGGCTAGGTTAGCTAGTAAACATCTCTCCAAGTTTAAGTTAGGTTAGGTTAGGCTAGATTAAGTTATGTTAGGTTAAGTTAGGTTAGGTTAGCCTAGGTGCGCGCGCGTACCTAGGCTAACCTAACCTAACTTAACCTAACATAACTTAATCTAGCCTAACCTAACCTAACTTAAACATGGAGAGATGTTTACTAGCTAACCTAGCCTAACTTAGCTAACCTAACCTAACCATACTCGCCGGAAAATCCCCCCATGTCGACTTTGTACCAGTTAGATTAGGTTAGCTTATCATGAGCGCTCATGATAAGCTAACCTAATCTAACCTAACTTAAACGTGGAGAAACCTAACCTCTAACCTAACCTAACCTAATCTAACCTATGGTTTTGCTATTTCTATGCAATATTGTGTAATTTTGTGGTTATGCTAGTTTAGACAAAACTTCAACTTTAACTAAATGTCTAAGCTAAGATTCTAGGCTAAACTCTTCTCTTCTCTAGGCTAAACTTCTAAACTCTTAACTAAAACTAAACTAAACTAGAACTCTAACTAAAACTCTAAGCTAAGACTCTAAGGTAAAACTCTAAACTCTTAACTAAAACTAAACTAAACTAGAACTCTAACTGAAACTCAAAGGTAAAAAATCAAACTCTTAACTAAAATTAAACTAAACTAGAACTCTAACAAAAAAACTCTAAGCTAAAAAACTCTAAACTCTTAACTAAAACTAAACTAAACTAAAACTCTAAGCTAAGTCTCTAAGGTAAAACTCCAAACTCTTAACTATATCTAAACTAAACTAGAACTCTAACAAAAACTCTAAGCTAAGACTCTAAGCTAAAACTCTAAACTCTTAACTATTACTAAACTAAACTTCAACTCTAACAAAAACTCTAAGCTAAGACTCTAAGCTAAAACTCTAAACTATTAAGTAAAACTAAACTAAACTAGAGCTTCAACAAAAACTCTAAGCTAAGACTCTAAGCTAAAAACTCTAAACTCTTAACTAAAACTAAAATAAACTAGAACTCTAACAAAAACTCTAAGCTAAGACTCTAAGCTAAAAACTCTAAACTCTTAACTAAAACTAAAATAAACTAGAACTCTAACACAAACTCTAAGCTAAGACTCTAAGCTAAAATTCTAAACTCTTAACTAAAACTAAACTAAACTAGAACTCTAACTAAAACTCGAAGCTAAGACTCTAAGGTAAAACACTAAACTCTTAACTAAAACTAAACTAAACTAGAACTCTAACTGAAACTCAAAGGTAAAAAATCAAACTCTTAACTAAAATTAAACTAACCTAGAACACTAACAAAAAACTCTAAGCGAAGACTCTAAGCTAAAACTCTAAACTCTTAACTATTACTAAACTAAACTTCAAGTCTAACAAAAACTCTAAGCTAAGACTCTAAGCTAAAACTCTAATCTATTAACTAAAACTAAACTAAACTAGAACTTCAACAAAAACTCTAAGCTAAGACTCTAAGCTATCCAAAAAGCTGTAAAGTATAGTTGTGGGTAAAAAGGATGGATGCTTCAACTTGTAAAATGAGTTTAGAAGGGACATTAAGAAAGGAACTTGCATCTGAAATGTCTTTTGAAAAGTATTTCTTGGTGTTGAGGTATTCAAAAAGCTGTAATGTAAAGTTGTGGGTGAAAGGGA
Organism: Artemia sinica; assembly: GCA_027921565.1. Classification (NCBI taxonomy): domain Eukaryota; kingdom Metazoa; phylum Arthropoda; class Branchiopoda; order Anostraca; family Artemiidae; genus Artemia; species Artemia sinica. The sequence continues at coordinate 32,966,162 of CM051265.1, read as the reverse complement.
TGGGTACTTCAAGTTGGAAAATAGGTTTAGAAGGGACAATAGGAAAACAAGTTGCTCTGAAATGCCTGTTGAAAGGTATTTTATTGGTGTTGAGGTATTCAAAAAGCTGTAAAATAAAGTTGTTGGTGAAAAGGATGGATGCTTCAACTTGTAAAATGGGTTTAGGATGGACATTATGAAAAGAACTTGTTCTGAAATGGTCTTTGAAAAGTATTGCTTGGTGTTGAGGTATTCAAAAAGGCAGTATAGTAAAGTTGTGGGGGAAAAGATGAGTACTTCAATTGGAAAATGGGTTTAGGAAGGACATTAAGAAAAGAACTTGTTCTGAAATGCCTTTGAAAAGTATTGCTTGGTGTTGAGGTTTTCAAAAAGCTGTAAAGTAAAGTTGGGGTGAAACGGATGGGTACTTCAAGTTGGAAAATGGGTTTAGAAGGGACATATAGAAAGGAAATTGCTCTGAAACGCCTTTTGAAAGGTATTTCTTGGTGTTGAGGTATCTGAAAAGCTGTAAAGTAAAGTTTTGGGTGAAATGGATGGGTACTTCAAGTTGTAAAATGGGTTTAGGATGGACATTAAGAAAGGAAATTGCTCTGAAATGCCTTTTGAAAGGTATTTCTTGGTGTTGAGGTATCCAAAAAGCTGTAATGTAAAGTTGTGGGTGAAAAGGATGGGTACTTCAAGTTGGAAAATAGGTTTAGGATGGACATTAAGAAATGAACTTGCTCTGAAAAGCCTTTTGAAAAGTATTTCTTGGTGTTGAGGTATCCATAAAGCTGTAAAGTATAGTTGTGGGTGAAAAGGATGGACGCTGGAAAGCTGTAAAGTAAAGTTTTGGGTGAAAGGGATGGGTACTTCAAGTTGGAAAATAGGTTTAGAACGGACATTAAGAAAAAAAGATGCTCTGAAATGCCTTTTGAAAGGTATTTCATTGGTGTTGAGGTATTCAAAAAGCTGTAAAATAAAGTTTTGGGTGAAAAGGATGGATGCTTCAACTTGTAAAATGGGTTTAGGATGGACATTATGAAAAGAACTTGTTCTGAAATGGTCTTTGAAAAGTATTGCTTGGTGTTGAGGTATTCAAAAAGGCAGTATAGTAAAGTTGTGGGGCAAAAGATGAGTACTTCAATTGGAAAAAGGGTTTAGGAAGGACATTAAGAAAAGAACTTGTTCTGAAATTCCTTTGAAAAGTATTGCTTGGTGTTGGGGTATCCAAAAAGCTGTAAAGTAAAGTTGGGGTGAAACGGATGGGTACTTCAAGTTGGAAAATGGGTTTAGAAGGGACATTAAGAAAAAAAGTTGCTCTGAAATGCCTTTTGAAAGGTATTTCTTGGTGTTGAGGTATCCAAAAAGCTGTAAAGTAAAGTTGTGGGTAAAAAGGATCGATGCTTCAAGTTGGAAAATGGGTTTAGAAGGGACATTAAGAAAGGAAATTGCTCTGAAATAACTTTTGAAAAGTATTTCTTGGTGTTGAGGTATCTCAAAAGCTGTAAAGTAAAGTTGTGGGTGAAATGGATGGGTACTTCAAGTTGTAAAATGGGTTTAGGATGGACATTAAGAAAGGAAATTGCTCTGTTGGAAAATGGGTTTAGAAGGGACATTAAAAAAGGAAATTGCTCTGAAACGCTTTTTGAAAAGTATTTCTTGGTGTTGAGGTATCTGAAAAGCTGTAAAGTAAAGTTTTGGGTGAAATGGATGGGTACTTCAAGTTGTAAAATGGGTTTAGGATGGACATTAAGAAAGGAAATTGCTCTGAAATGCCTTTTGAAAGGTATTTCTTGGTGTTGAGGTATCCAAAAAGCTGTAATGTAAAGTTGTGGGTGAAAAGAATGGGTACTTCAAGTTGGAAAATAGGTTTAGAAGGGACATTAAGAAAGGAACTTGCTCTGAAAAGCCTTTTGAATTGTATTTCTTGGTGTTGAGGTATCCATAAAGCTGTAAAGTATAGTTGTGGGTGAAAAGGATGGAAGCTTCAACTTGTAAAATGGTTTAGAAGGGACATTAAGAAAAAAAGTTGCTCTGAAATGCCCTTTGAAGAGTATTTCTTGGTGTTGAGGTATCCAAAAATCTGTAATGTAAAGTTGTGGGTGAAAAGGATGGGTGCTTCCACTTGTAAAATGGGTTTAGAAGGGACATTAAGAAAAAAAGTTGCTCTGAAATGCCTTTTGAAAGGTATTTCATGGTGTTGAGGTATCCGAAAAGCAGTAAAGTAAAGTTGTGTGTGGAATGGATGGGTACTTCAAGTTGTAAAATGGTTTAGAAGGGACATTAAGAAAGGAAATTGTTCTGAAAAGATATAGTAAAGCCTTAAAAAAGTATTAAAAAATGGGGGCTCAGGGGTCTTTGGGGCGCCGGGGGAACCTTTGGGGGCCGGGGGCTTCCTTCGGGGTTGGGATATGGGGATTGGAGCCCTTTGGGTCGGGGTAGGGGGATCGGGCCCTTTGGGGTTGGGGTATGGGACCTCACGACACTGTTTAAATAGAACCTGTGTATTATAACGACCACACTCAAAACCTCTTCTAAAACATCTTCTAAAATCATCTTTTAAAATGTCTCTAACTGTTTGACCGAAATAATTCCCTAAAATGTCTAAAACGGTTTCGCCCAAATAATCTCTAAACGTAATTTCATCGTGTTCCCTTTGTTTTTGGCATCCCTGCGCTGTCACATTTGAAATTACTAATAAACCTTTTCCCGCGCATCTCTAAGATCAAAACATTCGCCGGAGTTACAATTAACCTTGCCATCACCTGTCAGTTATTTATAAACTTTGCCCCGGAAACAATTCTGGTCGAACTCCAAAGATATTAATAAACTTCGTCTCGGAGACAATCCTCCTTGGAAACAATAAATTAATTCCCCTTTCGTGAATCAATAATTCCCCTTAGAAACAACAAATTAATTCCCCTTTCGTGACAGATCAATCAATCATGACATCATCTGTTCGAAACACGTGATCTAACTGTTTCCTATTCCTGGAAACTCTTAAGATTCGCTCCTAGCATGCACTTGACCAAAACAACAACAACAAATGCTGTTTCCTATTTCTGGATCATAACATTCGCCTCGAGTATGCACTTGACCAAAACAACAACAACAAATACTGTTTCCTATTTCTGGATCATAACATTCGCCTCGAGCATGCACTTGGCCAAAACAACAACAAATAAATCGACCTTGAAAAACGGGGCATTGACCGATTAACCACGTGTTCTCCCTAGGGTCTCTATGCCCATATTAGGAGTCCCCCCTGTGTCAATAGGGGCATTTCTACTAATATTTTAGTTGACAAACTTGTAACTGATTACAATATTGATTCTTTTCTTGTTAAATTGGCTGCCTCCTTTTCATCGAATAGATCACAGGTAGTCAAATATCAGAATCATTATTCTAGTCCGCTTCCTGTCCACAATGGAGCGCCCAAGGTACTCTCCTATGTCCCCTCTTTTTTCTGTCATGATAAATAGCCTCGCTAAGGAATTTTCTGACAGATGGAAATCTGAGGATGATCTAACGGCTGTTGAAACCTGCTACCAAAACTTAGTACGCAACCCTGTGAGCATCCTCAATGAGATTGCAGATGACACTCCGGACTTAGAAATAGGAGAAACCCCCTCTAAATCTATGATAATGTCAATATGTTTCCTCAAAACCTCACCCCTTTTCTCAACCCTATCTTCCCAGATATTTCTGTGTCTTCCTTGAAATTACTTGGGGTTACAATTTCATCTAATTTAAAGTGGGATTTCCACGTTAAATATAATGTCCATAGAGCTAATTCGTCTATGTCTCTCCTTAAGCTCTTAAACAAATTTAACGTCCCCTCATGCCATTCTTTAAGGATCCATACTTCTTTTTTCCACCCGCATCTTGAATATGCTTGTCAGTTTGGCATCCTGACATCCCCCGTGATGAATCAGAAAAAAATGTATCCATTCAAAAAAGAGCCCTGAGAATAATTTTTAAAGAAGCTAAGGTACCATACTCCCTCCTTCTAAAAAAGGCCAAGCTGGAAACTCTTGAGCAAAGGAGAGGAACGTTGTACCTCCATTTTGCAAAAAATGCAATAATAAACCTTCGCACGGAAACATTTTCCCCAAAAGACACTCCCCATCCAGACACCGCCTGCCACGTACTGTTTCTGAACCCGTTCCTATATTGTCCCGCATCTGTTGCTTAACCTCCAGGTATGAAAAAAACCTTTGCCCTCTTCATTACTGATAAAAACAAACCGCTAGTTTCCCTTTTTTTTCCTTTTTTTGGGACTGGTGGTACCCAAGTTTTTTATGTTCGTTAGATCTTTTTGCCTCTTCCTTTTTTATGTTCTCTTTTCTGACTTTTTTTATTTTTGTTTTAGTTTTTACCTTTATAACTTTCTGACACTTTGCCGCTTATTTTTTTTAACTAATGAATATTTTTCCCTTCTGATATTGTTGTTCTTGGCATTGTTTAGGCAGTTTTTTAGTTGTTGTCCTTTTTTAATGATTTTTTTGGTTTTATGACTCCGAAATGCGAATTCGATCCTTCGGGGCTTGTGATAGACATTTTTTTAAATAGATATTGTTGGAACCCTTGGTCCCAGTTTTTTCAGAAAAATGTCCCTCCCAGATTCCTTTCTTTTGGCCCCTTAATTATTTTCCTTCCCCTAGTAATAATTATTAATTTCCCTTTAATTTTGTGGTGCCATTTTATGTCCTCCTAATTGCGTAGTTGGTTACATTAAATTACGCAGTTAGGGAGGTTTGACCAGTAACTTAGTAAACCCTCGGATTGGCTGGAAAAAATTCATTACCACCCCGTTACCCCGTCGCAGACACGTGGCTGGCGGAACGGGCTGGAGGAAATAGTTCCTTTTTTAAGTCAGTTCCTTTTGTAGCGTGTCTTGATTACAGGAAGATTTTTTTATACTATATCCTCTTTTAACTTTTCAGCCTAGGTCGAGTCTAAAGAGATAGTTAGAAATATTACCGGTAACCCTTGGCCTTAAAAGTGGCCCCTCGGACCATTCGATCACGCTAGTAGACACGGAACCGTTGGAGTAATCGCGGGAACACCACTACTTTGGGCCGACAAGGGGTTCTCTCCCTCCAGTAATTGGCATAGCATCCTCTTTGCGCCATTTTTGCATCAATAAGTGGTGACCCCCGTAGACTACCCCGCAATAAAGTGGTTGCAGCAATTTAAGGTCCTATCAGTAAATCTGATAGTAAAAGAATTCCGTGTTTTCGAAGAGACAAGTAATTTAGCCTACAAGAGTAGCCTATTGTGGTTACATATATATATATATATATATATATATATATATATATTATATATATATATATATATATATATATATATATATATATATATATATATATATATATATATATATATATATTATATATATATATATATATATATATATATATATATATATATATATATATATATATATATATATATATATATATACATATATATATATATATATATATATATATATATATATATATATATATATATATATATATATATATATGTATATATATATATATATATATATATATATATATATATATATATATATATATATATATATATATATATATATATATCTATATATATATATATATATATATATATATATATATATATATATATATATATATATATATATATATTTATATATATAAAATATCAAAAAAAAATCGCAAAGAAATTTTTTTTATCTGGGCTGTGCCTAGTTGAACAGTTAGGTAATAAAATTTACGAATCAATATATCGCGCAACTAATTAGTGTACAAAAATAAGGCTAATTAAGACGCAGCAATTTTTCGTGAGAGACCGGAAGTTGCATTGATAAAAGGATTTTCATTTGGACTGAAGACGTTAAGTAAACCTTGAAATAATGGCGGAAAAACGGAGAATTCAGACAAGATCTACCGCGGTAAAACAAAAATCGGATTCAGACATACAATTGTATGCGACTCCCGCTGAAAATACCCTAAGAAAAACACCATCAAATAGAACCATATATCACTCAACAGGTGAAATAGATATTTCTGGGACGCGTGAAGAAGGAAATCTTCAAAACAAAATCAGTAATAGAGCGATCCCCGGTACGAACCAGGGAAGAAGAAAAAAGTCTAAGACAAATTCAGAAAGAATTATTCGCATATAGAGAAACCCGAACAAAAGAAACAGTGGCGATAATACATGAGGAAAAATCATTACATGAAAGAACGGGTAAAACAAAACAAACTCACCCTTCAGAGGAGGTACAAAAAGTAAGGGAGTTGCGGGGAAAAGAAAATATTACACAACGAGCAGACTCAGAAAACGAATTAAGAGAATACAAAGACAGTGATAATCATAGTAGGCCAAGTAGCAGGAGTAGTAGAAGCTCAATTTCCAGTAGGAGCTCGCGAAAAAGTACCCAAATAGATATGACACAACAACTATTAAATTTCATGGGGAAAGAAAGAGAAAAGATAGACAAGAAAGAGAGAAAGAGAGGATAGCTAGAGAGCAGAGAGAAGAGAATATTAGAATAGATAGAGAACGAAAGGAAGAGGCTGATAGAGTAGCCAGGGAAAAAAAGGAGAAGGCAGACAGAGAGGAAGGAAAATACATAATGGAAATGATTGCAGGGAGAAATTCCCTAGAGCCTCAAAAATCGTCTACAATAGAGGTAATGCAGGCAATAAACCTTCAACCAATGAAAGAAAATGAAGATGTACATTATACATTTACAATTTTGAAAAAACGGCGGAATTAAGCGGATTGCCGAGAGAAAATTGGGTGACAAGAATACAGCCCCTCCTTAACTACAAAGCACAACTTGCATATAAAGCATTACCAATGGACTACTCAAAAGATTTTGAAAGACTAAAACAAGCCATTTTTGAAAAGTTTCAACTCTCCCCCGAGCACTTTCAAAAAAGGTTTAGAAGCGAAAGAAAACGAGACAACGAAACATATAAAGAATTCGGGTACAAAGTGAAAGATATGTGTTTAAAATGGCTAGAGTTAGAAAATTATATAATATTAGAAGACCCGGAAGAAATAAAAGAAAAGATAAAGGAAATAATAGATAAAACAGTAATGGAACAATTTTTAGAAAATACCCACAGAAAATTGAAAACATATTTGAAAGAAAAGAACCCAAAAACAAGCGAAAAAATGGCGGAAATGGCAAATAGCTGGACCGAAATAAGAGAAGAAATTGAGGAGAGAGACATATTTCAAAATAAAGAGTATAACGAAGATAGGCATTATAACACAGCGCAAGGAGAATTAACTTGCTATAACTGTGGTACCAAGGGGCATTATGCAAGAAACTGCCCCAATACATATGACCAAAAACCACATAAAACGACAGCCTGGGCCATGACCCATAATAGGGAAAAAAATTACGCATTTGCAGAGTCACATAAGATATACAGAAAATTGAACGGGGAATTAGTTGAAATGGCAATTGATTCTTGCAGTGATCAAACTTATGTGCGAACTGACCTAATTAATAGAACAGAGATAGACCATAAAAATAAAATTACAACATTATGTTATTATGGAGACAAGCACCCATCCCGTCTGCTTGGGTAAGACTATAAATTTCAAAGAAGGACGGTACGGTCCAGAGAAAAACGATAAAAGTAGGCTTAGTACCTACGCTAGCAGTGGATGTTTTAGTAGGAGGACACTTCGGAGATACGGAAATTTCCTATCGTTGAAAGCGACTTCTTTAACAGTGGGAAAATTACAAAATTACACTACGACAGAAAAATATAATACTCCGTTAACTACGGGGGGAGGTGGTCCGGCCCATAAAACCAATTGGGTGGCTGTGTCACCCTGTCGGAAAAACGAAATACTTGATACGCGTGTTCAAAATGTTGATAATCCATAAAAATGGGATGCGGAAGTAAAAAGAACAAAAAATATTGAAAATAAAACGCGCGAGAATGATTTGTCGGGAAAATTTCCAGAAAATGGAAAACTTGAAAACACTTTTAATGAATATGAGACGCTAACAAGTACAGGCCAAAATGAAGCGCTGATTGTACCAGAGAAAAAGGAGACGAATTTTATTGTACGCGCTTTTCCTCGGAAAGTTCGAGAAATTTTAGCAGAATATGAAAAACCAAATGTCGGAGTACAGTTCCCATTTGATGACGAAATATTTGTTTCTGCGGTAAGAATAAAGAAGTCTAAAAGAGAGAAAAAAGATATTAAACGGAGATACAATGTGAAATGCAGTCAAGGATGGACACCGGAGTCCAATTCAGATTTCATGACGATTTATTTAATGCTACTACAAAACAAAAGAAAACTAAGAGGGAGAAAAGAGATATTAAATGGAGCTACAATGAAGTAATGCAGTCAAAGATAATGGACACTGGAGTCCAAATCAGTTTTAACGATGATTTATTATGTTGCACGAATGACAAAATTGAGAAAAGTAGAGATGAAAAGAGAAGTCTACAAAAGAGACAAAATTTTGAGATTCAGTCTGCAGTGGCAAAAAATAAAAAAATGTTGGATGGGCTGTGTCTTGATAACAAAAATAATAGAGGGGACAAAGAGGTCCAAAATCCAATGGGAAAATTACGAAATTACAATAAGACGGAAAAACTCAGGAGGGAGGAGAAGACCCATGACAAATTAAGGGAAACTACAGATAATCCTGACATAGAATTGACTTGTCAACAACGGGTTACGGAAAGATTGAAAGGTACTGAAGTTTGGGTTGGATCGAAGAAATTTGAGAAGAAATCTGATATTGGTCTGATCAACTCAAAAGAGGGTTTGTTCCTTTATGAGGGGGAGGAATCCCTTGGGGAAGATCCCCTGCAGGAAGACGTGAAAGATAGCCCCTTTCCTCAATGCACAACTGGCGGACAAGTTGTGATCCCTTTACTGAATCCTTGTCTTTCCAGTCTTCAAAATTATTTTCATCCCTTATCGTCGAGCATTATTCATTCGATTATATTAGGGGATGGGACCCTGAAAAAAGCGATTCATGGTTCGCTCAAAATTTTACTTCATTATACTGAACCCCTATCGTTTTCACAGGCCTGTGTATTTTCGGCCTTGGATTGTTTGAAATTATGCCAAGGGGCAATTTACTTTTTTATTGAGATGTGGGGTTGTTTCCACAGATGAAAATTAAGAGGCTAGTGCAGCCAAATTCTTCATGATGGCTGGCATCATCGAAATTGCGAGGAATTGATTATCTGCTCCTCTCAAATGTAAATTCGTGAGAGCAAGAAAATTTTTGTTTTTGATTGTGCTGTGCACAATGAATTTCTACGAATCTTGGGGACTTCAATTTTCAAAACCAAATGCGGATGTTATACGGCCTAGACCATGGTGGTTCTACAGCAGAGAAGTGGGGATGACGACGAATCTTGAAGCGGTGGAAGTACAGACACTGGTGGAAGAGAGAAGATACAAGTTTGATGATTTTGAGTTTAATGTTATTTATTTTATGTCTGAGTTTCCAGCCAATCCACCGGAGTAGCGGCCATTTATCTTAGGAGGGAGGTGTTGGAACCCTTGGTCCCAGTTTATTCAGATAAATGTCCCTCCCAGATTCCTTTCTTTTGGCCCCTTAATTATTTTCCTTCCCCTAGTAAAGAATTATTAATTTTCCTTTAATTTTGTGGCGCCATTTTATGTCCTCCTAATTGCGTAGTTGGTTACATTAAATTGCGCTGTTAGGGAGGTTTGACCAGTAACTTAGTAAGCCCTCGGATTGGCTGGAAAAATTCATTACCACCCCGTTACCCCGTCGCACACACGCGGCTGGCGGAGCAGGCTGGAGGAAATAGTTCCTTTTTTAAGTCAGTTCCTTTTGTAGCGTGTCTTGATTACAGTAAGATTTTTTATACTATATACTCTTTTAACTTTTCAGCCTAGGTCGAGTCTAAAGAGATAGTTAGAAATACTACCGGTAACCCTTGGCCTTAAAAGTGGCCCCTGGGACCATTCAATCACGCTAGTAGGCACGGAACCGTTGGAGTAACCGCGGGAATCCCACTACTTTGGGCCAACAAGGGGTTCTCCCCCTCCAGTAAGTGGCATAGCAACCTCTTTGCGCCATTTTTTATCAATAATTGGTGACACCCGTAGATTACCCCACAATAAATATCTTATCTCTTACTAGCTACAGATCTTAGATAAGGCCTACGCACAATTTTTCCCAAAAGGAGAAAGGGTGACTTTGAAAAACTAAAAAAATCAGCTAATATAATAGAAAGGCCAAGGAAATTCAGGGGAACTTGTAACAATCTTAAAATGTCAGTTGGATCTGTGAGCCAGGTTGTTTAGGAAAGTTGTGTGCCAAGCTGTGAAACAAAGTTGTTTTACACATAAAACAACTTTGTTTCCCCTTTTAACTGACATACAAAGTTTGTTTCTTCTATAAAAGCTCATGGCTGCAACCTAATACAACAAATCTTTTCTTAAGCAGAATAAAACAAAATATTCTATTCACTTTATACAAATTCCAAAACTAAAATTATCTACTTTTTTATAGTTAAAGTGAATAGGGCTACCACCACTTTCAGTCTCCCACTGACTGTAATAGAACGAAGCATTTCTTATAGGTTAATATTTTTTTTAGACGTCTCTATAAATTTGAGCCCGAAAAAAAAAATTAAACTTCAAACTAGTCCTATGGGCCTAAGAGTGGGCTTTGAGGCACCGATATAGCGTAAAATTTCAAGATTTCTAAGATTTGTAACAACTTTCTTATTTACATTTTGTTCGTTTCTTTTTGTTCTGAAATTGCTCAATGTCCCTCTCAAATTACAATCTCTCAGAAAGTTTCAACTACTTTGGTCAGTAGATTTTAATAATCATAATAATTCCAAAATAAAAGACAAAAATATAGATTATGTGTTATAATAGGAAAAACCAAAATGATGACTACTCAGGTTTCTTCTAAGTCAGACTACAATAGCATTCTGATCCCTGTATTTTGCTACCATGGTTTAGCATTAAATATTCAACTAGGAAAGTATGAAAAGACGACCTCAGTAATAGGAATAGTTAAGTATTTTGGTATATAGGGAGGTGTCTTCATAACAACACCCTTCCCATTCTGTTCGTATTAGGAAACAGTGTCATATCTTCCTCTTGAAGTTAAATATTTGGTCAAAACAGTTAGCAGTGAGAAGTATCAAAGGTCAGTAATAGATGAGCTTTCTCTTAGCGTGAAATCTCACAAAGTAATTTGCTTCATTAAAAAGGGAAATTAAACATATCTTCGCCAACAATTATACCTAATTATATTTTGAAAGGACGATCTAAAATGGTTGTCTTGCTTCCAACGAAAAGAAAAGTTTTGAAAATATTCCCATCCTTGTACTAACAGAAAAAAAATCAGCAGCACAATTCGTCTTGCTTCGACGCTTCTTATTATTGTGCGGCAATTACTCTTTACCTCAAAAGGAAATACACCTATAAATAATACTTATCATGAACTGAAGTCATGGTTGCAGCGGCAGCTGCAACCTAGCAAAGAGCGAACCACAGCCCCATAGTAATCAAAAGTTGAAAAACGTGTTTTCAAAAAAAACTGTGTGGTGAGAAAAAATTTCCATTTGACACTGAATCAGGAATAGTAACTATTGTTTTGGTTAATCTTAGAAGTAAAAGTTTTTCGCGAAAAGACATTTATAGTGATTTCGAAAAAGAGCCTGAAACCCCTTGAAAATGGCGTCAAATCGAAGTAAAAAGTGCACCATTGGAATCAGCATGGTCGAAAAACTTTTGTCGCATAATTACAGTCCCCCATCTGGAACACCAAGGAAAATGACTTTTTTGAAGATCTGTCTCCCTTTTTTTTCTTTCTTTTTTTTCTAGAAGGGCTAGGGGATGGCCGGAGCATCATAGAGAGGTGTGTAATAGTCATTCGAAAGGAAATTAAATTTGTAAGTGCCCTTTTTAAGTGACCAAAAAGATTGGAGGGCAAATAGCCCCCCCCCCCCTCCCTACAGGTCCCCTCCCCCCAAACTAAACCTATAAAATTTTGAGATAGCTATTTTGTGTAACATAGTTCAAAAGTCTAATATATATGGTTTTGATGATGATATGGCCCTCCATAGTCCCTGGGGAAGGGCTGTATATGGTATCAGGCGTATCGATATCGCGCGCATCGGTATTATGCGTATTGGTATCGCATGTATCGTATCGGGAATATCGGTATCCGCTGTTGTTTTTTTTTCAGTCATTTTCTAGGCTCATTTTTCAAAAGCATGTCCCGGCAAGGTATTAAGGTTGCAGCGGCAGCTGCAACCTAGTAAAGAGCGAACGACAGCCCATAGTAACCAATAATTAAAAAACCGGGTTTTGAAAAAAAAAATGTCTAGTGAAAAAAATTTCCATCTGACACTGACTCAGGAACGTTAACTATTATTTCGGTTCGTATTAAAAATAAAAGTTTACTGCGAAAAGAAATTTATGTTGATTTCGAAAAAAAAGCCTCACATCCCCCGAAAATGGCGTCATATCAAAATGAAAAGTGTACCATTGGAATCAACTTGGTCAAAACCTTGTACAGGGAAGTTACAGTCCCCCTCCCTGAACAACAAGGAAAATCAATTTTTTGCATCGGTAGCACTGATCTGTCTCCCGTTTTTTTTTTCTTGTTTTTTTTTCAACAGGTCTAGCGGGCTACCAGAACATCATAAAGATATTCTTAATGGCTTATTCAAAAGCTATTTGTCATATCTACGTTCTTTTTATAAATTCCGTCATCTGCAAGTGCCATATGGGACTAAAATGGCACTTTTTGTGCTCTATCTCAAAGGGTGGCACTAGCAGGCTACCAGAACATCGTTGGTAGATCTTTTATAGCTCATATAATAGATATTGCACATATCTACGTCTTTCATATAAATTCCACCATCATAAAGTTCAAATGGCATAAAAACGGCACTTTCGGTGTCGTGTCTCAAGTTGAAAATCTGCACTGTAAAAAAAAATTGATTTCGAACAAAATGTCTTGCTCGAATTCAAACAAGTCAAAAAATATCCAATTTTTCTGTTGGAATTGTGACTTGCTTATTTAATTCCAACAAATTATTGAAATTATTAAGATTTATGTACTTTTCAGTAGAAAAAATGTAATTTTCACCGTAAATAGGCTATATCAATCAACACGGTTTGAACTTCAACAGTAGTTTGAAGTTTCTTGAATATCATTTTAAATTTGACTGTAGGACCATTGAAAGTAACATGTTCAGCATAAGTTCAATTCAAATATTTGAATTATAGCAGAAAAAGGGGAATGCTAAATGAATTTTGAGTATAAATGCATAATTGTAAAAATAAGGAAATATATTTTTACTTTGAAATAAGTTGAGCTTTCTTGTCTGCAAAATGAACACGAGGAAATTTATGTACAAAAATTATCTCTTAACTTTTACAATCGCCTTTTTTAAATACATTTTTTGTGAGTTTCTGTTGGTAGAAAATTAAGATGCTACCCTAACCTTAACAGTACTAACGGTGAAAATATATTGCTTTCTGAATTCAGTTTTTTCTAATTAAGAACGAAAATCCTTTTGTGGGAACAACTTATGTTTTTGCGATGAACGTCATTTTTGTAATGAGACCCAAAAAGCGTTTCAAAAAAAGATTCTTCCCTGGATTTGCCATGAATTTGCTGCTTACGCTGAATAACCAAGTAAGCAAATATATCGAAGAAAAGAAGACGCTTGTTAGGGTATTTCAGTCCTTTACGTACACGTACACGTAAAGGAACCAAAAGCTTCCCCAAAAATGAGAATTTACTAAAATGGTGCACATTTCAACTGGACTCAGAAATACTACGCTTTAATAGCACGAATCGTGCTTCAAAAACTCCGGTTTGCTACAGGACTAATTAAGAAGTAGGACGTTAGCCCAATAAGTTTTACCAAACAGTTCATAGTGTTAAACAGAAATTAAGGAGCGACTAAGCTCAATTGTAACCGAAACTCAAAAATGGAATTTTGATAACAATTGATAAGAATAGGGTTTTTATGCAGATTGCAAATATTTAAATTTCATTGCGTTTAATGTCTACCCACCAAAGGCTCCAAGCCTCAGAAGAAAAAGGGATTTTGATGGATTAAGGGATTTTGAAAACAGGGAGCCTGATTTTCGAAAAAGGGAGAAACACCCCCCAAAAATGAAAAAAATTTAATGTAACTTAGACCTTCAGATTCAGCGTATCAGAAAATCTTATTGTGGGGGTTATGATCTCCTGTCTGCACAAACGTGGAATTAATGTTTTTGCCAGAAGACTGATCACGGATGCGTTTCTATTTTTTTTTTTTATTATATTTTTTTTTTGTTCTAGAGTCCTTTTTAAGAGACCATAAAGATTGGAGGGCAACTAAACCTCCTCCCAAGACCTAATTTGTCTCTTATTTTGTTTTCGAATGCTATGATTTGAGATCAATTTGGCAAAAAAAAATCATCCCCTTCAACTACCTACAAACGTATAATATTGGAATATAATATTGCCTTTTCATTGGAAAAGGCACTTGTTTCATTTAAAAAAGTTAGGAAACAACCGAAATTCACATTGTGGGAAGGTGCTATCAAGTCAAATTTATAAAAAGTGATTAAGTATAAATATAAGCTTTTAAATGAGCCATTAAACGGCTTTCTTTTGTTACAGTAGCCTTCTAGTTTCTACTAGTCAGTAGGTGGTTTATAAAGCCCTGTCTTCATTATGGCTTTTTCAGGCGAAGTCGGCCGAGTAAAAACAGCTTTTTGCTCATCGGAAAACAAATGTTCCTGAAAAAATGTATTGTTTTGTGAAGTATGGATAATGAACTTTATGTTGTAGACTAAATGTTTTCTTAGCTGTCAAGGTTGTTTGCAGTATTTTTTAGAGCTATCTTAACTCTCCTAGATTGGTGATAATTAGAAATTATATTAAAAATAAGTTTTCAATTGAAACTAAAAAGTGACACTAAAACATAAAACGAGTATACATTATCTCGTATAAATAAAAAAGATTATGGAAGCGTTGTTTCTGCGTTAAATTTTAATCAAAAACGAGCAAAGATTAATTTAAAAAAACAAAGTTTTTCCGAGGTAAGAAAAGAGCGAAGTTGAAACTTAAAACGGACAAAAATTATTACTTCACAGCATATTCAGTATATATTAATATAACTAGTACAAATAAATCAACTAATTATGTTTCCCTATGCTTTTATGATTATACAAAATTAGCGCTTTATTGAAAACACAAAATAATATAGGAGTTTTGGTACAGTAAAAGCAAACCAATTAAGGACAATTTTTATAGAATCAAAATATTATCAATCTCTTTAAGGATCAATCCCTTTTAAGATAAAGCAACAATCCATTTTAGGGTTTTCTTTATTTTTTTTAGTTTAATTTTGTATCACTTCTGCACAATGGGTCAGTTCAATGACTGGCTCTCGTTTTGATTCTTAAAAGGACATGTCATGATTAATTTGTACACAAGTTCGAAGTAAGGCCATCTTGATAGAATTAGGACTATAGACTAGATTTAAAATTTGTATCATAGCCTGAAATTCCCTCTTGCATAGAGAGGAATGATCGGATTTCAAGAGTTCATATTATGAGTAGTATGCGCCTTCTGGATTTGCGTACGCCCCTAGGAATTTCAACGTTATTCTATAGAAGCTCTACACCTTTTCAAAGAGATTCAGAGCTCCCTCACATGGCATATGGAATTCTATGGAAGCTATAGCAAGGACTGGTTTGGTGGGTATAGTCTGGTTTAGTGGATATAGTCTGGTTTAGTTTTTCAAAGAGAGTGAGTATTTGACATTTTTGCAAAAAGGGATTCGCAAATTGGACACTATGAACGATATTAATTAATGTTTTGAATAATAGGAGTGTGAATGATTCTAATTAGTGATTGGATTGTATGACGGTGGAGAAAAAAAAGGATTAAACTGATTAACAGTTAAGGTAACCCCGAAGGGGTTGTTAACTCAGGTAATTTGTTATAAATTTGAAACAACATCAGTCTATGAAAATGGCTAACGACGATAGAATGACATTGTGAGTTGACCTAGCTTTACCTCTCCGATGTGTCAATTTTGGAGGGAAAATCAAAAATACTCAGAATCGAAAATAAATGGGATCTGTCTCAAGGGGAAGGCTCAGAGGCCCTTCGTTCCCCAATTTCTGAGAGCAGGGGAGGGGGGGGGGGAGGGTCAATTTTGGAGAGAAAACCAAAAATGCTCAGAATCGAAAATAAATGGGATCTGCCTCAAGGGCAAGGCTCAGAGGCCCTTCGTTCCCCAATTTCTGAGGGCAGGGGAGGCGGGGGGGTCAATTTTGGAGGGAAAACCAAAAATGCTCAGAATTGAAAATAAATGGGATCTGCCTCAAGGGCAAGGCTCAGAGGCCCCTCCTTCCTCCATTTCTGAGGGCAGGGGAGAGGGGGAGTCAATTTTGGAGGGACAACCAAAAATACTCAGAATCGAAAATAAACGGGATCTGCCTCAAGGGGAAGGCTTAGAGGCCCCCTCCTTCCTCCATTTCTGAGGGCAGGGGGAGGGGGAGTCAATTTTGGAGGGAAAACCAAAAATACTCAGAATCCAAAATAAACGGGATCTGCCTCAAGGGGAAGGCTCAGAGACCCTTCGTTCCCCCATTTCTGAGGGCAGGGGAGGGGGAGGTCAATTTTGGAGGGAAAACCAAAAATACTCAGAATCGAAAACAAACGAGATCTGCCTCAAGGGGAAGGCTCAGAGGCCCTTCGTTCCCACATTTCTGAGGGCAGGGGAGAGGGAGGGGGAGTCAATTTCAGAGGGAAAACCAAAAATACTCAGAATCGAAAATAAACGGGATCAGTCTCATGGGCAAGGCTCAGAGGTCCTTCATTCCTCCATTTCTGAGGGGGCAGGAGAGGGAGGGGGTCAATTTTGGAGGGAAAACCAAAATTACTCAGAATCGAAAATAAACGGGAATCTGACTCAAGGGGAAGGCTCAGAGACCCTTCGTTCCCCCATTTCTGAGGGCAGGGGAGGGGGGAGGTCAATTTTGGAGGGAAAACCAAAAATACTCAGAATCGAAAATAAACGGGATCTACCTCAAGGGGAAGGCCTGTGCTGATGTTTGCAAGTCGAAGAATTTGTCTTTGTTGGTTTGAATGTCTAAAGTGCCTGTCTTTCTCTGTTTACATGTCTGATTCTTTTTGTTTGCATGTCCGGGTTGGTGTTTGCAAGTCCAAGTTGGGTTTTTCAGACCTCCGTTTTTTTAGATTTTCGTGTGTGTTTGACTCCTGGGGTTTATTATTTGAGACGTTACCTTTAGTATTTCGTGATTTGACGTGCCTGAAATCATGAATTACAATAGTTAATTAGCTGTTTGGGTTTTCAGACCTAGTTTTTTAGATTTTCGTGGGTGTTAGGTTCCTGGGATTTATTATTTGAGAAGTTAACTTTAGTATTTCATAGTTTGACTTGCCTGAAATCATGAATTAGAATATTTAATTGGCTGTTTGGGAATTTTCAGACCTAGGTTTTTTAGATTTTCGTGTGTGTTTGACTCCTGGGGTTTATTATTTGAGACGTTAACTTTAGTATTTTGTGGTTTTACGTGCCTGAAATCATGAATTAGAATAGTTAATTAGCTGTTTGGGTTTTTTTTACCTAGTTTTTTAGATTTTCGTGGGCGTTAGGTTCCTGGGATTTATTATTTGAGAAGTTAACTTTAGTATTTTGTATTTGACGTGCCTGAAATCATGAATTAGAATATTTAATTGGCTGTTTGGGGATTTTCAGACCTAGGTTCTTTAGGTTTTCGTGTGTGTTTGAATCCTGGGGTTTATTATTTGAGAAGTTAACTTTAGTATTTTGTGGTTTTACGTGCCTGAAATCATAAATTAGAATATTTAATTAGCTGTTTAGGGTTTTCAGACCTAGGTTATTTAGATTTTCGTGGATGTTTGACTCCTGGGGTTTATTATTTGAGACGTTACCTTTAGTATTTTGTGGTTTTACGTGCCTGAAATCATGAATTAGAATAGTTAATTACCTGTTTAGGGTTTTCAGACCTAGGTTTTTTAGATTTTCGTTGGTGTTTGTTTCCTGGAGTTTATTATTTGAGAAGTTAACTTTAGTATTTCATGGTTTGACGTACCTGAAATCATGAATTAGAATAGTTAATTAGCTGTTCGGGTTTTCAGACCTAGTTTTTTAGACTTTCGTGGGTGTTAGGTTCCTGGAGTTTATTATTTGAGAAGTTAACTTTAGTATTTCGTGATTTGACGTGCCTGAAATCATGAGTTAGAATATTTAATTGGCTGTTTGGGAATTTTCAGACCTAGGTTTTTTAGATTTTCGTGTGTGTTTGACTCCTGGGGTTTATTATTTGAGAAATTAACTTTAGTATTTTGTGGTTTTACGTGCCTGAAATCATGAATTAGAATAGTTAATTAGCTGTTTGGGTTTTCAGACCTAGTTTTTTAGATTTTCGTGAGTGTTTGTTTCCTGGAGTTTATTATTTGAGAAGTTAACTTTAGTATTTTGTGGTTTTACGTGCCTGAAATCATGAATTAGAATAGTTAATTAGCTGTTTGGGTTTTCAGACCTAGTTTTTTAGATTTTCGTGGGTGTTAGGTTCCTGGGATTTATTATTTGAGAAGTTAACTTTAGAATTTCATGATTTGACTTGCCTGAAATCATGAATTAGAATATTTAATATTTACACAATACAGAAATTTCATAAAAGAAATTATGAAAAAATTGCAAGTAAGTAGCAAATTCTTTCTTGAATTCACCTGCTGGATAAACAAAAAGACATTTCGTTCAAGAAATTATGACAAAATTCTAAGTAAGTAACAAGCTCTTTATTGTTTTCACGACTTAGATACACGATGTAGAAATTTAATTCAAGAAATTATGAAAAAATTCTCAGTAAGTAACAATTTCTCTCTTGAAGTCAACTCTTGGATACACAGTACGGAAATTTCATTCAAGAAATTATGAAAATATTTGTAAGTAAGTAACAAACTCTTTATTGATTTCACCTCTTGGATATACAGTACAGATACTTCATTCAATAAACTACGAAAAAATCGCAAGTAAGTAACAAACTCTTTATTGTTTTCACCTCTTGGATATACAATACGGAAATTTCATTCAATAAATTATGAAAATTTGTAAGCAAGTAACAAACTCTTTGAAGTCACCTCTTGGATCCACAATACAGAAATTACATAAAAGAAATTATGAAAAAATTGTAAGTAAGTAGCAAATTCTTTCTTGAATTCACCTGCTGGATAAACAAAAAGACATTTCAAAAAGACATTTGTCATAATTTTTTGAACGAAATGTCTTTTTGTTTGTCCAGCAGGTGAATTCAAGAAAGAATTTGCTACTTACTTGCAATTTTTTCATAATTTCTTTTATGAAATTTCTGTATTGTGTAAATATTAAATATTCTAATTCATGATTTCAGGCAAGTCAAACCATGAAATACTAAAGTTAACTTCTCAAATAATAAATCCCAGGAACCTAACACCCATGAAAATCTAAAAAACTAGGTCTGAAAACCCAAACAGCTAATTAACTATTCTAATTCATGATATTCAGGCACGTAAAAACACAAAATACTAAAGTTAACTTCTCAAATAATAAACTCCAGGAAACAAACACTCACGAAAACCTAAAAAACCTAGGTCTGAAAATCCCCAAACAGTCAATTAAATATTCTAATTCATGATTTCAGGCAAGTCAAACCATGAAATACTAAAGTTAACTTCTCAAATAATAAATCCCAGGAACCTAACACCCATGAAAATCTAAAAAACTATGTCTGAAAACCCAAACAGCTAATTAACTATTCTAATTCATGATTTCAGGCACGTCAAATCACGAAATACTAAAGTTAACTTCCCAAATAATAAACTCCAGGAACCTAACACCCACGAAAATCTAAAAAACTAGGTCTGAAAACCCAAACAGCTAATTAATTATTCTAATTCATGATTTCAGGTACGTTAAACCATGAAATACTAAAGTTAACTTCTCAAATAATAAACTCCAGGAAACAAACACCAACGAAAATCTAAAAAAACCTAGGTCTGAAAACCCTAAACAGGTAATTAACTATTCTAATTCATGATTTCAGGCACGTAAAACCACAAATTACTAAAGTTAACTTCTCAAATAATAAACCCCAGGAGTCAAACATCCACGAAAATCTAAAAAACCTAGGTCTGAAAACCCTAAACAGGTAATTAACTATTCTAATTCATGATTTCAGGCACGTAAAACCACAAAATACTAAAGTTAACTTCTCAAATAATAAACCCCAGGAGTCAAACATCCACGAAAATCTAAAAAACTAGGTCTGAAAACCCAAACAGCTAATTAACTATTCTAATTCATGATTTCAGGTACGTCAAACCATGAAATACTAAAGTTAACTTCTCAAATAATAAACTCCAGGAAACAAACACCAACGAAAATCTAAAAAACCTAGGTCTGAAAACCCTAAACAGGTAATTAACTATTCTAATTCATGATTTCAGGCACGTAAAACCACAAAATACTAAAGTTAACTTCTCAAATAATAAACCCCAGGAGTCAAACATCCACGAAAATCTAAAAAACCTAGGTCTGAAAATCCCCAAACAGCCAATTAAATATTCTAATTCATGATTTCAGGCACGTCAAATACGAAATACTAAAGTTAACTTCTCAAATAATAAATTCCAGGAACCTAACGCCCACGAAAATCTAAAAAACTAGGTCTGAAAACCCAAACAGCTAATTAACTATTCTAACTCATGATTTCAGGCACGTAAAACCACAAAATACTAAAGTTAACTTCTCAAATAATAAACCCCAGGAGTCAAACACACACAAAAATCTAAGAAACCTAGGTCTGAAAATTCCCAAACAGCCAATTAAATATTCTAATTCATGATTTCAGGCAAGTCAAACTATGAAATACTAAAGTTAACTTCTCAAATAATAAATCCCAGGAACCTAACACCCACGAAAATCTAAAAAACTAGGTCTGAAAACCCAAACAGCTAATTAACTATTCTAATTCATGATTTCAGGCACGTCAAATCACGAAATACTAAAGTTAACTTCTCAAATAATAAACCCCGGGAACCAAACACGCACGAAAATCTAAAAAAAACGTAGGTCTGAAAAACCCAACTTGGACTTGCAAACACCAACCCAGACAGGCAAACAAAAAGAATCAGACATGTAAACAGAGAAAGACAGGCACTTTAGACATTCAAACCAACAAAGACAAATTCTTCGACTTGCAAACATCAGCCCAGGCCTTCCCCTTGAGGTAGATCCCGTTTATTTTTGATTCTGAGTATTTTTGGTTTTCCCTCCAAAATTGACCTCCCCCTCCCCTGCCCTCAGAAATGGGGGAACGAAGGGTCTCTTAGCCTTCCCCTTGAGTCAGATTCCCGTTTATTTTCGATTCTGAGTATTTTTGGTTTTCCCTCCAAAATTGAACCCCTCCCTCTCCTGCCCCTCAGAAATGGAGGAATGAAGGACCTCTGAGCCTTGCCCATGAGACTGATCCCGTTTATTTTCGATTCTGAGTATTTTTGGTTTTCACACTGAAGTTGACTCCCCCTCCCCCTCCCCTGCCCTCAGAAATGTGGGAACGAAGGGCCTCTGAGCCTTCCCCTTGAGGCAGATCTCGTTTATTTTCGATTCTGAGTATTTTTGGTTTTCCCTCCAAAATTGACCTCCCCCCTCCCCTGCCCTCAGAAATGGGGGAACGAAGGGTCTCTGAGCCTCCCGTTTGAGGCAGATCCCGTTTATTTTCGATTCTGAGTATTTTTGGTTTTTCCCTCCAAAATTGACTCCCCCTCCCCCCTGCCCTCAGAAATGGAGGAAGGAGGGGCCCTCTGAGCCTTCCCCTTGAGGCAGATCCTGTTTATTTTTGATTCTGAGTATTTTTGGTTTTCCCTCCAAAATTGACTCCCCCTCTCCCCTGCCCTCAGAAATGGAAGAAGGAGGGGCCTCTGAGCCTTGCCCTTGAGGCAGATCCCATTTATTTTCGATTCTGAGCATTTTTGGTTTTCCCTCCAAAATTGACCCTCCCCCCCTCCCCTGCCCTCAGAAATTGGGGAACGAAGGGCCTCTGAGCCTTGCCCTTGAGGCAGATCCCATTTATTTTCGATTCTGAGCATTTTTGGTTTTCCCTCCAAAATTGACCCTCCCCCCCTCCCCTGCCCTCAGAAATTGGGAAACGAAGGGCCTCTGAGCCTTCCCCTTGAGGCAGATCCCATTTATTTTCGATTCTTAGTATTTTTGATTTACCCTCCAAAATTGACACATCGGAGAGGTAAAGCTAGGTCAACTCACAATGTCATTCTATCGTCGTTAGCCATTTTCATAGACTGATGTTGTTTCAAATTTATAATTACCCATAGTGGTATTATAGCTGGTGAGAGCAAAATGTTGCTTGATAAATCAATCCAATATTTCTGTATGGTGTTCAATAACTTCGCGGTTATTAAAAAATACTTAGTTTTACGATTATGTTTTTAAGATAATTTTAATTGTATACTGAAAGTGCCTAATGTCACAACTTGTGTAAGACTATGAAAAGCTTTATAGATTCGTTTAATGTTGTCAGGCTAAATACTCACTTTTGACTCTTAAATCAATAATCCTGTTTTTTATACTTGACTTTTGTGTTTTCAGTAAAGTGCTAGTTTTGTATAATCATAAAAGCATAGGGAAACATAATTAGTTGGTTTATTTGTACTAGTTATCATAATATATATTAAATGCGCCGTGAAGTAATAATTTTTGTCCGTTTTAAGTTTCAACTTCGCTCTTTACTTCCCTCGGAAAAACTTTGTTTTTTTTAAATTAATTTGTATAAGGAACTTGTGGCCAGAGGCGCCATTTGGGGGGGGGGGGCAGGGGTTGGCCATTGTCCACCCTAATTTTTCTGGGGGGCCCAAGCTTCTTCCCGAAAAGGCCTTTTTTCTTTTACAAAATATACAGGAACAAAATTACAATTAGCAATTAGTCAAAATTTTGAAACTGCTACATTTATATGTAAATTAACTTAGATAAAAGCGAGATTAATAGTGCAACTGGGTCGTGCACAGGGTTGCCAACTGGACATATTTTATGTCCAAAGGACATATTTCTATGTGCCTGGACATAATGACATAATAGGGCAAAAATGAACACATTTTAGACATTTGGGACATAAAGTGGACACATTTTCCAAAATTATTACGTAAAATAAAATTACTTTCATAAAAAAAATGTCATTCATCACCAAATGAGTGCCAAGACTTATATCTACTTATTTTTTAAGCTCTGTATTTATTTTCCGGGTTTGCTTGCTCTTCCCTGAAGCTAACTTTCTGAAAATGCCTTCAAATTCTTTCACCTATAAATGGTATTATTGTCCTGATTTTTACTCGGCACGGTCAAGATAAAGGACAAGCTGTCGCCTTTTTCATATAAAATTACTTCCGGCTTCCGAACATCACACAAAAATCTCAATGAAAAGTTAACAAAATGGCACCTTTCGATTGTTGATGGTCTGAAATCAAAACTAAAGCCAAGTTGTCAAACACCCGGGGTACATTCCTTCAGTTTGAAAATTTTCATCACGGGAAAGGAGCTGAGAGAAACTTAAGTAAGTAAAAATTTAATGTTAGGTGATATAGCTCAATTATAAATATATATATATATATATATATATATATATATTTTACCCTCACCCCTATATATACTAATTCAGGGCATATATTTTCACATTAGGGGGTGGGGGTTAAGTTTAAACTTACCTCCCATTTACGTCAGAAATACAATTTACACCCCCCCCCTTAATGTGAAAATATATACCCTGAATTAGAATAGGAGTGGGGGGTAAAATTCATATCCGACAAAAATGATTCTTCTATTTGGAAAGAGCATAAAAAAGGAATCGAGTGATATGTTTACGTTATTCGTATGTCAATAATATGAACTGCGAAAAAATTACCGAGGGTCTCCATGTCTGGTTTCCTTGTACAGTATACAGCGGTGGGTACCGCATAATGCATAAGTACCTATATACACATATAGTAGTAAATATATATAGTATACATAAATACTATATATATTTACTTGGTTTATAATACTATAAAGTAATATCTATAGTATAAGCCTAAAATTAAGGCTATTGAAGAGGAGATATGTTAATAAGACAGTTCCTATTTTTATAATATGCAAAAATTGTAGTTATCAAACTTTGAAATCGATTTAACTATACTTACCTCCCAGCCCCTCTAATATGCAGACGTATAGATAGACGAATTGTATTATTCCCATATGTTTCCCCGTTTCTTGCTTTCGTCAGCATTTATTTGATTTACGGTTATACTAGTTGAAAAAAGAGTGACGCATGGCAAAATGCATAGAAAATAATTAATTTTTACTATATTTTTCCACATTAAGGAGGGAAAGGATAGTGGAATCACTTTAATATATATATATATATATATATATATATATATATATATATATATATATATATATAATATATATATATATATATATATATAATATATATATATATATATATATATATATATATATATATATATATATATATATATATATATATATATATATATATATGTATATATATGTATATATATATATATGTATATATATATATATATATATATATATATATATATATATATATATATATATATATATATATATATATATATATATATATATATATATATATATATATATATATATATATATATATATATATATATATATATATATATATATATATATATATATATATTTGAGGAGGGGACAGCCCTTTTCATATACGGAATAATTTCTCTTCGTTTTAAGTTTTAATATCGCTCATTACTTTCAGTTAAAAAAACTTGTTTTTTTTAATTTAATTTCTGAACGTTTTTGAATTAATGCAGCTTTGATGTTGGCTCACCGTACATGAATAATTAAAATGAAATTTGCATATTAATTTTACTTTTTTGGCTAAATAGCTTTCGCGTACTTTTGATAAGACGTAACTTACGAATTAACTTACGTAACCCTTAGTCAATACCTCGCTCTTTACGCTAAAGTTCAAATTTTCTTCCAGTTTTCTAAGAATGGCCCCTTAACCACAAATGCCGTTAATTAGAATAAATAGCTCTGATGAAACTAAAAAAAAAATACGTATCCATATCGAAGATAAGACTCCGATATGAATGTGTTCTGGCTGTACTGTCTGCAGTCAGCGAGGGAGCTGATAGTGAAGCTCGAGCAGAAGCAGCTGGGCTCCAGAGAAAAATGGAATCTTTCACAGTTATATTCCAGTTGCTCTATATGGAAGCAATTCTGAGGACGACAAAATCCCTTTCTGAGCAGCTTCAGGCAGTTGATCTGGTAATATCTAGGTCCTGCGCCTTGATTCAAGCAACAAGGAAGGAAATAGCTGAACTGCGCTCTGACACTTCATTTGCATCGCTTTTAGAGAAGGCAAAAGAGTTTGCTGAAGGTCTTGAAATTGAAGTACCTGACGTGAATGGACCCGCGACTGGATCCTCCTCTGCGGGTCAGAAGGGACGACCTAGAAGAACCCAAAAAATTATCAAAAACCTGAAAGAATTCATGACCACTTCAACGTTAGGAAAAAACTTTGTTGAATCCGACAATAGAGCTCCAACTCTAGCGGAAGAACTGAAAAGAGAATACCTGGAGACTGTAGATCGTCTGATTGCAAAATTCGACAGACGATTTACAGATAACCTTCCAGTGCTCAGTACACTCGAAGCTCTGGACCCCAGCTCTACCAAGTTCATGGATGCAGGGCTCCTCAAGCAATTCTCTGAACTTTATTCTGAAATGGACATTGACCATATTCTTCTTGAGGCCCAAGCTGGTATTGCCAAGCGGTTTTTACTCGAGGAGGGGGCAAAGCCGAAGAACTTCATGGACGTCATCGATAATATCGAGACACTTCCAGTGGCCTATTCAGAAATGATCAAAGCTCTTCATATTGCTGCCACACTTCCTGTCACGACAGCCAGCAATGAACACTTGTTTTCTGGGCTGGAAATACTGAAGAACTATCTGCGCTCGACCACAGGAGACGATCGTCTTAGTCACCTGCTTTTGATCTTTGCAGAGAAGGATTTAGTTAAAAACTTGGATTTCGACCAGCTTGTTGACGACTTTGCGAAGATGAAACCACGACGGTTCCCCTTGTTGCCTTGAGTGTTCACTGATCTGTTTCAAAATTTTGTTGTATTTTTTGATTTTGTAAATATACTTGATCGAGCAAAGTTTTGCATCGTCATAGCCGGAGCGTGACTCCGACTTGGAGTAAAGTATTTACTGTAAGCAGCGAGCTGAAGAATTCGGCTACAGAATATACTTTAGTCAAAGCATGAGTTTCTACAGAGGTTCGGCTTTCGTAAAGTTATAGGTTCGGAAAAGTGGAAGATTCCCAAACGGCTGTTTTTTTAACATCACACATACCGTTTCCGCTTTCTTCAGATATATGGCCTTTTCCGAACGTATGGCATAAGAGCAAAAGAAGGAAAGGCAAAGCAATTGAGACAATTTCCTTAATTTTTACGGTAGCTCCCACGGAAGGCAGTTTTTTTTTGGATAAAACTAGAGGCAATTTTTTTTTTATACAAGCCTGCTTCGGGGTCCATGTCGATTGCTTGCCCACCCTAAGGTTTGCCTGAAATGGCGCCTCTGCTTGTGGCCCCCTAATGTAAAAAGCGTAAAAGTTTTGTTGATTACATTGTTGAACATAAAATTTAATTTTCGTTGTGATGAGTGTTTCTGATTTGGTAATTTGGTGTCTTCGTGTAAACTATTAAAATTAACAGTGCATTTAACATGATTAAACTAATGCTGGTTGCCCTATGATTGTTTGCTCTTTTCGGGAACTTCCTTCATAATGTAATTTAGATATGCTGGAATTTTGAGGCGTCTCAGTTTTTTAACCGTTTTTTGATACCAAATCGTGGTAAATGTCGTTGTAAGTGTGTCACTGTAAAATGATTTTACTTTGTAAATATTTTTTATATTTTAGTATTAAAATTATAATTAATCAGAAATTCTCGTAATCATAGGTAGCGCAATAGCACTGCTAGAGTAACGATCAAAGTGGGCAATCAACGCATCAAAAATGCACTATGTGCATCGTTTGTCAAAAGGGCGTACCGGCAACATCTTGGGAAGCTTGGAGTTTTAAGATGGAGCTTAAAAAACAAGTTGTGGGGGATACTGAACTAACTAAAACGGACTATTGGGATGCTACTGCTACTGCTCCTGCTTTTGCTACTGTTCATACTATTGCTACTAATACATCCCCTAAAGCTAAGGGCATTAAGAGGAAAATTTCAGGAATTTTGAGAGAATTTTGACCTAAATCAAAACACATTAGATGCATTCAAGTTGTCAAAATGACATATCAGCAATTTCCCAGTAACTATCTAGTGTATTAAGTTGAAACTTTCAGGGCTTGTTGAGGGGGATGTTGAAAAAAAGGTCTTGGTTGAAAAAAGCAAAGCAGTATGCCTTGTGTATACTGCTACTGCTACTATCAGCATTAATGCTACTAGCACTACCATGATAAGACAAAACTTCCAGGGAATGTGGAAAGGGATACTGAACTAAACCAAACACACTATGGAGTAGTTTGTCAAAAAAGTGTATAAGCAACATCTATATGTTGACGTAGATGTTGAACTAACCAAAATGCACTCTGTGCTTACTACTACTACCACCACTATTACTACTACCGTTACTTTTACTACTACTATTACCACTGCTAGTAGCCTACTACTACTCTTACTACTAAAAATACTACTACTATTACTACTACTACTAATACTACTACGACTACCTACGACTGCTTCTGCTATTACTACTACTACTACTACTACTACCACTACTGCTACTACTAATACTACTAATACTAGTACTAATACTGCTACTACTACTGTCACTATGATTACTGCTACCTCTGAGGCTAATGGTATTGAGGTAAAACTTTCAGGGAATTATTAGGGAGAGTTTGAACTAAATCGTAGGCTAAAGGTATTAAGATCAACCATTCTGGGAATTTTAATGGGAACTTTAAACTAAATCCAAAGAAACTATGGGCTTGTAGGTTGTCAAAAAGGCGTTTCAGCAAAATCTCAGTAACGGCTTTGGGTATTAAGTTGAACATTTCAGGGCATGTTAAGAGGAGTATATAACTAACGAGAAGACACTATGTGCATGCTATTACGATCAGTACGACTATAACTACGACTACTGCAACTATTATTATTACTACCACATACAAATGACTACTACTACTATGACTACTTTTACCACTACTACTACGACTACTACAACTATTACAATGACTAGCAATACTGCACCTACTACTACTGCAAATATGACTACTACTGACACGGGAGTAGTAAGCATGTATAAGGTCCGGGACGAGATTGCATAAAACGACCAACCCGTCTATATTATGGACGTAAAAAGCGACCAAACATATTATATTTTGGAAGTAGATATTCAGGGACGAGATTGTACAAAGCGACCAGACTGGTTTCTGTGTCAACACCTATTTTCTGGACCAATCATAGACAAGGAATATAGAGGGTACTTAATACATAGTAACATAATTAGCATAGTTATCAGATTCAAATATAAGCAGTGATTTTCATTGTAGTTCATATTAGTAAGAGAATTGAATTCAGAGAGAGAACAGTTTATTATTATTTGAGACAATATTAACAAAGGAAATGAGTGCTATGTTTACACTATTGGAGGTTAATGGTGGAGCAGGTAGCAGCAATGATACAAGGGCGAGAGTACCAAACATGGCAGTTGATATTACACGAGGATGTAGACTAAGCTTTGAATGGGACGATATGTATGCAAGATATGTGATATCATTGGCCAAATTTAAATTGGAGGAGCAATTATGCTTTGCAGCAAAACTGAACATTGTTCATATAAATAGACTTCAAGCTGCTTTAGATACACTAGTGAAATATATCGAGGAAAATAAATTGAATCAGTGATTATTAGTGTTGTAATTATATTCAATAAAATTGTTTCTAAATCAAAGATATTTTTTTATAGTAGGTTAGCGTATGTTTTTAAAGTAGAAAAAGAATCCAGGTTAGTCTGAAGTTTGCTGTGAGAGTGTTAGGACTCTAAAAAATGGATAGATTTGAGAAAGAGAAAATCATGGGGAATCTTGTGCTTATGGAAAAATGTTTGATTCTAGATGATGATTTTCTGGAGTTATCTATTCAGAGGAAGATATTTTCTCAGGGAATGCTAGTCGATATAATGAAAACTGATTCTCCGTCATTAGGCTATTGCGTGAAGCTTTTACGTCGTGGTCTGAAGGCATTTTCACAATTTATTGACATATTAATCACGACATGATAAATGATATAGTGAATTTACTTTTAAACACACACTAGCTTAGAAGTTCAAGACTATGATTTTTTTCATGTGAAGGATGTTACTCAAGGAGGATTTACTCCTCTCTCTCTCCTCTCTGTCCCACTCAATTTGTTGATCGCAGCTCAGTTTCATTTTGGCGGTGAGAGTGTCAACACATGAAAAAATTTCCCGTGCACGTCCGCTATGCATGTATACACTGGGCAGCTGTTCATCATGTGAGAATTGTACAATGATTGATGAGTATGATGAAAAGTGCAGATTATGCAACCCGTGTAAATTGCATAGAGGATATGCCGTACAAATTAAAGGTTGTAATTCCTGTCTTGAAGGGATGTATGACTCTCATCCTAGAGGACCTTTATGCTCTAATTACCGCTATGATAAATGTAATCAGTGGGAGAATACATATCCTGGTATGACTGGGAAGAATCCTTAACGTGATTTCAGTTTATTGCTAAGACATTGGTATCGTCGTGGTTTGAAATTATTTCGGGAGGAGCCAGGTCTACAATTCAACTGTTGGAACAACAAAAGAATTTGGTTTCTACGTCATCTTTGTGAAGACAATGGCTACTATGATTATAAGCCTATTGATTTTTATTTGGCTGTTACAGAATGTGATTCACCACTTGAGGACACAGTATGCGACATTGCTTCAAATAAGCAAATTGAAACATGCAAATTTTACAAAATGAATGAAAATAGTATCATTGACTGTACAAAGAGATATGATAAGAGTGAAGTTACATTTTACTGTAGAAAGTGTGACCAGACATTGCAGCACAACAGGATCAATATACAGTGAATTCTGATGATCTACCCGCATTATTTGTTCTCCACAAATACCTATATGTAGTAGAAGATGAAATCCAAAGAGTAGAAAAGTCGTTTATATCATGTATATATGTTTTCTCATTTATTAATAAACAATTTTACATACATTTTTAGAACATTTTATTCGTAGGGCACCAAAATCAATATTAAACACACTTAAAGGTGTATTTTCCACTAGGAAGTCGTTCAATCGACGAAAGTCAACGTAAATTCTGAGAAAATATTTGTAGGTATAGCGACGACATCGAAACATGAAAAAGAGTAATGCATGAAAGCCGGACGCCTTAGTCGTTAAATCCTTTGCTCTCCTTTGATTTTGAATAATAGTTTTCCCACTGCTCTCAATAAAGTTTTTGATGTGTGGAGTGTAGAATTTACATGATAGGCCAAGAGGATCAAAATATTCGATATTTTTCACTATTTGAAAGATGCATAGCCAATGGCCTGTCTTCAAAGTAGATGGACTGCTATTAACAATGATTAGGGTATTGGAATTTTTTCAATGAAGTCCGATGGTATGCAATAGGACTTGTACTGGGACATGTAGAAATCCATATTAAATACGCTGATTATTTGGTTTGTGTTCATGGTGCAAGGTCTATACAACACTGCCGTCGGTTGTGATTTCCCAATAGGTTTCATATTGACTCGATGATATTAATGTGTTACTTTCAGTGAAATTATCGGCAAATGTGTACTCTAAACGTACATTCCCCGTTCGGACTATGCTCATATCTTGAGTGCCAGACAGGTCCAAAACAATTACACCATGATTTTTTGAAAACATTGAATCAGTTATTCCATTTTCAAATAGTTGTGAATCATGATCTAGAAATTGCATGGCCAACTCATACAGAGTTCTTTACGATTTTTTATCAAATGTTAGAGTGTACAGTAGAATTCCATTTACTTTGCACACAAGGCTAGATAGATCAGAAAATTTAAATCATGGGGGGATGCTGTCCAGGATCCAACGGCACTGGCACTCTTCACAAAGGCCAAAGCGAGTTTTTAAGGAATTTCTCCATTGATAAATGATGAATCGACATAACTACGAGAGCCAGTGGCAATGTGGCGTTGATTGGTGATCGTATTGGGGCAATAAGTTTAATGTTGTTACCATTGGCTCTTAGCTTTTCCACTACCAATGCAACAAAGCTCATAACCTGTTGTTTTCGAACATGAAGAATTGGTGAAGTGATAATGATATTTGCATCGGGAGCTGCAGCAAGTGTTTTTCTCAAAATGAAATTTGATGGAGCTAGTTGTAACTTTACGTCAATCTTGACATTGGGGGCTAACCATTGAGATATATTGAATATTTCATGATTTCATTTTCCAACTAGATGATACTCCTGGGTCGTTGCAGCAGTTAACTCACCGTCAGTATCAACACCTGATCGATATTCATAGCCCAGTGACTGTCCTCTCAAGACCTTTTATGCCTCTGGAGTCATCATCATAAATTGTATGTAGCTTGCATAGTTGGATAAATTATTTCTAGTGCTCACCAATGTTCCATTAATGAATACATTAATTTGTCTGAACAAGTTGTGTAGGTTAGAGTTTTCATAGGACAGGCAATCGGCAGCAGTGGGAGTTGTATTGTCTGACTCCTTCTTCACCGCAACATTCAAATCAATAAATGTTGATGACAAATCAATGAAATAGTCTTCATTGGAATCTGAAAGTATAAATTTTCCGAGAGGGGTTGTTCAGGATGAAATTGTTCATAGTAGCCATAATTGACACTGACGCCAATATTTTCAGCATTGAATAGATTCAATGAGGAGCTAATTAATGGATGCGATTCTTTGGGGGGGGGGGATAGGTCATCTTAAGAGAAGAAATCCATCTTTGATCTAACAATCTTTTTCTTCTTCTTGTGGGTCTTCTTCCTTTTATTCCTCAAAGTCGTTGCTGATGTCTTTCGCTTCCCACCTGGGTAGAGACTGATGAGTGAATGATGACCATGCACCCTTTTTAATCCCTTCCCATTTTGCTGAGATTTTAATTGCTCACCAACGACTCTTGCTGAAGATCTAATATTTTCTTTAACACTCTCGTTGAAATTTTAACCCGACCCCCAGTCCTGTAGTGTTGAGGCAGCAAAATTTGATGCAGCAGGTACAAGATATTTTCTGGCAAGGGGTAGTGCAGAACGAAATAGCCTAGCAAACCAGCTACCAAGACCATAGCCAGACATTGTAGTACGTCCCTTGTAACAGTCCAATCCATGACCTATTTGACGAGGACTCAGAGCACCAACATAGCATTCAATATTAGGACAGACAAATGGAATTTTTCTATTGTTCATCTTAGGAAGTGACAATAGCTCAAAACGACATGTAATCACAGCTAAACCTTTTTTTTATTGCTAGAGGATCACCCAATTCACTTCTTAGTGTTAACTGACAGAGTTTCAAATATGAAGTGTTTACAGGAACATACTGAAGATGCTTTATATTATAGTGATGAACATGTTCGTGGGTTGTTTTTGTTCAAAAACAAGTTGGAGGGGGATATTTGAATTACCAACTCTCGATGTTTCCACAAAGGACGCATAAAGAAATGTATAAGAGTCCAAGGCGAAGACAGGTGGGAAGTCTGCAAAAATAACATGATTCATCCCCAAACACTCCCAGCATTTTTACCACTGATTACATTGTGTTTAAAACCAAGAACATCTCTTAGATTATCATTGAGAATAACCTTTTCATTGGCAATGGGTGAACTAATGTAGATTTTGCCCTCTTCCTTTGAATAGTTGAATTGAAAGGCTCCTTTTTTACGAGCGGAAATTCTTTTATTGATAGTACGACACAAATCTTTCATACAAGTGAGTTCCTCATATGGCAATACAACATATAGATATTCAAATTAATTGATCTTTTCAATTTTTTCTCGATCGCTAACGAGCGGGCAATCATCATGTTGATCGCTAACAAGTGACCAATCATAGGGTCTAATTTTTATATCATATATGTGATCCTTTCTCAGGATATCATAGGTATTTTTGAGAATACAGTCAAAAAGAGCCACTTCATACACACCATCGAATTCGATGGTGGGGAGAGTTTCGTCCAGAAATCACTTGTTTTATTCAAGTCATTGTAGAAAGGATCAGAGACGTTGGACATAAATGTTACATAAACATCATTGGGCATTGTTAATGTCTTCAACGAATCAAAATCGATCCAAGAATCAAAATCGGAGTTGTATCCTAGCCAACGAACAAGTAACTGTTTCTTACCCCTGTGAGTACGGCTCTTTAATATCTTTTCAATTTGATAGATTTCACTACTGTTTCTAACTTCTTGTAGTTCATAGCCATAAGAGCCGCCGAGAATCTCTTCATATTTGGTGTCTCGTAGACGATAAGTTATGGGTTTGGTGTCTAGGATTCTTGCCTCTTTAAAAAGTTCAGTGGATCACAAGTAATTACCCTTTTCAAAATCATTGGTTGTTCTATTAATTCGAACAATATCACCAACAGTGAACTTTTTCTTCACAATCGTTTCATTGGAATATTGTTTAAGAAAATTGTCAAATGTATCACGATCAGAATGATGAACTTCCGTTGGGGTTGAGTTGGACAATGATCAACGGGGTCGTTGATTATAAATCAACATGATTTTATCTAAATTATGAATAAAAACAGGTGTATTTTTCAATGTACAATATCTTGAAATTAAAAGTCGAATAGTTCTTATCAATCGTTCGCCAATGCAGCCTTTATAGGACCATGACTGTGATAGAGCATTGTATTATATTTCATTAGTACTTTTTAGACATTTGGATTAACAAATTCACTGCCGCAATCTGATTGAATTTTTTTATACGAATCCTGTTCAAGAATACTTTCTATAGCCTGAGCAACATCAACACCTCTCTTGTCCGCAATGGAATGGCATAAGTATAGCAACAAAAAACACTGTTTGCAAGTACAATGTACTTGTATGGTGTAGTGTGACGTCTTTGGATCTCATCTAGAGTTAAGAGATCTGCTTGCATTATATGCAGTGGGGAAAAGGCTTTAATTTTTCGATAATGATTAGCACGAAGCCTATGATTTCTATGCAGAGTGTAAATTGTTTCATTTTGTAGATAGTCTTGTACACTTTTAGTGTGAACACCCGTGACATTGGAAAGAGTGGTGGTGGAACTTAAAATTCCCTTTTCACCAATATTTTCATAAACACGTTTCAGAACTTACCATTTTGAAAGTAAACTTGTAGTGTAACGTCCACTACCCTTTTCTATACTAGTGGGTGGTGGTGGAAGTGACGTTGAGTTGAAATCAATACGTCTTCGCTCTTTTCTAGCTATCAGCGGTGTGCTCCACCTTATCGTCAAATCAATGTTTCCACTAGGTGTGCGAGTATTTTCCAGGATTGATTTAAAATATTCTTCTTCTTCTTCTTCATGTTTTAATGTTGATGATGATGATGGACTATGTTCATTTAATTTTTTAGAATCTGCCTATTGCTAATAAGGTTTTTGGGGAAGTTTAATGTATTTAGAAAGTTGTATAGATGAGTGTCAAATAATAAAAGTCCTTTACGATTTGTAACCATATCATAGAATAAATCAAATAGATTATAGCTCTTCCCTTGAATTATAATTCGTTTCCCATTGCTATTAAGTTGAATATGATCTTTACCACTTTGGATGCGATGTGCTATGAGTCGTTTACTTTGTTCACGATGAGTGTGTCATTAGATTTCCAGTTCTCGACTCTATTGAATCCAATTCTTCCTTCTTTAATTGTGTTTCTCAGCAATAGCAGGAGAGTCCTGAGGAGATGTTTCTTTTTTGTGATCAATGACACTCACATTGACTAGTCTTGCATGATAGGGCTTATGTTTGTCCACTCGGCGAAGTGTATCTTGAAGTAAAAGTAGTTTCTTATCAACGTCAATATTGTCATTGTCAATGAATTTACTCACGTTGCCCTCAAAGTGTTCCACGGGTGTAATAGCGAGTTTTATTAGGGCTAATTTATAGGGTTTAGCCATCTAGAGAAAACTGTATACAAGTCATGTAATTATTGGCCGTAAAAGTGTAAAAAAGCTACCGCCCGCTTGAAGAAGATGTTTCCTTTAAAAATTTTTCCCTTTCTTTTTAAAGGCCAATGCACGTACAATTGAACGATGTTGCTTTGCCTGTTGATTAAATACTTCTGGCAGTTAAACATTGCCCTCAGTTAAATTTAAACAAATGTTCAGATATTAGATTAATGAAATCGTTGTCAATATCATGTTTGAGTGTGAGTTTCCTAAGTGGGGGTTTTGGAGTGCTTAGAACGAAAAATAAATGTCTATTTTAATGCAGTTCCTTCAGTGTCATGATGGCAACTAATAGCCTTTTTACTGTTCACGGGGAGATGTACTGTATTTCATTATCAAAAATATCTGTGACTACACGTACATCCTCGGGTGTATTTTTATTAAGATCCAATAGGATGTAGCCGTAGGGTTTATTAATTGCCTGATTTTACGCTGAAAGTAGAAATTTGGGGATGCCGGGGTATATTTGTTTATTGAGAGTTATTAGCGAGCTAGACTTACGAATAACTCTGTAGATGATATAGCAGGTACAGTTCAAAGTAAGTGTTCGCATATATTTGCTCTGATGAAAGAGATTTTGTAGAACTAGAGTAACGGAATCTGTTCATGATGTGAGCAAACAGTAAACAATTTTAGCATTTCCTGGGACCATTGTTCAATGGATTCAGCTAAATTGTCAATAATCAGCCAAGACTTTGGTTCACTAATGTCAAAACATTAAGTCCCTGTATGAATTGTTTCTGCAATGATGTAGCAATAGCTTTTATTTTATCGTATGACTCCTGCCAAATACTGTAGCAATATTAGATTTTTTTGGCTTTTCCATAAACATTTTGCCACAATTTTTAATTATTTTAGTTAAGAGTGTCTTTTTGCCTGACATTGGTGGACCACACAGAAACGATCTAAATGGTGTTTTAAATTGATACATATTGCTGTTCCCTTCAACATCTCACCTATAACTAACTGTAAACTATAGATGTCTAATGTCTAAATAATTCCCCTATTACTACTCCATTCAAGAATAATAAGAAGAAGAACAAAAACCAGTAAAAAATCATATTTTCTTTTATTTTTAACATAAAAGCAGCACGTTATAAATAATGCAAATAGAAAAAAGCACTTTAAACAAAAAATATACATAATCAAGATTTTTTTATTTATTTATTTATAACAAAAACATGAACAACATTTATTAGAAATAGGCACTAGGAAAAAAATTTATGAAACAAAACACTTAATATCACACTTTACTTTATTTATTTATATTAAAAAATTACAATATTTATGTTAAATAGGCACTAGGAAATTTTTTTTTATTAAACAATACTCTTAAAATAATATCACATTTTTTATTTACCAAAAAAATTACAACACATTGGGCTCCCCCCCCCATCCCCCGGGGGTGGCTGCTTCGGCGGCCGAATGCTGAACAGGAAGGCACGGGGGCCCTCTCTGGCGGGCCGTGCCAGGCCGGGCCGGGAAAATTAAATTATGAAATAACTCTGTATACTGAAAATTAAATTCTGAAGATTTAACTCTGCCTTGCACATATTGCAAATTTAATAATTTTGATAAAAAAAGAAATTCCCGAAAACACCCACCAGCCACCCAGCTTGTACTATGAAAGAATTTAAGCTAATTTTTCCAGACCGGGTGGTTTTTCATACTCAACACATTCAACTCGGTCTGAAACTAGATTGGAACTGTGTGGTAGTACCTTCACATCATTCTCAAGTACATAAGCTTTGTCTGATATGGCTGACATGGCGTTTTTCTCAACTCTAAATGTGTAGTTTTTAAATTTTAAGGAGCGAATCGCCATGACTTTCGCTCTTGGGACTAAACTAAGTTCCACACAGTTTCTATAAACACTCATATTGAAATTATTTTTTAAAATGTCTCTAGGCACTCCTTGCAAACTTGTTTTATATCCTTTTTGTGCGTTTCCACACAGAATACCTTTGGCCCAGGAAACACACCACTGGATATCAGATCGCTTCCCGTTTCAGATTTTATCATTAACAATTGATTTGGGGCCTGGTGTTTCATTAGCTCTAGATAGATGGATTCCTTCCAGTTGGTGTAGTCCACCCGTGAGCTAATGTACTCTCCATTTTCCAAATCATTCAACAAATTTTCAGTTTTAACTTTTAACAGGAGTGAATCAGTGTCCCCGTAATACACTTGAACTTGTCCCTCAATCGGCCAATGTACCTTGCATATATTATAATAAAATGACAACATGAGTTCTTTTATATTTCCGTATATGGATCCGCAATAATTCGAGCACAATCTTTGGGATTGGTTACAATGTCACAGCGACTTCTGTTTCATACGCTTTCACATATTTTACCAAAGGCTGAGTTCAACATGAGTTTATAGATTTCCTTCTCAACCTTTGTTTTCGCTTGTGAACGTTTACTGACAAAGGTGTAAATAAGCGTTTTTATAGGGCTTTTGATCAAATTGGAGGGCTCTATGAATCTTTTTGACTTTGAAACCATTGGATACCATCCATCTCAATAGCACATGATGAACAACGATATTCTACTTCGGGTTAAGGTCAGCCATAAAGTTTTGCCTTGAAGGCACCCAGTGCATACTCCCATCCTCTACTAAAGATAAATTGTAGGGACTCAAAGAGTCCCTACCCAACGGTCTATTTATGCACAGGAAAACAAAGTCTTTTACCGAGTCTTGGATTTCCATGGGTATTTCACCGTCAATTTCATCCTTGCCTCCCATTCTCCTCAACGGTAGCAATGTTGGAAAAATTCGAAGCACAAGGATCATTAAGCCATTTGTAATTGCCACACGGCAAACAGTAGTGAGATTTCGCCGAACGATAAAGGGAATTCATATCCAAAAAACTGCATCTGACTTTTCATCAGTGTGCTGTCCGGTCGGATCAGCTTTCATGACACGGTCCCCGTGAAAAACATGCCCACCCCTCATTGATCTCTCTACAAACAGGTGCTGATCCACGTCGGTGATCACACCTATTTCTTCTTTGCTGATTTTAAGAATCAAGTCCATCACCAGATGAGGAGTGGAAAAATAATACCCTTTATCCAACCCAAACTTCCTATAGATTTTATCCGTGTTTTTGCACACAATGTCCAGAAGAGTCAGTACATCACTGGCCAAATATAGTTTACAGTAATCCCACCCATTTTTACATCCTCCTTTTGCCCAAACCATCTTGGAAAATTCACAGTCACCAGTGGTGCATTGACTGTCCGTAAGGGAATTATAAAATTTTTCGATAGGCGGTAATGACACCTCATCTAGACTCGAGGCAGAGTTGTACTAATCATATGCATATATGCCCTTAAACAAAATAAATCATACATTTCATCATCGGGGAAGCGCTGTCTAAGGAGGGGGAAATTATCAAAATTGTCGCTTTTCTGTACCTGAATCAATTGACTGAAAGACTTGGGGAATAAACTAAAAGAGTCTCAAAAACATATTTTATTCAGCCACGTGTTACCCTTGTCAACTGTTTCGCACATGAATTCTAGCAGCATTAGCTTCTCCGATGATTTGGGTATGATATTATACGAAAACGAACCATCTATCCATGCGTTATCTACAACTCCCCCTCTGGCAATGCGGGCCAACGCCGGTAAAATAATCTTTAAATCGTAATGTGAACTATGTATAAAAACCAGTACGAAATATTGCTGTCTAACGTTTATGTTGCACGATTGATGTGCAACCCCTCTAAAGTTACTCCCTCCCGGTGCAATTTCCTGCCATAAATGATCATGGTCGATCACATTCCTCTTTCCCCCATTCCCTATACCATCATCAAATTCTCCCTTGCAAACCAAACATATTTTACGATTTTTAATGGCCAATCTGTCATCTGGTGATAAAAGCATAGGATAGTTTGTGTAACGTAGGCACGAAATTGTGCCATTCGCTGTTTTAATTAGACTGGTCAATGCCGTGCGCATGCAGACCCCCCAACGACTCAAATAAACCCAGCACTTGCATGGTATTACTAGAGTCTCTTTGCGCATGTGCGTAAGAGACCCCTGTGGCTTCATATATTTTAACACGACTTAGATTTGACGAATCTCACACGTCTGTGAGTTTGGCCTCGCAGTCCAAAGTGATATTATTGCTCTGCGGGAGCGTTTTTTGAATGTTCTTAAAACGTAAGATCGCTCTATCTTCGCTAACCGTTTCCAAAGCTTGGTATCTATAACGTTTACGGTGTTTCATGTGATGCTTAAACTTTAAATTACCACGAAATCTTGAAACGCATGTTGGACAATAGTAGATTACACACCCATTTTTACCCTCCCCCAAAACCCTACTAATATTGGTAATTGGATTAAAATGCCCTATTGAGTAAGGCTCTGAAGGAGGCGTGTATACAAGCCAGACCCAATATTTCACTGATTCAATAGAAGGAGCCCTGACTGGAAATAATACACCCTTTTTATCAGAACGCTGACCCTCTTCAAATTCTGTTTCATACTGTAACACCGCAGCACCAATCTTTAAATGTTCATTAGCCCGCTCAAAAATATCTATCCTTTAAATGTTACAGGAAACTGACCATTTAAAAAATTGAAATTTACTTTAGGAAAATTTGACACATCCCCATTAGCTGCTAATTCATCTAACTTTTTCTTAGAGATATCCTTCAATAGGGGTTGAAAGGCGGCAATCAAAAATGCATACTTGAAACGCTCTAGCCTCTTATCGAAAAAGATTCTTTGTAATCCCTGACAACCCTCTAGATCTGAATGATATTTTAAAACTATAGAACCCGGCCCAGCTCCCCCAGCACGACCTCTTAAAATAAATTTTTTTAAATT
Organism: Artemia sinica; assembly: GCA_027921565.1. Taxonomy (NCBI): domain Eukaryota; kingdom Metazoa; phylum Arthropoda; class Branchiopoda; order Anostraca; family Artemiidae; genus Artemia; species Artemia sinica. The sequence goes on along the minus strand of CM051265.1, from coordinate 32,925,965 downwards.
TATAAATATTAACGCTTAAATTCTCAATAAATAAAACAAGCGACCCACTATCCCCCTCATTATAATTGTCCAGTTTAGTTACGATGCTGCTTATCCAATCCAAAAAAAACTCCTTATAATTTTCCAAATGCATGCCAATTGCTAACATTTCTATATGCAAGTATTTTGAATAGATTTCGCTCGCATTTTCATTTAAGAATATATTTTTAGTGCTATTGATCCTTTTGAACTGTCCCTACCTCCCCACGCCCGCATCTGTTGTTCAAGAAGGGCTCGAATCTTGTTAATATAGGAATGAGTAATAGCAAGGGGGTCTGTTACTATACCCCCTGACATTAAAGAATTAAAGGTGTCAACGAAATTGGCGCTGTATACGCTAGTATGACGCAAGGCAGAGTTAGACAAGAAGAAATCTGGTAATAAAAATGTTTGTTTGGCTAATGTTTCACTACACTGGTCAACCTCAATAGTGGAGGGCGACATGAAATCTTCAATAGCACCACCACCACCACCAGTCTGTTCAATTGCATTAGTAGGGTGTGTGGTGAAATCACCCAATTCGCTGAGGATACCTTCCAGGGTGCTTAGGGAGAGCCGATCTAGACAGTCTGCATTGTCTTGTGATGGAATTTGATTATGACTATTAGCATGAGAACCCTGTTTAGATACACTATTGGGGCTATCCACCAAATATTCATTTATAAACCTATTTGTCCATTCCGGGTCCTCAGTCATATCTATATCACAGCTTAAATCATCTAGACTAGCTATATCACCAAAAAGATTGTTTAAGAAACCCTTCTGCCACTCTAAGTCACTATCAATTACAACACTATCCTGAAACTCCATTGGCGGTGTTATGATTGGTGAAGGCTTATCAAAAATAAATGCTCTTTGAGCTGATGTCGATGGAGGCGATAATTCACCGATGTTAATCTATAAAAACAGGATTTATTTTCCATGTGTAATATCCACTGTTTTATAAAGTCAAAAAAACTGTGCAAATTCCCCCCCCCCTTTCAAAACTTACTTTCCTCATGCTATTATGTTGGCTAAATAATGTTCACTTCAATCGCATAAAGTACCTGCACACAACATAACCAATTTTATATTTTCCCCTTTTTACTATATTAATTTCACAGAAAATAAATGAGCAGAAAAAAGTTCGGTACTTATTTACTAGTTGGTAAGCATACAAGAATTGAAGTTTGGCTAATACCAATGGAATAAAACAAAGTATGGTAAAAAATATTTGTCAAGGAGTCAACAATACCTCAATAGGAAGCGATAACCTATTTTTTGTATAGCATTTCAATGCGCTTCTAGTCACATGTTTATCGGCTACTAAATAAGTGCCAAAAGTCCTATAATGTATCAAAGTTAAAACACTATCTGATTAACATAGAAATAGGTTTTTTTTTTGTTTTTTGCTCCATCCCTTTTTTCTTCTTCTTCTACAAGAATTAGCCCATTAGTTAATACACAAACACACACACACACACATACACACACACATACACACACACACACACACAAACACAACTAGCTGATTTAAAATTATTAAGAGAAAAATGAGAATATGTAGCGTAAATAAACCAAAGACACGGCATTCGTCTCATGGAGTTTACATAAATAAGATAGCCACGAAATACTCACAGATTTTACTTTTCACGAAAAGTGTCTAGATCTTGTTTTGTTACGTAATATATTATTTTGTAAGCCAATTAGAATGATAAAAATCTCGAAAGGTCCTTTTTGCTACAACCACAGAAAAAAATGACTTTACTTTTGATTTGTGAAATTATCAAAATAAGAGTTTCAGAATTTCCAGCCCTTCTTGTCTCGTAATTGGAGAACTATAGCTTTGGAAATAGTTTTTATAGACTCGCGAACGAAAAAAGGCCATTTTTTAACTTTGCTGTAGGGATCCATCTCTGATTATCCATGGCGCAAAGAGGTGGTCTACCCTGCGCTGAGCACGAGATGGAAGATAAAAACACTTCCTGGTGAGTTAACAAATGATATTTTAACTGATCCGAATGTAAAAGTTAAACGATAATCAACTTGATAATAGGGGATCTGCAATGCGAAATTGTAAGGACATTATAAACTTGAATAAAAAATATATGGGGTTATTATAGATTTTTATTTATGTAGAATTGAAATAGGTTTTTTTCACCCTCACCACCTCTTTCCTACCCACCCACAATTACTCCATTACCTAATACACTAAACTATCTGATAAAGGCACTTACGTCAGAAATCGCAGGTAGCTCATTAGAAATGCCCTGCCTATCTGATGGGGGCACGTATGTGATTACAGTCCCCCTCACCCTGTTCAAAGATCTGATTAGGTCCATGTCATTGGTGCCAGAGCGGGCATCGAGCTCTGATCGCTTTTGGTCAGGCAGACTTTGACCATCAATCTCCTGGAATAAAAATTAATTTTCAGTTATTTCACCAGGTAAGTGTCTCAGATAATTTATAGTCTTATAGGCCTAAACACGTAAAAAAGGAAAGAATTCTACTAGTCCTATGTGTAGCTAAGCTATCAATATTTAAAATATGATATACATGAAAAATAACATGATTTTGCGGCGCCGTTCCCCCTCTCCGAAACCAAAGCTCACCCCAACATATTGAAACACATACACTAAGTTATTAGACCAAATGGGTCCCACGATATGTACCACCAGTTTTAACCCAAGAAGACCTAATGGCTTTTACTTATCAGAATGGATTTAAAGGGAGGGTTTCATCAGAACAATCATACCCACATTTAGCTGTCTGTCAATAATCGCATTTCATAACGCGGTATAGAAGAAAAAAAATTGTATGCCTTTTTTCAATTATGAATGTCACGATTTAAAAGCTTATAGGCTTAAATTTCCGTCTGCTTAAACTCATAAAAAAGAAACAATTTTACTAGTCTAAAGAGGACCCTAATCTATCAATATTTAAAATATGATATGCATAAAAATAACAAAATTTTGATTATTAGGTCCGTTTGATATTTATTCAGAATATTAATGGGGGACACCGTTCCCCCTCTCCAAAACCAAAGCTCACCCCAACACATTAACGATATTGTACATAGTTAAAGAAGATGCATTGATCAATTTTAGTCTTAAAAATGAGGTATTTCTGCAATGTAGTTAAAAACCATTTTGGGCCAAACACCCTATATCTGAACAGGTGTCATAAAACATGTGAATTTGCGTTAGCTAATTGCATTAGTTCGCTGAAACCCAGATGACAGACAATTTTAGCGCCTAAATATGAGACATCCCTGCAAGCGTTTTAGCCAAAATATCCATATACCTCACCAGCTATTAAAAAAACATATGAAGTTGCATTAGATAATTGCAATAGTTCGCTGAAACCGAAATGGAAATTAGTTAAACGGTAAGTACGAAAAAGATCCGTTTTTTGTTAATACAAGAATAAAAAATATGCACTCACCATAATCCTTTTGGAATTTCCATTTAAAAACGAATAAATTAAGCAAATATAACTATCTGTTCAAGTTGTTTTTTCAAACTGGTCTAAAAAAACTAATTCCACCTTAATTTATACAGAAAAACACGATTATATGACCTCCGGGCACTAGTAATTTTACAAGAAGACCACCTTTGAACACGCAATATGAAAATCTCTAGTTTTGGCTATTGAACCCAAAAAAAGATGTATGACAAGTATTGTACCCTCTGTAGTAATAGATGACTGCTCGTGGTAAGCCATGTACCGTTGAAACTGCCCACATATTAATGCATCAGGCTTGTAGGCGTCAAATCTGTTACACTTTTGAGCATATTATACCAAGGAAATCTCTTTAGTTTGAGGTAAAGAACCTAAAAAACCTGTCTGATTACTTGGTCACATTATAGGACCATGGTATAACGTATTTGCTCGCTTTATAGGTCCATAATATGGAGGGTTTTGCTCATTTAATGCAATCTCGTCCCGGACCTTATACATGTTTACTACTCACGGGTACTGCTACTACGACTGCAACTACAACTGGTGCCACTATAAACACAACTATCATGAGCACCACTACTGCGACTACTACTGCCACGAATAATACTACTATGGCTGCTTCTAATACGACTACTTCTACGACAGTAGTGAGATAAAGTTGTATTAAAGACAGATTCCCATCTTGAACTTTATATTTATATCACAGGCAGCGCGCTAGCGCTGCCTAATTTAAGAACGATGTGAGCACAATGTAATTTGGTTTGTTTTTTTTTCTCCATACCTGGGACACTTCGTATCGAAGGAGTTGTCGTAGAAAGTTCGAAAAGGGCTCATTCGATTGCAAATTAGAGTGGCTAGTGCCCTTTTTAATAGCCGAAAGTGATTGGAGGGCAACTAGCCCCCCCCCCCACGCCCATCCTTCCCCCAAACACATCCAATCAAAATTTTGAGATAGCCATTTTGGTCAGCGTAGTTGATTTCCACATAGAAAATATGTTTTTGAGGAGGACACCCCCACAACCCTCGGGGCAAGGGTTTTAAGTTATGCCGTGGGGGCATATAAGGTTTTTATAGAAGGCGTTGTCGTAGAAACTTCAAAATAGGCTCATTCGATTGGAAATTAAAAGGGCCCTTATTAATAGTCGAAATTGATTGGAGGGCAAATACCCCCCCCCCCCCCTCACGTCCCATCATTCCCCCAAAAGCATCCAATAAAAATTTTGAGATAGTCATTTTGTTCAGCGTAGTTGATTTCCAGATAGAAAATATCTTTTTGAGGAGGACACTCGCCCACAATCCCTCGGGGCAAGGGTTTTAAGTTATGCCCCGGGGGCATATAAGGTTTTTTATAGAAGGTGTTGTCGTAGAAACTTCAAAAAAGAATCATTCGATTGGAAATTCAAAGTGCTAGTGCCCGTTTGAATAGTCGAAAGTGATCGGAGCACAACTACCCCCCCCCCCCCTTCCCGCGCCCATTATTCCCCAAATACATCCAATCAAAATTTTGAGATAGCCACTTTGTTCAGCGTAGTTGATTTCCAGATTGAGAAAATGTTTTTGAGGAGGACACTCCCCACAACCCTCGGGGTAAGGGTTGTAAGCTACGCCCTGGGAGCAAATAAGGTTTTTATAGAAGGCATTTTCATCGAAACTTCAAAAAAAGGATCATTTGATTGGAAATTCAAAGGGCTAGTGCCTTTTTTAATAGTTGAAAGTGATTCGACGGTAACTAACCCCCCTCTCACGCCCAACTTTTCCCCAAACACATCCAATCAAAATTTTGAGATAGCCATTTTGTTCAATGTAGTTTAAAGTTTTGGAAATTAGGTCTTTGAGGATGACAACCCCCTCACAGCCCTCAGGACAAGGATTGTAAGTTATGCTCTGTGGGCATATAAAGTTTTTATCGAAAGTTTTTTCATAGAAACTTCAAAAGGGGCTCAATTAATTAGAAATTGAAATAGCTTGTGCCCTTTTTAATAGTCGAAAGTAATTTGAAGGCAACTAACACCCCTTCCACGCCCACCATTTCCCCAAACACATCCAATCAAAATTTTGAAATAGCCATTTTGTTCCACGCAGTTAAAGTTCAGGAAATTATACCTATGAGCAGGACACTCCCCTCACAGTCTTCAGAGCAAGGGTTATAAGTTATGCCCTGGGGGCATATAAGTTTTGTATTTAAGTGTTTGTCGTAGAAACTTGAAAAAGGGCTCAGTCGATTGGAAATTCAAAGGGCTAGCGCCCTTTTTAATAGTTGAAAGTGATTTGAGGGCAACTAACCCCCCTCTCACGCCCACCTTTTCCCCAAACACATCCAATCAAAATTTTTAGATAGCCATTTTATTCAACACAGTTGAAAGTTTTGGAAATTAGGTCTTTCAGGTTGACAACCCCCCCCCCCCCACAACCCTCAGGTCAAGGGTTTTAAGCTATGCCCTGGGAGCATGTAAGGTTTTTATTGAAATTGGTGTTGTAAAAACATCCAAAAGGGCTCATTCAATTGAAAATTGAAAGGGCTATTGCCCTTTTAATAGTCGACAGTGATTGAAGGGCGACTAACCCCCCTCTCACGCCCACTACTTTCCCAAACACATCCAATCAAAATTTTGAGATATCCATTTTGTTCAACGTATTCAAAAGTTCTGGAAATTAGGTATTTTAGGATGATAACCCCATCAGAACTTTCAGTGCAAGGGTTGCAGTGCAAGGGCATATAAGGTTTATATAGAAATTTGTTGTAGAAATTTCAAAAGGGGCTCATTTGATTGGAAATTGAAATTGCCCTTTTTAATAGCCGAAAGTGAGTGGAGAGTAATTAACCCCCCTCTTACGCCCTCCATTTCCCCAAACACATGCAATAAAAGTTTAGAGATAGCCATTTTGTTCAACGTTGTTGAAAGTTCTGGAAATTGTGTATTTAAGGATGACAAACCCCCCAGAGTCCCCAGGGCAAAAGTTGTAAGTTATGCCCTGGGGGCATATAAGGTTTTTAATGATAGAGACTCTATGATAAAAACTTCAAAAGAGGCTCATTCAATTGGAAATTGAGAGGGCTAGTGCCCTTTTTAATAGTTGAAAGTGATTGGACTGTAACTAACCCCTCTCTCACGCCCATCATTCCCCAGACACATCCAATCAAAATTTTCAGATAGCCATTTTGTTCAACGTAGTAGAAAGTTGCGGAAATTAGGTATGTGAAGATGACAACCCCCCAGCCCTCAGGGCGAGGGTTGTAAGTTATCCCCTGGGGGCATATAAGGTTTTTATTGAAAGTGTTGTCGTAAAAACTTCAAAAGGGCTCATTTGATTGGAAATTGAAAGGTCTAGTACCTTTTTTAATGGTTGAAAGTGATTGGAGAAAGACTAACGCCTCTCTCACGCCCATCATTTTCCCAGACACATCCAATCAAAATTTTGAGATAGCCATTTTGTTTAACGTAGTTGAAAGTTCTGGAAATTAGGTCTTAGAGGATGACAACCACCCTCACAGCCCTTAGGGTAAGAGTTGTAATTTATGCCCTGGGGGCATTCAAGGTGTTTACAGGAAGTGTTGTCGTAGAAACTCAAAAAGGGTTCATTTGATTGGAAATCGAAAGGCCTAGTGCCCTTTTTAATAGTCGAAAGTGATTGGAAGGCTTGACATTTTTATAGTAAAGATCAATGTGTGTATAATGTATTATTTTTTTGTGGTTGTTGTTGTTTGGACCGGGACACTTTGTATCGAAGGAGTTGTCGTAGGAACTTCGAAAAGGGCTCATTCGATTGAAATTGAAAGGGCTATTGCCCTTTTAATAGTCGACAGTGATTGAAGGGCGACTAACCCCCCTCTCACGCCCACTATTTTCCCAAACACATCCAATCAAAATTTTGAGATATCCATTTTGTTCAACGTATTCAAAAGTTCTGGAAATTAGGTATTTTAGGATGATAACCCCATCAGAACTTTCAGTGCAAGGGTTGCAGTGCAAGGGCATATAAGGTTTATATAGAAATTTGTTGTAGAAATTTCAAAAGGGGCTCATTTGATTGGAAATTGAAATTGCCCTTTTTAATAGCCGAAAGTGAGTGGAGAGTAATTAACCCCCCTCTTACGCCCTCCATTTCCCCAAACACATGCAATAAAAGTTTAGAGATAGCCATTTTGTTCAACGTTGTTGAAAGTTCTGGAAATTGTGTATTTAAGGATGACAAACCCCCCAGAGTCCCCAGGGCAAAAGTTGTAAGTTATGCCCTGGGGGCATATAAGGTTTTTAATGATAGAGACTCTATGATAAAAACTTCAAAAGAGGGCTCATTCAATTGGAAATTGAGAGGGCTAGTGCCCTTTTTAATAGTTGAAAGTGATTGGACTGTAACTAACCCCTCTCTCACGCCCATCATTCCCCAGACACATCCAATCAAAATTTTCAGATAGCCATTTTGTTCAACGTAGTAGAAAGTTCCGGAAATTAGGTATGTGAAGATGACAACCCCCCCAGCCCTCAGGGCGAGGGTTGTAAGTTATCCCCTGGGGGCATATAAGGTTTTTATTGAAAGCGTTGTCGTAAAAACTTCAAAAGGGCTCATTTGATTGGAAATTGAAAGGTCTAGTACCTTTTTTTAATGGTTGAAAGTGATTGGAGAAAGACTAACGCCACTCTCACGCCCATCATTTTCCCAGACACATCCAATCAAAATTTTGAGATAGCCATTTTGTTTAACGTAGTTGAAAGTTCTGGAAATTAGGTCTTAGAGGATGACAACCACCCTCACAGCCCTTAGGGTAAGAGTTGTAATTTATGCCCTGGGGGCATTCAAGGTGTTTACAGGAAGTGTTGTCGTAGAAACTCAAAAAGGGCTCATTTGATTGGAAATCGAAAGGCCTAGTGCCCTTTTTAATAGTCGAAAGTGATTGGAAGGCTTGACATTTTTATAGTAAAGATCAATGTGTGTATAATGTATTATTTTTTTGTGGTTGTTGTTGTTGGACCGGGCACTTTGTATCGAAGGAGTTGTCGTAGGAACTTCGAAAAGGGCTCATTCGATTGAAAATAGAAAGGGCTTATGCCCTTTTTCATAGCGAAAGTGATTGGAGGAAAACTAATCCCCCTCCCACGCCCATCCTCCCATTTGACTTTATGTTTAAAAACTAAATGTTGCCATAAGATTAAATAAAAATGCACTGCGTTAATGCTAATTCCCAATAAGGCATCTCAGCAGTATCCCAAGAACGACTGAGGGTTTCTATGTTCAAACTTTTGGGGCTGCTTCTGCTCTTGAAATTTAATCAAATCAAAATAGCGTAAGTGTATCCAAGCTATCAAAGAAAGTAAACAGATTTTTTTGCAAATGGTATCAAGTTTTCCATTTCAGGTCAACTAGACGAGGTATGAAACTAAATTAAACACTTTTATTTGTGTCCAGATTTTTAAGAGGGTGTATGTTGTTAAAGATTGCTGAAAATTTTCCTCCAGCATACAAATAGCACGCCAAACTATAAATCTTAAAAAAAAAAACAAAAGATTTAAAGTATTAATTTCTTTTTCTCTGAAAAGACTATGTCAATATAAAACGAACAGAAATTAATCAAAAAAACTTTTTCCACAAAATAAGTTTTTCAAAGAAAAGTAAAGAACTCCATTAAACAAAAAATGAGCAAAAATAAAATCATATTGTCTACCAAGCGTGAAACTACCACAAATCAGCATCGATAAATAAATGAGGCTCAAAACGAACAGAAATTATAATAAATAACCGAGTCAAACTCAAAACGAGCAGAAATTAACAAAGTTGGGCTCAAAACCCCTATGCCTTCCCAAGGCCAGAACATAATTTGCACTTTACGGAATAAAATACAAATGAATGTGCATTGTCAGCTTAATATTCATATATTGATATTTAGTAATCAAAATCTTAATATTATTTGATTTATTAAAGTTATAAAAGTAAAAACATTTATTTGTATTTTTTTCAGTACTTCTCTAACAAATTCTTATTTATTTTCTGTAACCTTAAAATGCAATATTTATGATTCAACTTTGAAAAAAAATTCTCCTACCTTTAAGAAAACTTTATTTAGAATTTAAATAGCTTTTTCGTAACTGCAAGTTATGTAAAATATTTCTTTTTGAGTTTAAGAATCCAAAATGTTTGTGCTTCACCTTAAAAACCTTGAGTTCTGTATCTTTATTTTTTATTCTTTCTTTGTTTTCTGGATAGCTGTTTTGACGCGTCATGATTAATTTTATCCCATGCAAGAAGAAATTCCCCTAATGGGAAAATATTCACAGTAACTCCTTTTAATAAAATGAACGGTTTCTGAGGTCATATGTTTTTTTCGTCTTTCGTCAAATTCGAGAGAGTCTAGCATCGTTTTCACTAATCATTGATTTATTTAATTAAATGTGATCTAACATGATCGGATATGAAGAAAATGATTAAACACAATCGAACGTGTTTGACGACGCCATGGCCAAAATATTCGAAAATTTCAATATTCAGCTATCATGGGACAACAAAATCACTGGGCACTTTCCCATATTTTGGATTTTTTCCCCTTTAGATTGCTGTATAAGAATGAATTTTATTTTTAAGTTTAACTTTTAATAGTAGTTATATTTCATTTGAGCAACATAGTCAATTTAATTAATTTCATATTTCTGAATGTAAAGCATTTTATATAAATTTAGGGCCTCTTATTTTTCGAATATTGACAACATTACCATTCTCATTTCAAGTATATTTCCTTTCTTATGAATCCCATAGTTCTAAGACTCTTAATTTCAGACTTCCGCAACTAAAGCCTTTATAATACAAGAAATTAAAAGTTTTAACAATTTAAAGTGTTTGTTTTTCAAATTTCGATAATTAAACAATTTAAATTTCAACAATTTCAATCTTCTTAAGGTTTTCGGGCTCTAAGACTTTTATTTAGGATTTATGGAAATAAAAGCTTTATTATCAAACAAATTTCAGTTTTTGATAGTTTAGAAATATTTTCTTTTTTGACAACTTGATGCCTTATAATTTTCACGAATCTTAACTACTTTCAGATATTTCCCCTTCTAATATAGTTAGCTTTAATTTATGGAAACTGAAATTAAAAGTAATAACTACCAAATACTTAAGAAAGCTGCGACATTTAAAACAAGAATAATTGCCTAAGTTTGAAAATTAAATGCTCTAAATTGTAGAAAATTTAAATATGTTGAAAAATTTAATTGCAGATATCTGAAATTAATATGCTGACCTTATCGGTAAGATAAAATTCCACCAGAATTTAAAGTTAGGCTTAGACGACAGTATTCCTTAAAATCAAATATGTAGAGAAGTGCCCAGTGGTCTTTCTTTCCCATAGCTGAATAGAGCAACTTTCAAAGGTTTTTTGACAGGGCGTGGTGAACCACGTTTCATTATGTTTAATCTTATTCCATCTCATCTGATCTTTTCAATTACGTAACTTGTCGCATCTGAGATTACTGACCTAGGAAACCGGTTGATTTCTCAAAGGAGTTGTGTGGTGTTTTGAAAGAAGTTATAGAGAATAGCAAAACAAGTCTGGGAACTAAGGTTAGAATACTGGAAACTACAGAGGTCAAGTATTTTTCTGAAGAGTGGGTGCTTCAGAACACAGAAAAGGATATATTGGATGTTTTTGAGATGAATTGTCTACGGATAGTTTTGGGTATACATTTGAATGACTGTATTTCAAATAACAAGCTATACGAAAAACGTGGTTTTATCACACTTTATAGGGCTATAATAAGAGAGAGGTTGAGATGGCTATGGTAGGTTTTGCGGATGAAGGCTGATAGATTGGCAGAGATCTTATCTTATGGCCATTCATCTATGGCAAAACAAAAATCAGGTCATCACCGAATGGTGAGGGAAGACGGGGTAATGAAGGATTTAAAGAACATTGGATTTTTCGGGGGAAGAAGATAAAGAAGGAAGGTGTTGCAATGAGTTTTTGGAAGTAGAAGTAGTAGTAGTGCATTTATATATATATATATATATATATATATATATATATATATATTATATATATATATATATATATATATATATATATATATATTATATATATATATATATATATATATATATATATATATATATATATATATAGCGTGAACACGTATTTGAACTGGTTTCTTGAGCTTGAAAATATCATTAACTCAGTGATTACGGAAGTGTCACAATACTGTAAAGGATTAAAGTTACAAGTGACTTTTTAATTGGATATCACTTCATAATTATAGCATTGGCGGACGTGATTTTTGCAAGATATTGTTGGAAAGCGGGGGGATTTAATTGCCCCCTTGCGAGTAAGTTTTCGTTTCCTGCTTAATTTTTAATTAGTTTTGGAAGATCCTGTCCACTAAAGATAAGTCAACTTTCGAGTTATTGGATTATTATTGTCATCATGGTACAGTTTCAGAAGGGAGATTTGGCGGTAGCTCAGTTCAAGGGATATCCCCTCTGGCCAGTCCGGATTGTTAGCATAACTAACCAAAAAGAGTCTACGCCAAAATTCATTGTTTTTTGCTACGGGTCCCATGACTTTCAGACCGTGGTAGAAGCGAATCTTCTTTCATATAGTGGAAATTATGCGGAAGCTTCGAAAAAAAACGGCTAAGGGCGTAAATCATGCTTTCCGTGAGTGTGAATCTTCTCCTGATCTTTACTATCAGTTTCTGAAAAAGAAAACTGCGAAAGGCGCGGGTGCTGATTTAACTGCTTCGAGCGAAACATCTGCAATCCGAAATCAGCTTACTTTAGCACAAGATGAAGTTACAAAGCTTAAATTTGGCCTAGTTAAAGAAATAGAGAAAAAAGTTCAGGAAAAAGTAGTTTCCGTGACAGGAGTAGCAGGCTCATCACAACAAGCCGCTCTGAACCCTGAACTGATTGTTTCGGAAATATATGATTCGATCACGCTAGAATACAACGTAAAGTTTGAGAAAATAGAAAAACTGTTTTCATCGCTGGATAGCCAGATTCAGTCATTAGAGCTTCGAGTGGCTACTATTGAGGAAAAGCTGGACGATTACGAACAGGAGCGTTTGCTTGATTCTTTGGTTTTTTTCGGAGTGAAGCAGGACCCCGGAAACGACCTGGGTACTACTGTTCTTGATATAGTGAAGAGAATGGGTGTAAATGTCCAGAAAGAACAGTTGTTGTCTGTGAACCGTTTTAGACTTCCGAACGCTGCCCGGAATATCCAGACACCTACGACTGTTGCGCCAGTTCTCGTTAAATTTGCAACTAAAGATACGGCGTATAATATTTTCAGAGCGAAATCAAAGCTGGCGAAATCAGGTGTATTCGTCACTGAATATCTTACGAAAATGAAAAAAGCGATTTTTGAAGGTGCGAGAAACAGATATGGTGTAAAAAACGTGTGGTCTGATCGTGGCCGTGTTTACAAACGTGAGCAGGGTGATAGCCACCCAACACGAATCTGCTCACTTGTTGACACTCTTTAGTGTTTTAGTAAATGTTGATTATTTGTGTTTTTTTTGTTTTTTTTTTTTTTTCTTTTTTTTTTTCTTTTTTTTTTTTTTTTTTTTTTTTTTTTTTTTTTTTAGATTAAGAGAAATTATTTTATTTCCTTATTTATGTTGAATGATTTTTCTTCATTGAATAGATTTATGCGTAATCCGCTCCGTATTGAAGATCATTTAGAGGCTCAAATTGGAAGTGATGATTTGCCTATTATTAATTCAAAGCCTCTTCGTGAGAGTTCTTATATATTGCCGTCGCAAGTTAGTGGAGACATGTCGCTGTGTCTTTGCACGTGGAATTGCCACCTTACTACGGGATATTTAGATGTTCTGCAGATGATTGAGATATCTTCTTCAAAATTTGATATAATGGGTATTTGTGAAACTTTTTGAGTTCTGACCAATCTCTCTCGGCTTTTTCTTTTCCAGGATATGATTTGAGGTAAGGAACCGATCAACTATGAACCGAGGAGGCCTGGGATTTTTGATTAAGAAAAATATGAAGTATATGGTGAGGGAGGATTTGGGTGTATGGATAGAAGGTAAGATTGAAAGTTTTTGTTTGGAATTAGAAATTGAAAAAAGGAAAGTTTTAATTAGTGTGGTGTATAGGCCGCCCAGTGCACGCCTGGATGAGTTTGTAGCAGGTTTTGATGAGTTGACGAGGTTGGTTTTGTCTACAAGCATGGATTTTTTTTGTATGGGTGATTTTAACTATAATCTTTTAGATCTTTCAGGTGATAATTTGGATTTTTTTAATTATATGATTTCAAGTGACCTTTACCCTTTAACTTGTGTACCTACCCGAATCTCTACTCATTCTGCGACCTTAATTGATAACGTTTTCGTGGGACCTAGCTATTTGAGTCAAAGCTATTCAGATGTGATAGTATATCCAGGCTCAGATCATCTTCCGGTAATTGCTCATGTGACGTGTCTTAGAAAACGACGTATCCCAGCTAAAAAAAATACTGACACGTGAGCTGAAAAAGCAAAATCTGAATAGCTTTGCCGAGGAGTTGAGCTGTATCAAGTGGGACTCGGTCCTGGGGATTTCTGGTGATTCTTCTCTAGCGTACAATCAGTTCATGTATATTTTCCAACCGATTTATGAGAAAACATGCCCCTTGCGCTTGACCAAACAAAAGAGGGACGATCCCCGCAAGCCGTGGATTACGGAGGCAATAATAGACATGATAAAAAAAAGGAACTTGTTATATGAGCAATATCTTAATAGTCAGGATGACGCAGATTTTGCAGAGTTCAAGCGAGTGAGAAATAAGGTGAACAGTCATGAGAAGGCAAGCAAAGAAGAAGTATTTTGAAGAAAAGTTTTCTGATAATAAGGGAGATACCAAAGCCACATGGCAGGTTATTAATGAGTTTATGGGAAATCAGAAAAGTAGTCAGTCGCCTTGCATTGATATAAACGGAAGTTATGTGAGTGATAAAAATGTAGTCGCGAATCATTTTGGCCAGTTTTATTCTCAGGTTGGCTCGTCTGTTCAAGAGAGTGTAAGGTGTGACAGGGAAAATTTTCTTAGCGAGGAATTCGTGGACTCTCGTGGAGATACTGTTGAGTTCCAGTTTGAAAAGTGTACAAGTGATGAAGTGATTAAAATAGTGAAAAAATATAAAATCGAATTCTGCTGGGATAGATGGCGTGAATCTGAGAACTTTTAAAGCTGTGTTAATGTATATACTACCATGTATTCTCCATATTATTAATTTATCTATGGAAACGGGGACCTTTCCAGAAGCGTTGAAGCAAGCTAAAGTTATCCCGCTTTACAAAGGGGGTGCCAGGTCAGATGCCGGTAACTGGAGACCAATATCGATACTGCCTTTATTGTCAAAAATTTTGGAAAAAGTGATTCATCGCCGTCTATATGACCATCTCACGAAACATAGCCTACTCAGTGATACCCAATTCGGGTTTCGAAAAGGTCATTCCACTAGTCATGCTGCCATTCATCTTGTTGATTTTGTAAATAATTGTTTAGTAAAAGGTGAAATCCCCCTAACAGTATTTTTTGATTTTAGGAAAGCATTTGACACGGTAGATTTTAAAATTTTATTGCAAAGATTAGAATGCTTAGGTGTTAAAGGAGTGAGTTTGAAGTGGTTTGAAAGTTATTTGTGTGGGAGGTCTATTAAAGTGATGATTGATGATGCTTTTTCTTCCCCTTATCAAGTGTCGTGTGGTGTGCCACAGGGATCGGTCCTTGGTCCACTTCTGTATCTGGTTTATGTGGATAGCATGAGGTTTTATCTTCCAGATTGTTGCTTAACGTCATTCGCTGATGACACTGCAGTTACGTTTTCTAGTCGTTGTTTGGATAGTCTTGTGTTGAAAGTGAATTGTGTTCTGAGATATTTCCATGTTTTTACTAGTTTGAGTTTGTTATCAGTTAATGTTACTAAGACTAATTTTATTGTATATTCTAGAGTAGGCAAGCCCAGTGATATTGATGGTAGAATTCTGTTTAATAATAAGCCTGTAGTTCAAGTTCAAGAAATCCGGTACTTAGGTTTTACATTGATTGTAATTTTTCGTGGAAACGCCACAGTGATGTTGTTGCCACAAAGGTTGCACGTGGCCTTGGAGCGATTCGTCGTTTTAAAAATTTCTTACCTCAGAGAGTTTTATTGCTTTTATACCATGCTTTGATCCACCCATATGCTTCGTATGGCTGTATGTTATGGGCAAGTAATTTCTATGTGAATTTTAAACGTGTTCAGACTCTTCAAAATAGAGCGATGCGTCTTATTGGTGGGTATGTTGAAGGTGTAAATAACACTTCAGCTTGCTTCAACAAGTTGCAAGTGTTGAATGTAGGACAGCTACGAGACTACCAAATAGGAATTTTTGCTTATCAATGCTGGAATGATGTTAGTCCAGAGGTTTTTCGTGATTATTTTAATGATAATAGGTCTTTGCACCATTATGAAACTCGTCATGCTAGTGATTTTATTGTTCCGAATAGAAGTGGAACCAGGGCCGGCTTCCATACTAGATTTTCAGGACCTAATGTGTGGAACTCTATTCCGGAGAGCATTCGGGCGGCTGAGCACCTGGGGTTATTTAAAAATAAATTGAAAAAATATTTGTTAGGTCAAGGTTCATAGTTTTTTTTTTTTTTTTTTTTTTTTTTTTTTTTTTTTTTTTTTTTTTTTTTTTTTTTCTTTATTATTATTATTATTATTATTTATCTTTATTATTATTATTAAATGAATTGATGAGAGATTGATTGATTTCTTTTTTTTTGTTTTGTAGTGTTTGTATGTAATTTGCGTGTGTTGTTTTTTTAGTGTATGTACCCGCCCAGTCGCAAGTGCTTTTTGGTATCTTTCTTGGGGCGGGTATTGGCATATTTGTTAAATGTATTTTGATGTTAAATAAAATGAACTGAACTGAACTGAAATATATATATATATATATATATATATATATATATATATATATATATATATATATATATATATAATATATATATATATATATATATATATATATATATATATATATATATATATATATATATATATATATATATATATATATGCCCCCGCCCTTATATTTTCATTGATTGGCATTAATTGATAACAAAAAACATTATTTAATAGTTACCAAGTCTGTAAGATAATGTGCTTTATAGGTTCACACACTTTTATATTGACCTTTTATCCCATCAATTTAATCCGCTTTTATTTGATTTCATTGTTATTTAGTCGCAAAACTTCATCAGCTAGAGTAACCATTCAGACTTAATTAGACACAGGCTGATAAAGTTTTTTAATTGCTTCTCACGGATCTACTTGAGCGTGAGATCTTCTTTCTCTGTTTAAGCTTTGTTTTTCAAACAGTTCGTGGTAACGAACTGTAAGTAAGGAGCGACCCGGCTCAATGGTAACCGAAACTCTAGAAAACGGTATTTTGATACCAATAGATATATCAAAAGAATTAGATTTTAATGCTGATTTCAAAAATATAAGTTTCATCAAGTTTAGCCCTACCCATCAAAAGTTATGCGCCTGAGAAAATTCGGCTGATTTTCGAAAAAAGGAGGAAAGACCCCCTAAAAGCTATAGAACCTTAATGAAAATCACACCATCATATTCAGTGTATCATAGAACCCTACTGTAAAGGTTTCAAGCTTCTATCTACAAAAATGTGGAATTTTGCATTTTTTGCCAGAAGAAAGATCACGGATGCGTGTTAATTTGTTTTTTTTCCTTTTTCTTGTTTTTTTTTCCAGGGGTGATTGTATTGACCCTGTGGTCCTATAATATCCTTGGAGGGCTCATTGGAATGGAAATTAAAAGTTCTAGTGCCCTTTTTAAGTGACCAAAAAAATGGAGGGCAACTAGGCCCCCTCCTACGCTCATTTTTTCCCAAAGTCACACGATCGAAATTTTGAGACAGCCATTTTGTTCTGAATGTTTGAAAATATGATAAATATGTCTTTTAGGATGACTTAATCCTTCGAAGTTCCCGGGGTGAGGGCTGAAAGTTATGAACTTTACCCAATGTTAACATACAGTATTGGTTATTGGGAAGTATACAGACGTTTTCAGGGGGATTTTTTCTGGTAGTGGGGGGTGGGTGGGTGGGTCGGGGGTTATGTGGGAGGATCTTTCGATGAAGGAAGGTTTCATGGGTAAAGAGACATTACTATGAAGGGGACGCCGGATTTCCCAGCATTATTTAAAAAAAAATCAGAAATTAAATATAAAAAAATCAAATTTTTCAACTGCAACAGCAGCAACATCAAAACTTAAAGGAAACAGAAAATATTACATATATTATTGGGCTCACCCCCTAGTCAATACCTCACCCTTTAAGCCAAAGATTTCATAAGAGCTATTTGTTCTAATTAACGGCCTTTGTGATTAAGCGGTCATTTTTAAAGAATTGGAACAAAATTCGAACTTTAGCTTAAAGAGCAAAGTACTGACTAGGGGGCGAACCCCCTAATATACTTATTACAAATATATGAATATAGAAGTTCGTTACGTAAGTTAATTCGTAAGTTACGTATATTTATTACTAATAAAAACGTTCGTAAATAAAATTAAACAAGTTTCGAGAAAGCCATTTTACCAAATAGAAGTAGTAACTATATATGGAATTCTGTAGCCTGTATAGGAATTCCACGCTCCATGGCACCTTTCCAAGGCAGATTACCAGACTGGTTTTTTTGCAGTGTATAATGTGGTCAAACAGGTTTTTTTCTGTTATTGCTGTCACTTGCACAATGAATGTACGTACTCTAAGTTTCTGGGCCTTTACGTTCCATGGCACCTTTCCATGGCAGATTACCAGACTGATTATTGCTATTGTTGTCAATTGCATATGGAATTATACAAAACCTACCAGACAGGTTTCTGGGCCAACCAGACAGGTTTCTGGGCTAAAACGGGGATTCCCCACACAAGTTTGTTTCAACTCCAAGTTTTTCAACCAGAGTGTTTTTCGAGCTGACACCTGTTTTTTAGACAGCCAATCAGAGAAACGCTTACATATGATTTTCCCTTTGCATAACAATTCGTCATTGAAGTTCTGTATAAAATGTTATTTCAGGGGGACTTAGCCCCCCTCCCCCCACCCCCAACAATAAAAAAACCCATACAATAATATACTCGTTAGAAAACGCAAAGTATGTTTTTTCCTCTATGTAAACAAAAACCACCCCCACCCTGCTCTGTAGAAATAGTTATTTCGGTCGAAAATGTCCTTTTTTCCAGTTATCAAAAATCTTTTTCCGATCTAAATAGAAGCATCTGTGTTATAAGAAACGGTCACTTTTGAAGAACAGGCGTTGCACGCTCATGCTATCACAGAGATTAAAACCATATGTGTTTATAATTACAGAAAAGGGTCCTTTTTTGGAACCAAAACGCTTCACTATAAATAAGGCTATTGTGTTTTTCTGAACTTTCTAGGGCGGGGGTAACTATTTAGCTTAAATAATTCTAGGAGGAATTGAGTTTTATGGATGGTATGGAAAAATGGTACTTGTTAAATATTCGGGTAAACATACGACTAAGAAACGCTTCACTATAAATAAGGCTATCGTGTTTTTCCGAACTTTCTAGGGCGGGGGTAACTATTTAGTTTAAATAATTCTAGGAGGAATTGAGTTTTATGGAGGGTATGGAAAAATGGTACTTGTTAAATATTCGGGTAGACATACGATTAAGAAACGCTTCACTATAAATAAGGCTATCGTGTTTTTCCGAACTTTCTAGGGCGGGGGTAACTATTTAGTTTAAATAATTCTAGGAGGAATTGAGTTTTATGGAGGGTATGGAAAAATGGTACTTGTTAAATATTCGGATAAACATACGACTAAGAAACGCTTCACTATAAATAAGGCTATCGTGTTTTTCCGAACTTTCTAGGGCAGGAGTAAATATTTAGTTTAAATAATTCTAGGAGGAATTGAGTTTTATGGATGGTATGGAAAAATGGTACTTGTTAAATATTCGGGTAAACATACGACTAAGAAACGCTTCACTATAAATAAGGCTATCGTGTTTTTCTGAACTTTCTAGGGCGGGGGTAACTATTTAGTTTAAATAATTCTAGGAGGAATTGAGTTTTGTGGCTGGTGTGGAAAAATGGTACTTGTTAAATATTCGGGTAAACATACGACTAAGAAACGCTTCACTATAAATAAGGCTATTGTATTTTTCTGAACGTTCTAGGGCGGGGGTAAGTATTTAGTTTAAATAATTCTAGGAGGAATTGAGTTTTATGGATGGTATGGAAAAATGGTACTTGTTAAATATTCGGGTAAACATACGACTAAGAAACGCTTCACTATAAATAAGGCTATCGTGTTTTTCTGAACTTTCTAGGGCGGGGGTAACTATTTAGTTTAAATAATTCTAGGAGGAATTGAGTTTTATGGATGGTATGGAAAAATGGTACTTGTTAAATATTCGGGTAGACATATGACTAAGAAACGCTTCACTATAAATAAGGCTATCGTGTTTTTCCGAACTTTCTAGAGCGGGGGTAACTATTTAGTTTAAATTATTCTAGGAGGAATTGAGTTTTATGGATGGTATGGAAAAATGGTACTTGTTAAATATTCGGGTAAACATACGACTAAGAAACGCTTCACTATAAATAAGGCTATCGTGTTTTTCCGAACTTTCTAGGGCAGGGGTAAATATTTAGTTTAAATAATTCTAGGAGGAATTGATTTTTGTGGGTGGTACGGAAAAATGGTACGTGTTAAATATTCGGGTAAACATTCGACTATAAATAAGGCTATTGTGTCTTTCTGAACTTTCTGTGAGAGGCGAGGGTAAGTATTTAGTTTAAATAATTCTAGGAGGAATTGAGTTTTGTGGCTGGTGTGGAAAAATGGTACTTGTTAAATATTTGGGTAAACATACGACTAAGAAACGCTTCACTATAAATAAGGCTATCGTGTTTTTCCGAACTGTCTAGGGCGGGGTAACTATTTAGTTTAAATAATTCTAGGAGGAATTGAGTTTTATGGATGGTATGGAAAAATGGTACTTGTTAAATATTCGGGTAAACATACGACTAAGAAACGCTTCACTATAAATAAGGCTATCGTGTTTTTCCGAACTTTCTAGGGCGGGGGTAAGTATTTAGTTTAAATAATTCTAGGAGGAATTCAGTTTTGTGGCTGGTGTGAAAAAATGGTACTTGTTAAATATTCGGGTAAACATACGACTAAGAAACGCTTCACTATAAATAAGGCTATTGTGTTTTTCTGAACTTTCTAGGGCGGGGGTAACTATTTAGTTTAAATAATTCTAGGAGGAATTGAGTTTTATGGATGGTATGGAAAAATGGTACTTGTTAAATATTTGGGTAAACATACGACTAAGAAACGCTTCACTATAAATAAAGCTATCGTGTTTTTCCGAACTTTCTAGGACGGGGGTAACTATTTAGTTTAAATGATTCTAGGAGGAATTGAGTTTTATGGATGATATGGAAAAAATGGTACTTGTTAAATATTCGGGTAGACATACGACTAAGAAACGCTTCACTATAAATAAAGCTATCGTGTTTTTCCGAACTTTCTAGGGCGGGGGTAAATATTTAGTTTAAATAATTCTAGGAGGAATTGAGTTTTATGGATGGTATGGAAAAATGGTACTTGTTAAATATTCGGGTAAACATACGACTAAGAAACGCTTCACTATAAATAAGGCTATCGTGTTTTTCCGAACTTTCTAGGGCAGGGGTAACTATTTAGCTTAAATAATTCTAGGAGGAATTGATTTTTGTGGGGGGTACGGAAAAATGGTACGTGTTAAATATTCGGGTAAACACTCGACTATAAATAAGGTTATTGTGTCTTTCTGAACTTTCTGTGAGAGGCGGGGGTAAGTATTTAGTTTAAATAATTCTAGGAGGAATTGAGTTTTGTGGCTGGTGGGGAAAAATGGTACTTGTTAAATATTCGGGTAAACATTCGACTATAAATAAGGCTATTGTGTCTTTCTGAACTTTCTGTGAGAGGCGGGGGTAAGTATTTAGTTTAAATAATTCTAGGAGGAATTGAGTTTTGTGGCTGATGTGGAAAAAATGGTACCTGTGGGGTAAATTAAGTTTTTTTTTTGGGGGGGGGGGTAAAAATGGCAGTTATTTAGAACCCGGTAAACAGGTGACTTGAAATGCTTCATTAGAAATAGTTTATTGCTAATGATACCTCCTCGACAGATATTTTTTTATTGTATTTTATAGCTATTAGCCAAACGTTGCTCTGTGTTTGTCACACCAACTAGTAAATATTTATCGGAGTTTTATTTTTTCTGTTCAATTATTTTCAGTGTAAGCCAATATAATTACCTCATTCTTTCATTCTAACTTAACTTGTAGGAATAGGACTTCTAGAATAAGGATTCATTCCCTCGACTAAATCAGTTTATTCATGCAAAATGGTGAACAAAAGACTATTAATTCTCCGTATTCTTCTTCTTCTTCTTCTTATCCAGCTAAACATTGCGCTGTATTTGTCACACCCACTAGTAAATATTTATTGGGCTTTTATTTTTTCCGCTCAATTATTTTCAGTGTAAGCCAATATAATGCTAGGGGGAGTAAAAATGGTAGTTATTTAGTACCCGGTAAACAGGTGACTTGATATGCTTCATTAGAAATAGGTTATTGCTAATGATACCTCCTCGACAGATATTTTTATGGCTCTAACAATTGTACTCTATGCTTGCCCAGAGACACGATGTGGCTTTCCCACTATTGCTCTATGGCCGGTTATCGACACTATCTAGTTTATTGCATGTATTAAATCAGTATTTTTTACACAGTGGAACGATAAACACATAACTAATATCTCTAAAAAAGTGAAGATGAAACATTTTAAGAAAGTTTGCTCACATGATAGTGTTATTGTAGCATTGAATGCTGACAAGGAGAAGTATTTAAACTATGAAATAAGTACAAGTGGTAGCACTATCGGAAACGTATGCGTGCATTGTCATGACAGTAGGGAATTGAATTTCTTTGGAGTACCAAAAAAATTCAACTCTTATGATGGTGGATATGCGAGATTGAGATCTCCGGAGATGATTGCACTCAAAGAGAATGCCAACATAAAAATAATAGTTGATAAAGAGGGGCATTTTCTTGCTATTGCTTGTGGTAACATGTTACCCAGTGTTAAACCATATCGTCAGCTTTCGGGTATTAGCATTCAAATGAAAGCAAAGACGAAAAGAAAGGCCTACTCTTCTACTAATATCATAAACCATATCCTGTCTACGTGCCGGAACTGTTACCTTTGTAAAAATAGTGTGATAATAGACAGTGAAATTGCTAGAAAAATAAAAAGGGTATTGGCAGAAAATATCACTAAGGAATATAAAGATGAATCAATGAAAAACAAAGTACCAGCAAACGTTACTGCCATTGATCAAACAGTGTATTGCTTTATTTCATTTTTTAAGGTTAATTTAGACGAGGTTACGTGCGCGCACGTAACCTCGTCTAAATTAACCTTAAAAAATGAAATAAAGCTATGTCGACTTTGCATGTTGATTTCATGACATTATTTTAGGTTTTTTTTGTTTTTTTTTCTTGTCCCAAACTATTTTTTTATCATGAACTGTTTAGAGACCATTTTGATCTGTACACATTGAAAATTGTTTGTGATAAAGAGAAAAAAAAAATTGTCCTGTTATTGACATTAGCTAGTTTAATTGTGCTAGCTTGCACACATACAGACGCACTACAGACGCACTTTTGTCAATGCTATCCCAAGTATCTGTCAATGGATGTTGATAGAGAATTTATTCATTCTTATACTTAGATTTTCTCTATGTTAACCTATCTATCCGATATATGATGTATGTAAATTCCTTTTCTTACATCTCCGATGTTTTAATAGACATTCTAAACGTTCGATTTGCTAGCTTACTCTAAAAATAATGAACACATAACAATGTAATGCATAATATATTTTTAATGAAATAATGTCATGTAGAATATTAATACAAAAAATATATATTATTATACATTATTAATATCAATGAACAACTTTGGACATTTTGAATCTGTTCCATAAAATGGTTCACCATGTTCTCTCTTGATACTATAGCTATTGTCTTCTCTTAGTTTCGTAATCAGTAGAATAATCATTATTCCATTTTGACTCATACACAATTCTTATAGGTGTGTCATCGACAGGGTCAATATGCTTTTCGTCTTTGGTATTCTTTGATTCATTGACTGTTTGATCAATGGCAGTAACGTTTGCTGGTACTTTGTTTTTCATTGATTCATCTTTATATTCCTTAGTGATATTTTCTGCCAATACCCTTTTTATTTTTCTAGCAATTTCACTGTCTATTATCACACTATTTTTACACAGGTAACAGTTCCGGCACGTAGACAGGATATGGTTTATGATATTAGTAGAAGAGTAGGCCTTTCTTTTCGTCTTTGCTTTCATTTGAATGCTAATACCCGAAAGCTGACGATATGGTTTAACACTGGGTAACATGTTACCACAAGCACTAGCAAGAAGAGGCCCCTCTTTATCAACTATTATTTTTATGTTGGCATTCTTTTTTAGTGCAATCATCTCCGGAGATCTCAATCTCGCATATCCACCATCATAAGAGTTGAATTTTTTTGGTACTCCAAAGAAATTCAATTCCTTACTGTCATGACAATGCACGCATACGTTTCCGATAGTGCTACCACTTGTACTTATTTCATAGTTTAAATACTTCTCCTCTTCAGCATTCAATGCTACAATAACACTATCATGTGAACACACTTTCTTAAAATGTTTCATCTTCACTTTTTTAGAGATATTAGTTATGTGTTTATCGTTCCACTGTGTAAAAAATACTGATTTAATACATGCAATAAACTAGATAGTGTCAATAACCGGCCATAGAGCAATAGTGGGAAAGCCACATCGTGTCTCTGGGCAAGCATAGAGTACAATTGTTAGAGCCATAAAAATATCTGTCGAGGAGGTATCATTAGCAATAACCTACTTCTAATGAAGCATATCAAGTCACCTGTTTACCGGGTACTAAATAACTACCACTTTTACTCCCCCTAGCATTATATTGGCTTACACTGAAAATAATTGAACGGAAAAAAAAAAGCCCGATAAATATTTACTAGTGGGTGTGAGAAATACAGCGCAACGTTTAGCTAGATAAGAAGAAGAAGAAGAAGAATACGGAGAATTAATAGTCTTTTGTTCACCATTTTACATGAATAAACTGATTTAGTCGAGGGAATGAATCCTTATTCTAGAAGTCCTATTCCTACAAGTTAAGTTAGAATAAAAGAATGAGGTAATTATATTGGCTTACACTGAAAATAATTGAAAAGAAAAAATAAAACTCCGATAAATATTTACTAGTTGGTGTGACAAACACAGAGCAACGTTTGGCTAATAGCTATAAAATACATTAAAAAAAATATCTGTCGAGGAGGTATCATTAGCAATAAACTATTTCTAATGAAGCATTTCAAGTCAACTGTTTACCGGGTACTAAATAACTACCATTTTTACCCCCCCCCCCCCCCATCAAAAAAAAAAACTTAATTTACCCCACACGTACCACTTTTTCCGCATCAGCCACAAAACTCAATTCCTCCTAGAATTATTTAAACTAAATACTTACCCCCGCCTCTCACAGAAAGTTCAGAAAGACACAATAGCCTTATTTATAGTCGAATGTTTACCCGAATATTTAACAAGTACCATTTTTCCACACCAGCCACAAAACTCAATTCCTCCTAGAATTATTTAAACTAAATACTTACCCCCGCCTCTCACAGAAAGTTCAGAAAGACAAAATAGCCTTATTTATAGTCGAGTGTTTACCCGAATATTTAACACGTACCATTTTTCCGTACCACCCACAAAAATCAATTCCTCCTAGAATTATTTAAACTAAATAGTTACCCCTGCCCTAGAAAGTTCGGAAAAACACGATAGACTTATTTATAGTGAAGCGTTTCTTAGTCGTATGTTTACCCGAATATTTAACAAGTACCATTTTTCCATACCATCCATAAGACTCAATTCCTCCTAGAATTATTTAAACTAAATAGTTACCCCCGCCCTAGAAAGTTCGGAAAAACACGATAGCTTTATTTATAGTAAAGCGTTTCTTAGTCGTATGTTTACCCGAATATTTAACAAGTACCATTTTTTCCATATCATCCATAAAACTCAATTTCTCCTAGAATTATTTAAACTAAATAGTTACCCCCGCCCTAGAAAGTTCGGAAAAACACGATAGCTTTATTTATAGTAAAGCGTTTCTTAGTCGTATGTTTACCCGAATATTTAACAAGTACCATTTTCCATACCATCCATAAAACTCAATTCCTCCTAGAATTATTTAAACTAAATAGTTACCCCCGCCCTAGAAAGTTCGGAAAAACACGATAGCCTTATTTATAGTGAAGCGTTTTGGTTCCAAAAAAGGACCCTTTTCTGTAATTATAAACACATATGGTTTTAATCTCTGTGATAGCATGAGCGTGCGACACCTGTTCTCCAAAAGTGACCGTTTCTTGTAACACAGATGCTTCTATTTAGATCGGAAAAAGATTTTTGATAACTGGAAAAAAGGGCATTTTTGAACGAAATAACTATTTCTACAGAGCAGGGTGGGGGTGGTTTTCGTTTACATAGAGGAAAAAAGCATACTTTGCGTTTTCTAACGAGTATTTTATTGTATGGGTTTTTTTTATTGTTGGGGGTTGGGGCAGGGGGGCTAAGTCCCCCTGAAATAACATTTTATACAGAATTTCAATGACGAATTGTTATGCAAAGGGAAAATCATATGTAAGCAATTCTCTGATTGGCTGTCTAAAAAACAGGTGTCAGCTCGAAAAACACTCTGGTTGAAAAACTTAGATGTTGAAACAAAACTTGTGTGGGGAATCCCCGTTTTAGCCAGAAACCTGTCTGTGCCCAGAAACCTGTCTGGTTGGCCCAGGAACCTGTCTGGTAGGTTTTGTATAATTCCATATGCAATTGACAACAATAGCAATAGTCAGTCTGGTAATCTGCCATGGAAAGGTGCCATGGAACGTAAAGGCCCAGAAACTTAGAGTACGTACATTCATTGTGCAATTGACAACAATAACAGAAAAAAACCTGTTCGACCACATTATACACTGCCAAATAACCAGTCTGGTAATCTGCCTTGGAAAGGTGCCATGGAACGTGGAATTCCTATACACGCTACAGAATTCCATATATAGTAGTTACTACTAATAGAAGTAAAATTAATATGCAAATTTTGTTTTAATTATTCATGTACGGTGAGCCAAGATCAAATCCTCCATTAATTCAAAAAAATTCAGAAATTAAATAAAAAAACAAGTTTTTTTTAACTGAAAGTAAGGAACGACGTTAAAACTTAAAATGAACAGAAATTATTCCGTATATGAAAGGGGCTGCCCCCTTCCCAACGCCTCGCTCTTTGCGCAAACGTTTGACTTTCTCACGACTCTATTTTTTTAAACAATAAAAAGCTTTAGCGTAAAGAGTGAGGCGTTGAGGAGGGGACAGCCCCTTTCATATACGGAATAATTTCTGTTCGTTTTAAGCTTTAACGTCGTTCTTTAGTTTCAGTTAAAAAAAACTTGTTTTTTTTATTTAATATATACAAACGACTAAGCCAGTTGCGTGCAATTCAAAAGTTTTAACAGGAAATATTTGGATCCTAAATAATTCAGCATTTAAACTAATCAAAATAATAAATTAGCCAGATCTTCTTAGTCTGTTTAAACTTTTTTTACATATATATATATATATATATATATATATATATATATATATATATATATATATATATATATATATATATATATATATATATATATATATATATATATATATATATATATATATATATATATATATATACGACTAAGCCAGTTGCGTGCATTTCGTAAGTTTTAACAGGAAATCTTTGGATCCTAAATGATTCAGGATTTGAATTAATCAAATAATTAATTAGCCAGTTTTGTGTTAATTGAGTTTTCTTATTTAAGTTTCTTTAATTCTAACTTCATTTTGGAATTAAAAATTGAATAAAAATTAGTGAAAGTAAAAAGCGAAGTTAAAACTTAAAACGAACAAAAATTGATACTTCGTTGCATGTTTAACATAAAATCAACAAAACTAGTTCAAATTAATCAACTCATGATATTTTTCTATATTTCTTAGTCTTGAAAACTAGCACTTTACTGAAAACACAAACCTACGCAAAAAAGGATGTTGTCTTAAAAGCCGAATGATCTTTAACTATCCTACAAAAATTACAGACAAATTCAGAAGACTCGGTAATTTTTCACACGCACTGATGCACAATTTTTCACATACGGATAATTTTTTTAGTAAATACTTTAAGATCTCTAAGACATTACAGCAAAAAAGGAGCAAATTTATTCCTTACCCCCCCCCCCTCCCCCTCGAATTTACTCGATAATATACTCGTAAAAGTTGTCTTTGTTTATATACTCTTTCATTTATAATCCCCCTGTTCTGAGTCTACTCTTACCGCACTCCTTTCATTATCAGCTTGGGTTTTGGGACTAGCCAGAACTCTGCAGGAATCTGCCAGGAATTTAGAGAATAAGGCGGGCGGTGGAACGCAAAATTGGGCATAATTTATGGTAGACATATTTGGGTATACATAACTGAAGTCTAACAGCTCCTGTTCCTTTAAGGCTAATAGGTAGTAGGCCTAAGCCAGACACATCATCGAATTGAATTTTAATTAGTTAATAGCGAAGAAGTGTCATAACCTACAACACTAATTGATTCAGAATTATCACAATATGCAGTTTGGACATAAAATAAGTCCTTGTCGGTGGAACAAAACTTGAATTCTTGCGTAGTTTTTTGTTTTTCAGGAGAGCCTTTTTAGTTTGCTCATTTCGCCGTGTCGTGTTCAGTTTCGCCATGCACAGAATAATCTTCAACTTGTTCTTTTTAGCGATTGTTGCTATATAAAGGTTATTTAGATATGAGCATGGAGCAGAGAAAATGCTAGAGGCTAAATACTACAAAATTTGGAGGTCAAATTTCGTTGTTTACCAGGAGCTACGATAAACATTTAATATGAATTTTTTATGATGGCAGAATAGAATAAACAGAGAAATTGAGTGAGAGTCAAGTCGCTATTCTTTTTTCTATCTATAGGAATATGAGTGTTTTATCTTTTTTTTGTGTGTTGTTGGTTTTTTTTTCTCTATTTGGCTTTAATTAAATGTTGAGTGAGTTGCTTCTCCCCGAATATATCAAGATATCCAGACTTACATTTGTACATTTTATGATGTCTTTATTGATTAATTGATGAACTAAAGGACTATTGAATCATATTACACAAAGGTACAATGGGCTACACGCTTTAATATACCACATTAACGGTCGTGACAAAGAAATGATTA
Source organism: Artemia sinica (assembly GCA_027921565.1). Classification (NCBI taxonomy): domain Eukaryota; kingdom Metazoa; phylum Arthropoda; class Branchiopoda; order Anostraca; family Artemiidae; genus Artemia; species Artemia sinica. The sequence continues at coordinate 32,897,042 of CM051265.1, read as the reverse complement.
TTCTAAATGTTCCTGAATCATCTTGAGTATTTTCTCTCGTGTATAATTAGTGCACCTGTCATGCAATGTGTGACTTCATCTCACGCCCTGATTTAAATTCCTGAACCTTGAAACATTAAATTGACATTTGTTGTGTTATTTTTATTTAGCCTCCAGTTGGTAATAGCTTGACCTTTGCTTTATTCAATAAATACGTTCTTAAAATAAACAAAATGGAATCAATGGCAAATGTTTTTCAGATTTAGCTTTGCCTAAGAACTTGCTTCTGGGAAATAAGCCATAAACGTAAGCCACAGGGGTTGTTGTGGGGGTAGCTCTCGAGACTCTAAATCAAGACTGTCAAAGTTTCTGAAAATCCTGAAATAGATATTTCAAGCTGATATCCATGAAAATGCCCTGGATGGTCACAGATGCTTTTCTTCTCAGAGGTACCCGTGTCGAACCAGAGGATAATATTAAATAAAAAACAAGTTTTTTTAACTGAAAGTAAAGAGCGACACTAAAACTTAAAACGAACATAAATTATTCTGTATATAAAAGGGGCTGTCCCCTCCTCAACGCCTCGCTCTTTACGGTAAAGTTTTCATCGTTTTAAAAAATGGAGTTGGGATAAAGAGTCAAACTTTAGCGTAAAGAGCGAGGCATTGAGGAGGGGACAGCTCCTTTCATATACGGAATAATTTCTGTTTGTTTTTAGTTTTAACGTCGCTCCTTACTTTCAGTTTAAAAAAACTTGTTTTTTTTTATTTAACTTCTAAAAGTTTTTCAACTAATGGGGGTTCGAATTTGGCTCACCGTACACGAAAAATTAAAACAAAGTGTGCTTATTAATTTTGGCATACCTTTCCATATATGAAGAGTTGCCCCCTCCTCAATACCATGGTCTTTACGCTAAGGCTGTTTGCACTTTAAAAAAGCTTCCTATTCTAATCAAACGGCCCCTGTGTTTCAGTAGACGCTCTTAAAAAATTGGAACAAACAGTCAAACTTTAGCATAAAGAAAAAGGTATTGAGGAGGGGGAAACCCTTCATATTTCAAATAATTTTTGTTCGTTTTTCAAATAATGCCGGTAAATCTGGCTCACCCTCTATGAAATTTACCCCTCCCCCTCACAGAAACTCCTCCTTGGAAATTTCATTCAACGTGAATTGCACTCCCCCCCCCTCCGTCAAATTCCCTTCAAAAATTTCCATCCTCGCTGAGAATCCCCCCTCTTTGTAAAATTACTTGCGGATGATTCAGCCTGGAAAAGCATTCTTTCATTTGAATAAGACTTAAATCTCTTGCCGGTTTCTCGGTCAGTTTAGAAATGTCCCCTTCCGTTAAACACGCGGAAAAAAAAACCCTGAATAATTTCCCCGAAACATCGAAAATTTGAAAATTTGGCAAAGAGAATGTAAGACAATTAAAAAGAATTTAATATAGTAATTCTGTCAAACCCCCCTGGTGTAACATTTTCCCTGGAATATTCAACCCCCCCCAAAAAAAAAAGAAAAATCCCTCCCCAAAGAATGTTCTCCTTATAGAAATCTACCTGAAGCACCCCCCCCCCCCAAAAAAAAATGTCTGTACACTTCCCAATAACAAATTCTATAAGTGGAGGGCAACTGGGCCACCTTCAACGCCTATTTTTTCCCCAAAAGTATCGACGTTCCAGTGCCAAACTATCTGAGGAGTAAAAGAAAAAAAAAGATACCCTTTATGCAGAATATCGTGGTTTCAGCCACTTTTCTTGATTTTGAAGCCAATATATTTCCCTTGTTGTTCAAGCAAAAGGGTGGTAAGTTTCCTAAATAGGGGTTCCGGACAAGGCGGTTATAATAGTGTACTTCGTGTTTTAATCTGACTCTATTTTAGGAGTTATGGGTTATTATATTTCTTAGTATCGAACGTGATTGTCTCTTACTAGGTTGCTAGCTACTGCTGCAACCCGGATATATTGAATTGAATCAAAACTTACTATGTGAATATACATTGCTGATACAGCTATTGCACTAATATTTTTTAAACGGCTTACTTTTCTTCAGACCAGGACACTTCGTATAGAATGAATTGTCGCAGAACATTGAAAGGGGTTAATTCGATTATAAATTGAAAGCTCTAGTACCCTTCTACTAGTAGAAAGTGATTGGAGAGTAGCCAGACTCCCCCCCCCCCCTCACGCCCATTATTCCCCTAACACATCCAATCGAAGTTACCAGATAGTTGTTATGTTGAACGTAGTTAAAAGGTCTCGTAATTGTGTCTTTGAGGATAAAAGCTCCCCAAGGGGTAGCAAGGGCTTTAAGATATACTTGTTGGCAATTATTAATATAAAAGGTTCTTATGGAAGGGGCGATTGAATAAACTTTGGGAGGGGGATCATTCAATTGGAAATCAGAAGTTTAAGTGTCTTTTTAAGAGACAAAAGTGATCAAATGGCAACTAGACCCCGCCTCTATAGCCCAAACACATCTGGTCAATATTATGAGATAGCCATTTTGGTCCAAATAGTTCAAAAAACATCATTGTCTCCAGGGTTGACACAGCCCCAGAGAGACGGGGCAAGGTTTGTAAGTCATGCCCTGGGGGTACAAAGGTTATTATGGAATGAGTGGTCATATAAACTTCGGAAAGGGCTCATTTGATTGGAAATTTGAGTTTATAGTATTCTTTTTAAGAGTCAAAAGTAATTTTAGGACAGCCAGTCCCCCCTCCCCCAAGCCCATCATTCCCCATCATTTTGTACGGAAAATCAAAAGTTCATAATTTTTGAGCTTTCTATTTTTTGGTCGCATAACTATATTATTTCTGTTTTAATTATTTTATTCCCTTTTTAATTTTACGAGTTTTCATTGTTTTGGCATTTTGCTGATTCGGCATTGACCTTTTAATTTTATGAGTTTTAATTGTTTTTTGACTTTTCGACTTTGTTGTTTACTGACGCAAAAGTGTGAATTCGGCCTATTTGGGCGTGTGATAGCCGCTTTTCAGTAATAAATATTATCTTATTTCCCAAAACAAACATCCAATCAAAATGTTAAAACAATCTATTATATTCAACATTGCTGAAAGGTAATGCCTTTGAGGATGTCAACCCCTTCCCCCACATTTCTCAGGGCAACTGATGTAAGTTAGGCAATTCGTTCATTGTTTACACAAAGTATATGTTATTGAGAAAGGTATTCATGTATGACTTTGACTTTCCAAAAAGACAAAAGGTATTCGAACACATCCCATAGTAACAAAAGCAATAGCCCGTAACTGCTAAAAATTGTATCAAATCGAAACACAAAGTCCACCATTAGAGCTGCTTTGCCCGAAAACCTTATAAAAAAAACTTACACTCCCTACGCTTGAACAGCAAGGAAGATCCTTGGGTTTAGAAAACAAGGAAAGTGGCTACCACATAGGGGGGCGGTGGAACATCATTGAGAGCTGTTTAATGGCTCATTTAAAGAAAATTGCTTAATTTTGTACAAAAAATGCATTTTCGTATGTAAGATTGTGATTGCCGAGTCACAAAATTACTCTTGACACAAATTGTAACTGGTCACTGTAAATTGAATTCATTTTTATGTAGAATTAATCAAAGTAGTTGTTCCAATTGTGATTGTGGTGACGAGGAGACTTTACATCATTATCTTTTTGAGCGTAAATTTTTTGAAAATGAAAGAACTGAACTGTAATTTAAATTACAAGGGTTTTCTTACTCTAATACTTTTAATATTAATGTTGTTTGGCTCATTAAAGAGGCTCTGTATGCCGTTTTGGAATATTTGAACCGAACAAAGAGACTAGATATTGTATATTTTTTCCTTTTCGCCTTCATTTACTTACTATTAAGTGTTAATAAATGTTGTCAACTTATTGTTTTTCCTTGTTTTCTTTGTGGTGTTTAGTATTTTGCTTGTGTTTTTCAGTTTTTGATATTTTATGCTGTATTTTGTAGACTAGATAGTGAAATACTCTGTACGGGTTTAATCACTGAATAAATAATTCTTCCATTCATCGTGGTTGCCGCGATAGCTGAACCTAGGAAAGACGAACACGTCCCCTAGTAATAAAAACAATAGCCGAAAACTAAAAAAAAAAGGGTGTCAGATCGAATTAAAAAGCACACTATATATAATACAATAACATATTAAGGTTTTTTCTATTATGCAGTGGTATCTGCAACCTAATTAGAGACGAATACGTCCCATAGCAACAGAAAAATAGCCCACAACTTCTAAAAATCATCAAAACCTAGCAAAATACAAGCAGAGCAAATGGTAACCAAACACAAAAGCCTAAAACTCCTAAAATTAAAGTTACATCGAAACACAAAGTACTTTTTTTAAAATATAAAATATAATAATATTTTTAGGTTTTAACAACAAATTTGCCATGTTAATTAAATAAATCAATTTTATTACAACTCTCAGTTCAAAGTTATTAACTTAAATGTAAAAGTATTTATAGTGTCTTAGTAATAACAATTCTACTTTTTGAATTGAAACTTGTAACGAACCTAAGATTTTGAAATAAACATTATTTTATTTTCATTCTCAGTTCAGAATCCCTGAAGTTATTATGTAAACTGCATAAATATTTATGGTTTTTCGGCAACAATTGTACTTTTTTAATTGAAACTAGAAAAGTACATGGAAATTTTAAAATAAATTTCATTTTATTTTAGTTTTAAGTGGCATGCAATTTATTTGTTCAACATGTACATGTTGTTTCAATTTACCACAGCCATCTATAGATACAGATATATGCAGACCACTCACAATTGAAGAATATGAGAAAATCAAAAGAGGAATTCTCACAAATAGAAAGGCGGATGACTACATTTAGTATAATAACAAGTTATGATATTTTTTGCGTTAAAAGCCCTTGGGCAAGGGCAACAAAAACAAAGAAAATTATATTTCAAAGTAAGTGACAATTACTATAGTCAAAACTAAATAAATAATTTCGTCAAACCTATTTATTATGGCACCATGTTAAAGGATTTCAAACCTCTTCCACACAAAATGGAATGATTTTCCCCGTAAACGTGCTTGAATCGTGCATGCGAAAACTGCAGGTGTTGGCTTAGTTGTACTTGCTGGTGTTGGCAAAGCTGTACCTGAAGCTCTTGATTTGGTTTTATTTCATTTTCTGATTTCATTTTCTGTTCTTCAATTTTATTTCATTTTCTTAAAACCTGGATCACAAGATAACTTAGTAACCGTCTTCACGTGTGCTTGAGCTCTATTCCTTTCGACGGCCTTTTTATCTCTTTTAAATAGACTTTTCTGATATATTCTCTGATATTTCAGGATTTTATCTCTATTTTTTCAGTAGTTCTGTTTTCTTAAAGTGGATGTTTAGATTACTTGACTCTGATACTTTTCTCTGTCATACATTCTTTTCTTTCGTTCACTTGAGACCATATCTTTTCAATGTTTAAAGTTATACCCATAAAATTACGCAACGATTAGTTAGAACTTATAAAAAAACAAAAACTAATTTTAAACTTTTCAGGTATTTTCTATTTTCAATTACAAATTAAAATCTCAGACAGCATAAATATTTTTGGAGTTTACATAATAACTTTAGCGATCCTGAACTGAGAACTAAAATAAAGTAGAATTTCTTTCGAAATTTTATTTTTTGCTAAGCAAACACAGCACAGCATTATAGAGATGTGCCCGTTAGGAGTTAAGCCATAAAAAGTTTGGTTCCAGGAGACAATTATAACTTTGAACTGAGAGATAAAATAAATTTATTCTGTTTAATATATTTAGGAATTACTCTAGCTTTAATTCACCAATCGGATTTTTTGTTAAAACCCTAAAAGAACTATTATATTTTATATAACTATATCTACATGTTTTTTACTACGTTAAAAATACTATTTTTATCTTGATATGCAAGATGATGTTAAAAACATTTGTTACTATAATGTTTTATAAATCTGGCAGTTTTTCGTAGAAAATTGATTCTATTTTTGAAGACTCTTTTTTTAGTTACAAAAGGCCCTAGATGTAGCAATTTCCTATCAAATGAGCCATTAAACAGCTCTATATGATTTTCCAGGACCTGCTAGCTGCTACGAAAAAAAGGAAAAAAAAATGCCGCTGATTGTACTATATGTACCACCACTTTGGTACTATATGTAGGGATTTCCTTTCAAATGAGTCAATAAACACCTCTCTATCATGTTCCTGTCCCCCACTAGCTAAGGAGAACAAAAAAACGGAAAGAAATAAAAAGGCACCGTCAATGCAGTATATTGTGGTTGAAGCCACTTTTCTTGTTTTTCAAGCCAATGCATTTTCCTTGTTATTCAAGCCAATGGACGGTAAGTTTATTTTTAAATTGTGTACTTTGAGTTTTGATCTTACTCTTTTTTAAGGAGTTATGGATTATTTATTTTTTACTATGGGACTTGATCGTCTCTTACTAGGTTGCTAGCTACCGCTACAATCCCGGATTAGAGTACCATGTTGTGTCAGCATTTGTTATTAATATCTAAACGTCAAGGGGGAGGGGGAGGAATCACTCGGCCTGAGCCTCAAAGAAGTCCAGTAAAAACATATTTTATGGTAGTTTTACGTTGCAAATTTTGTCTTGATTTAATTGTCTTGATTTAATTCCTCATCGAAAAATCTTTTTAAATTCAAAAGCTTCAATGACTTAGTTTTCCCCACTGAATAGGATTAATTTAAGAAAAACTCTAAGGCAAGTAAAGAGCGAATTTGACACTTAAAACGAACAAAAGTAATTACTTCACAGTCTATCTAACATATATCAATAAGACTAGTAAAAATAAACCAAATGATGATATTTCCCTATGTTTGTAGGATTATTGAAAACAAGCGCTCTACTGAAAACACAAAACAATATAGGAGTTTTGATACAGTAAAATCAAACCATTTAGGTTTACTTTTTACAGTATGAAAATAAACAATTTTCGGGACATTTCATGATTATTTTCTTGACAAGTTCAAAGTGAAGCCGTCTTGATAGTAGTAGGACTATAGACTAGCTTTAGAATTTGTATCATAACTTGAAATTCTTCGTCGTATAAAGAAAATAACCAGATTTCCAGAGTTCAATTGCGATTTATTTGGTTCTTCATTTCGAGCAATACTGAAGCGTGTTTTTTTGTAATTTAAAAATGTATATTACTCGCTATTGGTATTTTAGCTAGTGAGATCAGCTATAATAAATTTTGTAAGGTAATTTCAATTGTATACTGAAATATTCGATATCACAACTGGTGAAAACTAGGAAACTATGAAAACTGTAATAGATTAGTTTATTGCTTGTGACGCTACGTCCTCACTTTTGACTCCTAAATCAATATTCTTTTTTTTTACTTCACCTTTGTATTTTCAGTACAGCGCTATTTTTCTGTAATTCTAAAAACACAGGGAAATATCATCAGCTTGTTTTTTTGTACTAGTTTTATTGATATATGTTAGATAGACTGTGAAGTAATAAATTTTGTTTGTTTTAAGTTTCAACTTCAATCTTTACTTTCCTAAGAAAAACTTTGTTTTTAAACTTTGTTTTTTTGATAGGTTAATCCTTGCCCATTTTTAATATAAAAAAGGTTTTTAATTATAAATCTCAGTCTCCCAATCTCTTGCAGCTCCTGTGGACATGGTCGGTCATAAATCTTTGAGTCATGCTTCGGTTCCCAATTGCCTTTAGATGGCTTTTCGAACTGAAAGACTATCTAAATTATCCTTATTTTATGACTATCTGCCTTAGTTCTGCCTAAGGATGATAAAAACTTTGAACTGAGAGATAAAATAAATTTATTCTATTTAATATATTGAGGAAATTACTCTAGCTTTAATTCACCAATCGGATTTTTTGTTAAAACCCTAAAGAATTACTATATTTTATATAACTATATCTACATGCTTTTTACTACGTTAAAAATACTATTTTTATCTTTATATGCAAGATGATGTTAAAAACATTTGTTACTACAGTGTTGTACAAATCTGGCAGTTTTTCGTAGAAAATTGATTTTGAGTTTTTGTGAGGCACTAGATGTAGCAATTTCCTATCAAATGAGCCATTAAACAGCTCTATATGATTTTCCAGGCCCTGCTAGCTGCCACGCAAGAAAGGAAAAAATATGCCGCTGATGCATAATATTGTGGTTGGAGCCACTTTTCTTGTTTTCCAAGCCAATGACTTTTCCTCGTTAATGAATTTTCAAGCCAAGGAATTTTCCTATATAGGGTATTGGACATGGCGGTTCTAATAGTGTACTTCTTTTTTTTTATCTGACTCTAGTTTTAGGAGTTATGTGTTATTGTATTTCTTAGTCTGGAACGTGATCGTCTCTTACTATGTTGCTAGCTACCACTTCAACCCGGATTCCACACATAAAATGGCATAACAAGTTCATTGAAGTGAAAGGAAAACCAAACTAATTTAAAATTTTCAGGTATTTTTCTAGTTGGAATTAAAAAATTAAAATATTGCTCATACATCGTAAATACTTTAGCAGTTTACATAATGACTTTACCGATTCTAAACTGAAAACTGAAATAAAATAAAATTTATTTTGATTTTTTTATATATATGTAGAAATATAGTATACATTTTTTTTTAATACTTTTATACAACTCTAAAAAAGCTATGCAAGCTTTGTCTCTCACGAAGACTATCTAACTCTCAAGCCTTTCATCACAAAAAGATTACAAAATATCTATAAGTTAAACCTTCTTGTTTCATTCAGTATAGTTCTGAATTTTTGCGAACTAGCAAGAAAACATGCGCTCTTATATATTAAAAGTGAACTGCACTCTAAAAATTAACTTCTAAGATTTGGATTGCGCATCGATTTCCTTTGTATTCTCAAGATTTTCAAGGTTTTCAAAACCTACGGAAAATTTCCGTATCTATCATAATGTTTCGTGAATTTATAGCGTCTAACCTGGCTTCGAAACAATGAAGTTTCGATTATTAGTTTTAATGGGCTACCAATACAACTTTGCAGGTTCATCGTCTCCGTTATTCAATTCTGACTCCTGGGTCCGAATTTACCTTCCCTGTACCATAAAATGCACTAATACAAGGGAAATTCCAAAATTAAGTGAAATTTTTGTCATCAAGGTAATGGCAACCGTTTTTCTACGACTGTGAAGGATTTGTGCTTGTGTACTTTTTAGAAGGTTGAAGAGGTCTCTAGATTTTCTTAAAAATAGTCTAAACGGATGGAAGAATCACCTGGAGAAAGGATTCAACATTGAAGGAGCTTTTGTTGAAAAATCCATTGCAATAATGAATGGTGTAAATCCATTGTATGTTGAAAGATCCATTGTAATAGAAACAATAAATAATAAAAAAAAGTCTGCTTATTTTTTTAATGCACTTATATTATCAGAAACATGAACCATATTTATATGGAACTAGCTGAGAATTCCTGCATAACGTCAAGTTTACATTGTAATAGAAAAATCAATAAACAATTATAAAATTCTGCTTATTCTTTTAATATCCTTATACTGTCAGAAATATGACCCATATTTATATGGAACTAGCAGAGTATTTCTGCATAGCATCAACTTTACAACAAAAGATTATTATCCATACTTTACAAAAACAATACATATTCAGGCACTGTGAACAGGAATGTAGTATGGAACTAGCTGAGTATTCCAAAAAAATGTTCAGTTTACGACAAAAAGTTTACTGTTCATACTTTGCAAAAATATATATTTTTAGGCGCTGGGAACAGAAATGCATCTACGTTTGAATTACACAGCAGTCTTAACCAAGATGGAATTGTTTTGTCATTGTGTATTCATTCATCACCAATTAATAAGCTTCAGCTTTCAGAGCAGCCTATATTTTTGGTCGCTTATAAAGGGCGCTACAACTTCTAATCTCACGTCAAAATGAGTCATTAAACATCTCTCTATGATGTTCTGGTAACCCGCTGGCCCTGCTAGAAAAATAGGAGTGATTCGTTCTTTACTAGGTTGGAGATGCTACTTCTGCCGTGATGGCGCTTACAGATGGTAGAATTTGTAAAAAGCACGTATATATGAGCAATAGCTTTTAAATGGGCCACTAAACATCTCTCTACGATGGTGTGGTTGCCTGCTAATCCTGCTAATGCTGTAATAGCCTGCTGGATAGCAGACGATTTATGAAGCTTACCAAGGGGGCTGGGAGGAGAATTATACGGGAGTGGTTTTTGTGAGCCTCGTTAAGGGTTTTGAACCATAATCATCGCAATGGCATCGTTTTACACCTCCAAACATTTCCACTTGGAATTTTCTGGCACTTACGAATGATCGAATTGATAAAATGCACGTAGATACAAGCAATAGCTTTCAAATGAGCCATTAAACATCCTTCTGTGAAGTTCTGCACCAAAAGTGCCATTTATAGTGCCATTTGGCACTTGTAACTGGAGGAATTTACAGAAATTACGTAGATATGAGAAATGAATTTTATATTAGCTATTAAACATCCCTTTATGATGTTCTGGTAGCCCACTAGGCCCAACACTTGAGAAATCGCAAAAAAGTGTAATTTTTGGTGCCATATGGCACTTGCAGATGGTGGAATTTATAGAAAGCAAGCAGATCTGAGAAACAGTTTTTAAATAAGCCATTAAGTATTTCTCTACGACGGCGTGGTAGCCTGCTAGCCCTGCTAATCTTGCAGTAGCCTCCTGGCGAGCAAAAGTCTTAGGAAACTTACTAAGAAGGTTGGGAGGATCAGTGTACGTGAGAAGCTCTTGTAAACCTTCAGTTAAAGATTTGTGTCTATAATTATTACAATGGTACTGTTTTATGCTTCCTAGCTTTTCCAATTAAAAAGTGGTATCAAAAATGCCGTTTTTAGTGCCATATGGCCCTTATGGATGGAAGAATTGATAAAAAGCACGTAGATAAAAGCAATAGCTTGCAAATGAGTCTTTAAACATCTATCGACGAATTTCTGGTAGTCCACTAGCCCCAGCTTTTCCACTTGAGACACGAAACCAAAAGTGCATTTTTTAGTGCCAGTTGGCACTTTCAGATGGTGGAATTTATAAAAAGCCCGTAAATATGAGAAATGGCTTTTAAATGAGCCATTGGACATCTCTCTATGATGTTCTGGTAACCCGCTAGCCCTGAAAAAAGAAAGGAGACACATCAGCGCTACCGCTGCAAAACAGTGATTTTCCTAGTTGTTCAAGGTGGGGGACTGTAATTCCTCTATACAAGGTTTTCAACTATGCTTACTCCAATGGTATAGTCTTCATTTCGATCTGACACCATTTTCGAGGGGCTTCAGGCTTTTATCGAAATCACTATAAATTCCTTTTCGCCATAAACTTTTACTTTTAAGATTAACCGAAATGATAGTTACCATTCCTAAATCAATGTTAAATGCCAATCTTTTCTCGTAAGACAGTTTTTTTTAAACACGTTTTTCAATCAAAACATAAACAGATTACCCGTATAGTGTTAAGAGCTAATACAGTGTTTCTCAAAGTGTGGTATGCATCTCCCCAGGGTTATGAGATTAGTGTAATGAGGGTATACGTTGAGTTTGGAGGGCATATGCATTTCCACCATGCAAGGAACGGGCTATTAGATTTGGAACCACATCTCAGATTGAAACTAACAACCACAGAACCACATCATTATGACCTGTCATTTCATCACAGAACAATTTCAACCTTTTCATTGATCCGAACACATATTATTCACAACAAAAATTCAATTTATTTTTTATTTTGAATAATTCCATTTTATTTTATTATTACTTTATGTGTGCACCAAAAAAGTAAATGCATTTTGATAGTTATTAAAATATAACTGATCTTCCTCTAGGGAGTAGTCCTTGATATGAAAGAAAAAGAAAGGGGTACACATGCGTCAAAAGTCTGGAGAATACTTTCCTATTTCATTCTTTTGTATTGGCACGGCATTGCTACAAAATAAAATGTTTTGAAAGCTGCTCCTGGGAACCAGTCTCGGCTCTCAATAGCACTGTACATGCATATTCCTAAAAAGATAGCATTATCTCAAATGGATATTATTGAAAAATCTACTATCTAAACTTCTATTTTCAGCATTTAATTCTTATATCAAAGCCATTATAGATTACCCCCCCCCCTCCCACTCTTCGGAAAACATTAATAAAACTCCTCTTCTCCACATCCAGCAAAGTGAAGGAATCACCAAACAGGCAAATGTATGATTTTTGATCTATGACTTTTAAGGTTGCACCTTTTATGTTGCATCCCTGGTAAGCCAGACGACCCAGAGCTTTTTTTTTCTTTTTTTTACAAAATTATCCACTATGTTTAGCTTCAGTAATAAGACACTTTATTGTCCCAGTGGCGGATCCATGGGCGAGGGGGCGCCCCCCCCCCTAGTGTAGTCTAAAGTGGTGTAATTTACTTAATTAACTCAATTTTTAGTTAATTAAACTTGGTCCTAACGCAAGTTTATCAAATCAACCTATTTTGCAATCCCCCCCCTAAATTTTTTTTATTGGATCAACCTATTTTCCCCCCTTCCTAAAAAAGTCCTGGATCCGCCCCTGTATTGTCCTGTAAGCTTTTGCAATGTTACTTCATCACCAGGCTAGTGGTATTACAGTTCTTTTTTCTTAACCTGCTTACCTTTTTTTTTAAGGACACGTTTCTGTCAGGGTCACTGGGGGTCACAAGCTATTTCTTTGAGTAACAGCTTAAAATTCAACAGTATTATAATAGAGGATACTTAAAATTGTTATTTCACACATTTATTTTGGAATCTGAAAACTTAATCAAATGTTCTCACGCATTTAGTAAATGCTACATCAATCTATGTAACCGAGTTTCCCACCCTTTACAGATGTTGTGACATAAAACGTCTTTTGTTTAAAGCTAATGAGTGAAGGGCATATATTCAAATTGTTCTTTTGAATGAAGTATCGTTTTCTAAAACTATGAGGTGACGATCCCCAGGGGAACTGCGATCCAAGTGACAAAAGGTCACAGTTTCTTAGAAAACTTAATACATGGAAGGAAGAACCTTCATTTATTAACTGATAGAATTTAATCAGATACAAGGGCAAATTCAATACTATAATGAAAAAATTAAGAAACCTGTACTAATCCATAAGTAACGAAAAATTTCCTGTGCTGCTAGAGCAGATGATCCTCAACTCCTCAACTCCCCGCCTCCTCAACTCCTCGCTCTTTACGCTAAAGTTTTTTTATTGTTTGAAAAATAGAGTTGCGAGAAAGTCAAACTTTAGCGTAAAGAGCGAGGCGTTGAGTAGGCGACAGCCCCTTTCATATAAGGAATAATTTCTGTTCGTTTTAAGTTTTAACGTCGTTCCTTACTTTCATTTAAAAATAAAATTGTTTTTTTATTTAATTTTTGAACGTTTTTGAGTTCATGCAGATTTTGATCTTGGCTCACCGTACATGAATAATTAAAACAAAATTTGTATATTAATTTTACTTTTATTTGGTTAAATGGCTTTCTCGAAACTTGTTTGATTTAATTTACAAACGTTTTTATTAGTAATAAATATACGTAAATTACGAATTAACTTACGTAACGAACTTCTATATTCACATATTTTTAATACGTATATTAGGGGGTTTGCCCCCTAGTCAATACCTTGCTCTTTAAGCTAAAGTTCAAATTTTCTTCCAATTCTTTAAAAATGACCGCTTAATCACAAAGGCCGTTAATTAGAATAAATAGGTCTTATGAAAGTACTAGAAAATCTTTGGCTTAAAGAGAGAGGTATTGACTAGGGGGTGAACCCAATCGTATATGCAATATTTTTTGTTCGTTTTAGGTTTTGATATTGCTGCTGTTGCAGTTGAAAAACTTGTTTTTTTTATATTTAATTTCTGATCTTTTTTTAAATAATGCTGGGAAATCCGGCGTCCCCTTCATAGCAACGTCCCTTCCCCCATGAAAACTTCCTTCATGGAAAGATCCTCCCACATAACCTCTGACCCCAACCATCCCCCCCACTACCAGAAAAAATCCGCCCTGAAAACGTTTGTATACTTCCCAATAACCAATGCTATATGTTAACATTGGGTAAAGTTCATAACTTTCAGCCCTCCCCCCGGAAACTTCGGGGGATTAAGTCATCCTAAAAGACATAATTATCATATTTTCGAACATGCTGAACAAAATGGCTATCTCAAAATTTTGATCGGGTGATTTGGGAAACAAATGAGCGTGGGAGGGGGCCTAGTTGCCCTCCATTTTTTTCGGTCACTGAAAAAGGACACTAGAACTTTTAATTTCCATTATAATGAGCCCCCCCACGATACTCTAGGACCACTGGGTTGATATGATCACCCCTGGGAAAAAAAAAACAAATAAACACGCATCTGTGATCTTTCTTCTGGCAAAAAATGCAAAATTCCACATCTTTGTAGATAGGAGCTTGAAACCTCTACAGTAGGGTTTTCTGATACGCTGAATATGATGGTGTGATTTTCATTAAGGTTCTATAACTTTTAAGGGGTCTTTCCCCCTTTTTCGAAAATCAGCCAAATTTTCTCAGGCGCGTAACTTATGATGGGTAGGACTAAACTTGATGAAACTTATATATTTGAAATCAGCATTAAAATTTGATTCTTTTGATGTATCTATTGGTATCAAAATTCCGTTTTTTAGAGTCTTGGTTGCAATTGAGCCGGGTCGCTCCTTACTTACAGTTCGTTACCACGAACTGTTTGAAATGATTTGCATTTCAAACTGTGGGTTTTTCATTCGTTTTAACAAACTTAATAACAACAAAGCCACAATAGTGTACTCAAGTCTTACAAATGATGGGCAACCAAAAATAAGAGTGAGGCTACTGCCCCCACAAACCTTCTAAATGGCTAGTTTCGTTTTTGATTTAAACAACGTGAACAGAGTCTATGTCAAAATGTTTCTTTTTGAATCCATTTAATCTAAAAGTATAAAAAATAGATTGTAATTTTTGCACATAAGCAGCGATTTTGAAGTTACCTATTTAGCTTGCTGAAGCAACATTTTGAACAAACGAATCGACAAATATTGATGAATCGACATATGTTTTTCGTTGAATCGTTTCGTTTTGGGAAAAAAGAAGTTAAGGTTAGTTGAGGTTACAAACCAAATGTTTTCATTGAAGCGTCGATAAAACTAATTTTCTTGTAACACGTGTCTCTTCCTTCCTGAAAAATCTGCTCATAGCACTTCTGCCCCCCCCCCCCTCCCTGCACTTCTCCACTTTTTGTTCAGGTAAAAATGTGAGCGTAAACTTTTATGCTACAGAAAAATAGTTTTTCTGCAACAAGAAGGTAGCTATTACCCACAGCAATCAGACTCAGGCATAGGCCAAACAAAGGTAGATCTGAGATTTACTTCTACTCCTCCCCCCCTCAGACCTAGACCATTATTTATCTGAATGCTCGTAGACAGTTGGAAATTTTGAGCATAAAATCCATTTTTTAGGTATCAGACACATCCTTACTTCAGCGAAGTTCAACCAGGACTATTGGACTGTTGAGTCCTGGTTGAACTTCGCTGAAGTGAGGATGCTAGGACTGTTTTAAAATTTTCATTTTAGTTTTAATGGTCATATGTTATTGTAAGTCTTGCGAAAAGAATTCCCTATTGTTCTTCTTGTTTTTAATGTTTATGAATAAGCAAGAAAATTAATGCTAAGAAGACTTAGTCGCTAAGACTCGGAATAAGTGAAGGCGAAGAAGTGATATTGAGCAACAAGAAGATCAACCAAGTGAATAGCTTCAGTTACCTAGGTAGTAACATTAGTAAAAATCGTGGATGATGTAAAGATGTTAAAAGTAGAATAGCCAAGGTCCGGGGTGTTTTTCCACAGTTGAAAAAAAATTGTCACAGTTGAAAAAGAATAGGTAGATGAGTCTGCGAAGAAATTTAGAATATTGGACGCTTAACAACTCAATGAAGCAAAAGTGATCTAAGGCTGACACAGCTGCAGAGAATCTTCCTCCACTGTAATCTATTGAAAGCTTTAATCTCTGCCCGCTCCCATGTAGCTCGAATCCCCTCTGAATCCTTTTTTAATACCTCTTTCACACCATTCGGAGATGAACTGTTTTCTTTTAATTCAGATAGATGGTCGAAAAAGCCTAATTTTTATCGATCTGCTATCCGTCGTCCATAGAAGGTGACAAAGCCATCAACCTTCATTATATTAAAGTCCTAGAAAGTGGGCTACTGCAACTTCCTGTTTGATATATGGTCCGGCAAACGAGTATCTGAAACTATCTTTAGAATTCATTTGGGAAAACATCAAACAAATCTTCCTCTGTCTTTCAAAGCATCAACCCTTCAAATACATACTTAACCGCTTTCATTACCGTGGCATCCAATATTCTAATCTTAGTTTGCAGACTTACTTTTCTATTTTTCCAAACTTTTTTCAACTGCAGAACAACACCCTGTATTAGACTGCCAAATACATAGCCATTTGGGAATCGTAAGTTTTTCACATTAGGGAAGTCTTTTTACATTCAGCTAAATATTTTTGTTGTTGTAAGTTTAAACGTAACTTTCACTTTTACATGATTTAAAAGAACTTTTATTTAAAAGTACCACCCTCTAATTCTTCGACTGCATTTGAAGCTGTTAAGTTCACGTAGATTGACCTTTATTTGAAGAAACCCACACTCTAAGAGAGCTCCAGATAGCCAAGAGCGAGCTTACAAGAAAAGTTTTGTTGCACTCCCCTCCCTGTATCCGTTATTTTTCTTTTATCTTTTTCGCAATATACACATAAATGAATATGGCAAATCTAAGCTTTGGCTTTGGGTATTAAAACCAAGATTACTGCTACACTGCAATAAACCTTACAATTTTAATGGTCGAAAATATTGTCTGACGACAGCAATTATGTAGGCCAGTAGCCTTAAAAAATTTTGCACAATGAACGTATTTCCAATGGTAAGTTTCAATTTTATAATTGAAGAAAAACTCCTATAAAGGCTATTACTGAACCTTCTTCACATGTGTTTAAATCACTAAAAAGATGAGAGGGGCCTTCTTAACCCTTTTCGGTGACCCACTCCTCCATGAGTCTCACCCAACCAAACTATACATCTATAGTGATAATTCATCCCTTTCTCAACAATAACACAGTGAAGAAATCCTAAAAGCTTAGTTCAAACAAACGACTATATGCATTAACTTATATTGTGACAAATGTCCTTCATGTTCCTTTTGTTGTGGTGAACTAGCTTTGTGGGCCTCCTCGCTGTCAGAAAAGTATGAACCACGGGTTTTTGCCGCCTCCCTTGTATTATAAACGTTGAAAAGAATAGTTTGACGTATAGAAATGTTAGTTAAAAGGTACAGGTGATCTGCATGCTCGTTATTTTTAGCCTTTCATTGAAATAATGAACAAAACAGTTGATTAAACAAGTCATCAAACAGTTCGTGGTAACGAACTGTAAGTAAGGAGCGAACCGGCTTAATAGTAACCATACTCTAAGAAACGAAATTTTGATACCAACAAATACACCACAAGAATCAGATTATTATGCTAATTTCAAATATATAAATTTCATCAAGTTTACTCTTACCTGTTCAAAAGTAACGCGCCTGAAAAAATTTCCCTGATTTTCGAAAAAAGGGGGAAACACCCGCTAAAAATGGTAGAATATTTAATGAAAATCACACTATCAGATTCAGCGTATCAACAGGGGCGGATCCAGGATTTTTTTTAAGGGGGGGTGCAAAATAGGTTGAACCGAAAAAAAAATTTAGGGGGGGGGGCGAAATAGGTTGATCCGATAAACGTGCGTTAGGAGCAAGTTAAATTAACGCAAACTTGAGTTAATTAAGTAGATAATACTACTTTTAACCATGCTAGGGGCGCCCCCCTCTGGATCTGCCACTGCGTATCAGAGAATACTGATGTAGAGGTTTCAAGCTCTTATTTGCAAAAATGTGGAATTTTGTATTTTTTTTTTTTTTTTTTGCTACAAGAAAGATCATGGATGCCTGTTTATTTGTTTTATTTATTTATTTTGTTTCTTTCCCCCAGGGGTGATCGTATCGACCGTATTCATCGGTCATTCAGAACGACAACATCTATTATTTTAAAACAGTTAATACACAATACAGTGCGCAAGGACAGGGAGAAGTTAGCCACGCCCCCAGTATAGCAGCGTCTCCGGATAAAGATTCATTTCTTTGACAACTGAAGAAGAGAGCGCTACAGAGCTGTGTCCCGGGCTAAAGCGGGACGCAACGAATAAACTCTACTGCCGGAGAATATTGCTGGCAGAGAATAAGGTAGGCAATCTTAATTATCTTGAATACGCAAGAAGAAATAGAGGGGAATCAGATTCAGCCACCTCAACTTCCGGATACGTCAGATCCCGACGCTATTTCTCAGTTTATGCGTGAAATAAATTTCAAACTGGATTTGATCCCACAGCTCTCAAACAGATTATCCGGTATAGAGGCAAAAATGAATAGTTTTAGTAAACAGCTAGATACAACAAAATCAGAAATTTCAAACGATCTAGCGGAAATGAGGAACAAACTCAGGGAGTCTCCACTGAAAATTGACTCATTGGAGGCAGAAATAAAGCGTTATAACCTCGTGTTTTACAATTTCCCTGTGACTGGTCCATCCCAGTCGAGTTTGAAGGATGAGCTTTGCGAGTTTCATAGCTGGTGCCTCCCGAACCTACAGCTCTCTCGGAGGGACATAAAGGATGCTTTCCGCCTGAAATCAGGCCCTGTAATAGTTAAGTGGCACGACAGTAGAAAGGGGTCATGAGCTCGTGACATGACCACGTGGTTTATGGTTTTCTCACTGAGAATGAAAAAACAGGAATTTTCTCACTTGAAAAAACATGAATTTTCTCACTTTTATGGATGTTTTCTTGGATGATTATGTGTGTTGGTCAATTTATTTGATGTTTTTCATGGATGTCAACAGCAATTCATGTCTGTTTTATGGTTCGTTGTCAGTGAGAATGAAAAAACAGGAACTTTCTCACATTTATGGATGTCAACAGCAATTTATGTCTGTTTTATGGTTTTTGTCAGTGAGAATGGAAAAACATGAATTTTCTCACATTGATGGTTGTTTCTTGGATGGTTATGTGTGTTGGTCAATTTATTTGATGTTTTTCATGGATGTCAACAGCAATTCATGTCTGTTTTATGGTTTTTGTCAGTGAGAATGAAAAAACAGGAACTTTCTCACTTTGATGGATGTTTTATGGTTCATTGTCAGTGAGAATGGAAAAACAGGAATTTTCTCACCTTGATGGGTGTTTTAGGGTCGATTTATTTGCTGTTGTTTGTCCAGGTGTAATGACATTGGGGTGATTTACATAATCGGTGGGGGAATTATTGGTTCACGAAGGGGGAATTAAGAAACAAACCTGGCTTCATTGTTGTTTGGCTAGCCTAACCTGAGAAATTGATTTACATAATCGGTGGGGGAGAATGTATTGATTTACGAAAGGGGGAATTAAGAAACAAACATGGCTTCTTTGATCTTTAGGCGAACCTAACCTGAGAAATTGATTTACATAATCGCTAGGGGAATGTATTGATTCACGAAAGGGGGAATTAAGAAACATTATGGCTTCTTTAATCTTAGGTCTGAGGGATAAACATTCTTTAGGTCAGAGAGAAAAATTAATATTCTATTTTTAAATACGGCTTCACTGAGCTTTAAGTCGGAGAGATAAATTGATATTCTAACGAAACCTTAATAGTGTAGCTAGGAACATTTATGAGATGAAGAGATTAACGTAGGAAAGGGTTTCCTAGAAATTTGAAATGTGTCAGCGCAGAGATGCCAAAAACAAAAGGAACACGCTGAAATTACGTTTAGGGATTATTTGGGCGAAACCGTTTTAGACAGGTTATGGAATTATTTCGGCGAAACAGTTAGAGACATTTTAAAAGATGATTTTAGAAGAGGTTTTGAGTGTGGTCGTTATAATACACAAGTTCCATTTGAACAGTGTTGTGAGGTCCCCTACCACAACCCTAAAGGGTTCCGATCCCCCTACCCCAACCCCGAAGGAAGCCCCCCGGTCTCCAAAGGTCCCCCGGGCCCCCCAAAGGGCCCCCGGCACCCCAAAGGCTCCTGAGCCACCATTTTAATACTTTTTTAAGGCTTTATTATATCTTTTCAGAACAAATTATTATTTTAGGGAATTATTTCGGCGAAACAGTTAGAGACATTTTAAAAGATGATTTTTGAAGAGATTTTAGAAGAGGATTTGAGGGTGAAACTCTGAGGTCGTTGTAATACACAAGTTCCATTTGAACAGTGTTGTGAGGTCCTCTACCCCAACCCCAAAGGGTTCCGATCCCCCCACCCCAACCCCGAAGGAAGCGCCCGGTCCTCAAAGGTCCCACCAAGCTTCCAAAGGACCACCCGGCCCTCAAGGGTCCCACAGACCCTCAAAGGCTCTCCCCGAGCCCCGTCTTTCGTTGATGAGTGTTGTCTGAAACTTATGATTTGGGATATGTAAATTACTATTTCGGACTTTTCTGAGCTAGATTTCTTAGTCTTTCGTTGTTGTGTGTGTTGTCTGAAACCTATGATTTGGGATGGATGGATTGCAATTTTTGACTTTTCTGAGCTGGATTTCTGAGCCGTTCATAGGTATGTGCTGTCAGAAAATTATGATTTGGGATGTGTAGTTTGCAAGTTGGACTTTTCAGAGCTATGATTCTTAGTCTCTCATAGGCGTTTGTTGTCTGAAACTTCTAGTTTGGGATGAATAGTTTATTATTTCAGGCTTTTCTGAGCTAAGGTTTCCTAGTATTTCGTAGGTGAATGTTGTCTGAAACTTATGATTCGGGATATGTAAATTACTATTTCGGGCTTTTCTAAGCTAGATTTCTTAGTCTTTCGTTGGTGTGTGTTGTCTGAAACCTATGATTTGGGATGGGTGGATTGCTATTTTAGCCTTTTCTGAGCTGGATTTCTTAGCCGTTCATAGGTGTGTGTTGTCTGAAACTTATGATTTGGGATGATTAATTTGGTATTTTTGACTTTTCTGAGCTAGGTTTCTTAGCCTTTCATATGTGTGTGCTGTCAGAAAATTATGATTTGGGATTTGTAGTTTGCTTTTTGGACTTTTCAGAGCTAGGATTCTTAGTCCCTCATAGGTGTTTGTTGTCTGAAGCCTATAGTTTGGGATGAGTAGTTTGCTATTTCAGGCTTTTCATAGCCAGATTTCTTAGTATTTCGTAGGTGTGTGTTGTCTGAAACCTATGATTTGGATTGTGTGGGTTGCTATTTCTTGACTTTTCATAGCCAGATTTCTTAGTCTTTCGTAGGTGTGTGTAGTCTGAAACCTATGATTTGGATTGTGTCGATTGCTATTTGCAATTGGATTTTTGACTTTTCTGAGCTGGATTTCATAGCCTTTCGTAGGGATGTGTTGACTGAAACCTATGATTTGGGATGAGTGGTTTGCTTTTGGACTTTTCAGAGCTGGATTTCTTAGCCATTCATAGGTGAGTGTTGTCTGAAACCTATGATTTGGGATGGTTAATTTGCTATTTTTGACTTTTCTGAGCTAGGTTTCTTAGCCTTTCATAGGTGTGTGTTGTCAGAAAATTATGATTTGGGATGTGTAGTTTGCTATTTCAGGCTTTTCTGAGCTAAGGTTTCCTAGTATTTCGTAGGTGAATGTTGTCTGAAACCAATAGTTTGGGATGAGTGGTTTGCTATTTCAGGCTTTTATGAGCTAGGTTTCTTAGCCTTTCGTAGGTGTGTGTTGACTGAAACTTATGATTTGGGATATGTAATTTGCTATTTCCGACTTTTCATAACCAGATTCTTAGTCTTTCGTAGGAGTGTGGTGTCTGAAACCTATGATTTGGGATGTGTGGGTTGCTATTTTTTGACTTTTCTGAGCTGGATTTCTTAGCCTTTCATAGGTGTGTGTTGACTGAAACCTATGATTTGGGATGGTTAATTTGCTATTTTTGACTTTTCTGAGCTAGATTTCTTAGCCTTTCATAGGTGTGTGCTTTCAGAAAATTATGATTTGGGAGGTGTAGTTTGCTTTTTGGACTTTTCAGAGCTAGGATTCTTAGTCACTCATAGGTGTGTGTTGTCTGAAACTTCGAGTTTGGGATGAGTAGTTGGCTATTTCAGACTTTTCTGAGCTAAGGTTTCTTAGTATTTCGTAGGTGAATGTTGTCTGAAACTTATGATTTGGGATATGTAAATTACTATTTCGGGCTTTTCTGAGTTGGATTTCTTAGTCTTTCATAGGTGTGTGGTGTCTGAAACCTATGATTTGGGATGAGTGGTTTGCTTTTTGGACTTTTCTGAGCTATGATTCTTAGTCCATCATAGGCGTTTGTTGTCTGAAACTTCTAGTTTGGGATGAGTAGTTTGCTATTTCAGGCTTTTCTGAGCTAAGGTTTCTTAGTCTTTCATAGGTGAATGTTGTCTGAAACCTATGATTTGGGATATGTAAATTACTATTTCGGGCTTTTCTAAGCTAGATTTCTTAGTCTTTCGTTGGCGTGTGTTATCTGAAACCTATGATTTGGGATGGGTGGATTGCTACTTTTGACTTTTCTGAGCTGGATTTCTTAGCCTTTCATAGGTGTTTGTTGTCTGAAACCTATAGTTTGGGATGACTAGTTTGCTATTTTTGACTTTTCTGAGCTAGGTTTCTTAGCCGTTCATAGGTGAGTGTTGTCTGAAACCTATGATTTGGAATATGTAAATTACTATTTCGGGCTTTTCTGAGTTGGATTTCTTAGTCTTTCATAGGTGTGTGATGTCTGAAACCTATGATTTGGGATGTATAGGTTGCTATTTTTTGACTTTTCCGAGCTGGATTTCTTAGCCGTTCATAGGTGAGTGCTGTCTGAAACTTATGATTTGGGATGGTTAATTTGCTATTTCCGGCTTTTATTAGCTAGGTCTCTTAGCCTTTCATAGGTGTGTGTTGTCAGAAAATTATGATTTGGGATGTGTAGTATGATATTTGGACTTTTCAGAGCTAGGATTCTTAGTCCATCATAGGTGTTTGTTGTCTGAAACCAATAGTTTGGGATGAGTAGTTTGCTATTTCAGGCTTTTCTGAGCTAGATTTCTTAGCCTTTCATTGGTGTGTGCTTTCAGAAAATTATGATTTGGGATATGTAAATTACTATTTCGGGCTTTTCTGAGTTGGACACTTCTAAATTATTCCGTAGAAGATAGGAAAAGTTATACTATGATTGTGATTATTTTCCATGAAGATAATAAGTTACACTTTAATTCTAAATTTTTTTAAATTCAATTCCGACCTTTCTCAAAGAGATGAAAAAATTAAGGTCTGTTCCAAATATTTTCCCGGAAGAAGAAAAGTTCAACTTCGATTCTGAATTTTTGCAATGAAAATGAAATAAGTTATTGATCAAATCTATTTTCCCAAAATAATATAAAAATTTCCACTTCAGTTCAGATTTTTTTCTCAAAGAGATGAAGAAATTTAAAGTTCTCTTCCAAATTTTTCATAGAAGATAGGAAAAGTTATACTTTGATCGTGAATATTCGAGTTCTATTCTGAATTTTACCAAAGAACACAATTCAATTCTAATTTCCCCAATAAAAAATTTAAAGTTCAATTCTAAATTTTCGGTGGAAGATAGAAAAAGTAATACCATACGTGTGAATATTTTCCCGGAAGATAAAAAGTTCTAGTTCAATTTAAAATTTTCTCAACGAAGTGAAGAAGAATTCAAGTTCTCTTCTGAATTTTACCAAAGAACACACTTCAATTCTAATTTCACCAGAGAAAATAAAAATTTTCCACTTCAGTTCCTTATTTCACAAAGACATAAAGAAATTTAAAGTTCAATTCTAAATTTTTCGGTGGAAGATAGAAAAAGTAATACCATACTTGTGAATATTGTCATGGAAGATAAAAAGTTCTAGTTCAATTTAAAATTTTCTCAACGAAGTGAAGGAAAGTTCAAGTTCTCTTCTGAATTTTCTCAATGAAAAAGAAATTAGTCATTTATCATTTCTATTTTTTCCAAATAATATAAAAATTTTCCACTTTAGTTCAGATCTGGCTCGAAGAGATGAAAAATTTAAAATACTGTTCCAAATTTTTCACTGAAGATAAAAAAGTTCAAGTTCTCTTCGGAATTTTACCAAAAAACACAATTCAATTCTAATTTCTCCAGAGAAAATAAAAATCTTCCACTTCAGTTCTTTATTTCACAAAGACATAAAGAAATTTAAAGTTCAATTCTAAATTTTTCGGTGGAAGATAGAAAAAGTAATACCATACTTGTGGATATTTTCCCGGAAGATAAAAAGTTCTAGTTCAATTTAAAATTTTCTCAACGAAGTCAAGGAAAGTTCAAGTTCTCTTCTGAACTTTACCAAAGAACACACTTCAATTCTAATTTCTCCAGAGAAAACAAAAATCTTCCACTTCAGTTCTTTATTTCACAAAGACATAAGGAAATTTAAAGTTCAATTCTAATTTTTCGGTGGAAGATAGAAAAAGTAATACCATACTTGTGAATATTTTCACGGTAGATAAAAGTTCTAGTTCAATTTAAAATTTTCTCAACGAAGTCAAGGAAAGTTCAAGTTCTCTTCTGAACTTTACCAAAGAACACACTTCAATTCTAATTTCTCCAGAGAAAACAAAAATCTTCCATTTCAGTTCTTTATTTCACAAAGACATAAAGAAATTTAAAGTTCAATTCTAAATTTTTCGGTGGGAGATAGAAAATTAATACCATACATGTGATTATTTTCACGGAAGACAAAAAGTTCTAGTTCGATTTAAAATTTTCTCAACGAAGTCAAGGAAACTTCAAGTTCTCTTCTGAACTTTACCAAAGAACACACTTCAATTCTAATTTCTCCAGAGAAAACAAAAATCTTCCACTTCAGTTCTTTATTTCACAGAGACATAAAGAAATTTAAAGTTCAATTCTAAATTTTTCGGTGGGAGATAGAAAAATTAATACCATACTTGTGATTATTTTCACGGAAGATAAAAAGTTTCTAGTTCAATTTAAAATTTTCTCAATGAAGTGAAGAAAAGTTCAAGTTCTCTACTGAATTTTACCAAAGAACACAATTCAATTCTAATTTCTACAGAGAAAATAAAAATCTTCCACTTCAGTTCTTTATTTCACAAAAGACATAAAGAAATTTGAAGTTCAATTCTAAATTTTTCGGTGGAAGATAGAAAAAGTAATACCATACTTGTGAATATTTTCCCGGAAGATAAAAAGTTCTAGTTCAATTTAAAATTTTCTCAACGAAGTGAAGAAAAGTTCAAGTTCTCTTCTGAACTTTACCAAAGAACACACTTCAATTCTAATTTCTCCAGAGAAAATAAAAATCTTCCACTTCAGTTTTAAGTTCCCCAAAGAAATAAAGAAATTTAAAGTTCTATTCTAAATTTTTAGATGGAAGATAGAAAAAGTAATACTATGACTGCGATTGTTTTCCATGAAGATCAAAAGTTTCACTTTATTTATAATTTTTCTTAAATTCAGTTCTGATTTTTCTCAAAGAGATGAAAAATTTAAATTTCTGTTCTAAATTTTTCATAGAAGATAGAAAAAGTTATACATTGATTGTGAATATTCAACATGAAGATAAGGAACTCCACTTTAATTCTGAGTTTTCTCGAAGAAGTGTAAATTGTTCAAGTTCTCTTCTGAATTTTCTTAAAGAAGAGAAAAAAAGTTAACTCAATTCTGAATTTTACCAATGAAAATGAAAAAACCTTCCACTTCAGTTCTTAATTTCTCAAAGACATAAAAAATTTAAAGTTCAGTTCTAAATTTTTCTGTAGAAGATAGGAAAAGCTATACTATGATTGTGATTATTTCCAGTGAAGATAAAAATCAGAACTGAATTTAAGAAAAATTATAAATAAAGTGAAACTTTTGATCTTCATGGAAAACAATCGCAGTCATAGTATTACTTTTTCTATCTTCCATCTAAAAATTTAGAATAGAACTTTAAATTTCTTTATTTCTTTGGGAAATAAAGAACTGAAGTGGAAGATTTTTATTTCTCTGGAGAAATTAGAATTGAAGTGTGTTCTTTGGTAAAGTTCAGAAGAGAACTTGAACTTTTCTTCACTTCGTTGAGAAAATTTTAAATTGAACTAGAACTTTTTATCTTCCGGGAAATATTCACAAGTATGGTATTACTTTTTCTATCTTCCACCGAAAAATTTAGAATTGAACTTTAAATTTCTTTATGTCTTTTGTGAAATAAAGAACTGAAGTGGAAGATTTTTATTTCTCTGTAGAAATTAGAATTGAATTGTGTTCTTTGGTAAAATTCAGTAGAGAACTTGAACTTTTCTTCACTTCATTGAGAAAATTTTAAATTGAATCACAAGTATGGTATTAATTTTTCTATCTCCCACCGCAAAATTTAGAATTGAACTTTAAATTTCTTTATGTCTTTGTGAAATAAAGAACTGAAGTGGAAGATTTTTGTTTTCTCTGGAGAAATTAGAATTGAAGTGTGTTCTTTGGTAAAGTTCAGAAGAGAACTTGAACTTTCCTTGACTTCGTTGAGAAAATTTTAAATTGAACTAGAACTTTTTATCTTCCGTGAAAATAATCATATGTATGGTATTAATTTTTCTATCTCCCACCGAAAAATTTAGAATTGAACTTTAAATTTCTTTATGTCTTTGTGAAATAAAGAACTGAAATGGAAGATTTTTGTTTTCTCTGGAGAAATTAGAATTGAAGTGTGTTCTTTGGTAAAGTTCAGAAGAGAACTTGAACTTTCCTTGACTTCGTTGAGAAAATTTTAAATTGAACTAGAACTTTTTATCTACCGTGAAAATATTCACAAGTATGGTATTACTTTTTCTATCTTCCACCGAAAAATTAGAATTGAACTTTAAATTTCTTTATGTCTTTGTGAAATAAAGAACTGAAGTGGAAGATTTTTGTTTTCTCTGGAGAAATTAGAATTGAAGTGTGTTCTTTGGTAAAGTTCAGAAGAGAACTTGAACTTTTCTTCACTTCGTTGAGAAAATTTTAAATTGAACTAGAACTTTTTATCTTCCGGGAAAATATCCACAAGTATGGTATTACTTTTTCTATCTTCCACCGAAAAATTTAGAATTGAACTTTAAATTTCTTTATGTCTTTGTGAAATAAAGAACTGAAGTGGAAGATTTTTATTTTCTCTGGAGAAATTAGAATTGAATTGTGTTCTTTGGTAAAATTCCGAAGAGAACTTGAACTTTTTTATCTTCAGTGAAAAATTTAGAACAGTATTTTAAATTTTTCATCTCTTAGAGCCAGATCTGAACTAAAGTGGAAAATTTTTATATTATTTGGAAAAATAGAAATGATAAATGACTAATTTCTTTTTCATTGAGAAAATTCAGAAGAGAACTTGAACTTTCCTTCACTTTGTTGAGAAAATTTTAAATTGAACTAGAACTTTTTATCTTCCATGAAAATATTCACAAGTATGGTATTACTTTTTCTATCTTCCACCGAAAAATTTAGAATTGAACTTTAAATTTCTTTATGTCTTTGTGAAATAAAGAACTGAAGTGGAAGATTTTTGTTTTCTCTGGAGAAATTAGAATTGAAGTGTGTTCTTTGGTAAACTTCAGAAGAGAACTTGAATTCTTCTTCACTTCGTTGAGACAATTTTAAATTGAACTAGAACTTTTTATCTTCCGAGAAAATATTCACACGTATGGTATTACTTTTTCTATCTTCCACCGAAAAATTTAGAATTGAACTTTAAATTTTTTATTGGGGAAATTAGAATTGAATTGTGTTCTTTGGTAAAATTCAGAATAGAACTCGAATATTCACGATCAAAGTATAACTTTTCCTATCTTCTATGAAAAGTTTGGAAGAGAACTTTAAATTTCTTCATCTCTTTGAGAAAAAAATCTGAACTGAAGTGGAAATTTTTATATTATTTTGGGAAAATAGATTTGATCAATAACTTATTTCATTTTCATTGAAAAAATTCAGAATCGAAGTTGAACTTTTCTTCTTCCGGGAAAATAGTTGGAACAGAACTTTAATTTTTTTCATCTCTTTGAGAAAGGTCGGAATTGAATTTAAGAAAATTTAGAATTAAAGTGTAACTTTTTATCTTCATGGAAAATAATCACAATCATAGTATAACTTTTCCTATCTTCTACGGAAAAATTTAGAAGTGTCCAACTCAGAAAAGCCCGAAATAGTAATTTACATATCCCAAATCATAATTTTCTGAAAGCACACACCAATGAAAGGCTAAGAAATCTAGCTCAGAAAAGCCTGAAATAGCAAACTACTCATCCCAAACTATTGGTTTCAGACAACAAACACCTATGATGGACTAAGAATCCTAGCTCTGAAAAGTCCAAATAGCATACTACACATCCCAAATCATAATTTTCTGACAACACACACCTATGAAAGGCTAAGAAACCTAGCTAATAAAAGCCGGAAATAGCAAATTAACCATCCCAAATCATAAGTTTCAGACAGCACTCACCTATGAACGGCTAAGAAATCCAGCTCGGAAAAGTAAAAAAATAGCAACCTATACATCCCAAATCATAGGTTTCAGACAACAAATACCTATGAAAGACTAAGAAATCCAACTCAGAAAAGCCCGAAATAGTAATTTACATATCCCAAATCATAGGTTTCAGACAACACTCACCTATGAACGGCTAAGAAACCTAGCTCAGAAAAGTCAAAAATAGCAAACTAGTCATCCCAAACTATAGGTTTCAGACAACAAACACCTATGAAAGGCTAAGAAATCCAGCTCAGAAAAGTCAAAAGTAGCAATCCACCCACCCCAAATCATAGGTTTCAGACAACACACACCAACGAAAGACTAAGAAATCTAGCTTAGAAAAGCCCGAAATAGTAATTTACATATCCCAAATCATAGGTTTCAGACAACATTCACCTATGAAAGACTAAGAAACCTTAGCTCAGAAAAGCCTGAAATAGCAAACTACTCATCCCAAACTAGAAGTTTCAGACAACAAACGCCTATGATGGACTAAGAATCATAGCTCTGAAAAGTCCAAAAAGCAAACCACTCATCCCAAATCATAGGTTTCAGACACCACACACCTATGAAAGACTAAGAAATCCAACTCAGAAAAGCCCGAAATAGTAATTTACATATCCCAAATCATAAGTTTCAGACAACATTCACCTACGAAATACTAAGAAACCTTAGCTCAGAAAAGCCTGAAATAGCCAACTACTCATCCCAAACTCGAAGTTTCAGACAACACACACCTATGAGTGACTAAGAATCCTAGCTCTGAAAAGTCCAAAAAGCAAACTACACCTCCCAAATCATAATTTTCTGAAAGCACACACCTATGAAAGGCTAAGAAATCTAGCTCAGAAAAGTCAAAAATAGCAAATTAACCATCCCAAATCATAGGTTTCAGTCAACACACACCTATGAAAGGCTAAGAAATCCAGCTCAGAAAAGTCAAAAAATAGCAACCCACACATCCCAAATCATAGGTTTCAGACACCACACTCCTACGAAAGACTAAGAATCTGGTTATGAAAAGTCGGAAATAGCAAATTACATATCCCAAATCATAAGTTTCAGTCAACACATACCTACGAAAGGCTAAGAAACCTAGCTCATAAAAGCCTGAAATAGCAAACTACTCATCCCAAACTATTGGTTTCAGACAACATTCACCTACGAAATACTAGGAAACCTTAGCTCAGAAAAGCCTGAAATAGCAAACTACACATCCCAAATCATAATTTTCT
This sequence comes from Artemia sinica, assembly GCA_027921565.1. Classification (NCBI taxonomy): domain Eukaryota; kingdom Metazoa; phylum Arthropoda; class Branchiopoda; order Anostraca; family Artemiidae; genus Artemia; species Artemia sinica. Next base: position 32,867,303 of record CM051265.1, on the reverse strand, counting down.
GACAACACACACCTATGAAAGGCTAAGAAACCTAGCTCAGAAAAGTCAAAAATAGCAAATTAACCATCCCAAATCATAGGTTTCAGACAACACTCACCTATGAACGGCTAAGAAATCCAGCTCTGAAAAGTCCAAAAAGCAAACCACTCATCCCAAATCATAGGTTTCAGTCAACACACACCTACGAAAGGCTATGAAATCCAGCTCACAAAAGTCAAAAAATAGCAATCCACACAATCCAAATCATAGGTTTCAGACTACACACACCTACGAAAGACTAAGAAATCTGGCTATGAAAAGTCAAGAAATAGCAACCCACACAATCCAAATCATAGGTTTCAGACAACACACACCTACGAAATACTAAGAAATATGGCTATGAAAAGCCTGAAATAGCAAACTACTCACCCCAAACTATAGGCTTCAGACAACAAACACCTATGAGGGACTAAGAATCCTAGCTCTGAAAAGTCCAAAAAGCAAACTACAAATCTCAAATCATAATTTTCTGACAGCACACACATATGAAAGGCTAAGAAACCTAGCTCAGAAAAGTCAAAAATAGCAAATTAATCATCCCAAATCATAAGTTTCAGACAACACACACCTATGAACGGCTAAGAAATCCAGCTCAGAAAAGTCTAAAATACCAATCCACCCATCCCAAATCATAGGTTTCAGACAACACACACCAATGAAAGACTAAGAAATCTAGCTTAGAAAAGCCCGAAATAGTAATTTACATATCCCAAATCATAAGTTTCAGACAACATTCACCTACGAAATACTAGGAAACCTTAGCTCAGAAAAGCCTGAAATAATAAACTATTCATCCCAAACTAGAAGTTTCAGACAACAAACGCCTATGAGAGACTAAGAATCATAGCTCTGAAAAGTCCAACTTGCAAACTACACATCCCAAATCATAATTTTCTGACAGCACATACCTATGAACAGCTCAGAAATCCAGCTCAGAAAAGTCAAAAATTGCAATCCATCCATCCCAAATCATAGGTTTCAGACAACACACACCAACGAAAGACTAAGAAATCTAGCTCAGAAAAGTCCGAATTAGTAATTTACATATCCCAAATCATAAGTTTCAGACAACACTCATCAACGAGAGACGGGGCTCAGGGAGAGCCTTTGAGGGTCTGTGGGACCTTTGAGGGCCGGGTGGTCCTTTGGGAGCTTGGGGGGGACCTTTGAGGACCGGGCGCTTCCTTCGGGGTTGGGGTGGGGGGATCGGAACCCTTTGGGGTTGGGGTAGAGGACCTCACGACACTGTTCAAATAGAACTTGTGTATTATCACGACCTCAGAGTTTCACCCTCAAATCCTCTTCTAAAATCTCTTCAAAAATCATCTTTTAAAATGTCTCTTACTGTTTCGCCGAAATAATTCCCTAAAATAATAATTTGTTCTGAAAAGATATAATAAAGCCTTAAAAAAGTATTAAAATGGTGGCTCAGGAGCCTTTGGGGCGCCGGGGGCCCTTTGGGGGGCCCGGGGGACCTTTGGAGACCGGGGGGCTTCCTTCGGGGTTAGGGTAGGGGGATCGGAACCCTTTGGGGTTGTGGTAGGGGACCTCACAACACTGTTCAAATGGAACTTGTGTATTATAACGACCACACTCAAAACCTCTTCTAAAATCATCTTTTAAATCATCTTTTAAAATGTCTCTAACTGTTTCGCCGAAATAATTCCATAACCTGTCTAAAACGGTTTCGCCCAAATAATCCCTAAACGTAATTTCGGCGTGTTCCTTTTGTTTTTGGCATCTCTGCGCTGACACATTTCAAATTTCTAGGAAACCCTTTCCTACGTTAATCTCTTCATCTCATAAATGTTCCTAGCTACACTATTAAGGTTTCGTTAGAATATCAATTTATCTCTCCGACTTAAAGCTCAGTGAAGCCGTATTTAAAAATAGAATATTAATTTTTCTCTCTGACCTAAAGAACGTTTATCCCTCAGACCTAAGATTAAAGAAGCCATAATGTTTCTTAATTCCCCCTTTCGTGAATCAATACATTCCCCTAGCGATTATGTAAATCAATTTCTCAGGTTAGGTTCGCCTAAAGATCAAAGAAGCCATGTTTGTTTCTTAATTCCCCCTTTCGTAAATCAATACATTCTCCCCCACCGATTATGTAAATCAATTTCTCAGGTTAGGCTAGCCAAACAACAATGAAGCCAGGTTTGTTTCTTAATTCCCCCTTCGTGAACCAATAACTCCCCCACCGATTATGTAAATCACCCCAATGTCATTACACCTGGACAAACAACAGCAAATAAATCGACCCTGAAACATCCATCAAAGTGAGAAAATTCCTGTTTTTCCATTCTCACTGACAATGAACCATAAAACATCCATCAAAGTGAGAAAGTTCCTGTTTTTTCATTCTCACTGACAAAAACCATAAAACAGACATGAATTGCTGTTGACATCCATGAAAAACATCAAATAAATTGACCAACACACATAACCATCCAAGAAATAACCATCAATGTGAGAAAATTCATGTTTTTCCATTCTCACTGACAAAAACCATAAAACAGACATAAATTGCTGTTGACATCCATAAATGTGAGAAAGTTCCTGTTTTTTCATTCTCACTGACAACGAACCATAAAACAGACATGAATTGCTGTTGACATCCATGAAAAACATCAAATAAATTGACCAACACACATAACCATCCAAGAAATAACCATCAATGTGAGAAAATTCATGTTTTTCCAAGTGAGAAAATTCCTGTTTTTTCATTCTCAGTGAGAAAACCATAAACCACGTGGTCATGTCACGAGCTCATGACCCCTTTCTACTCACGACTTGGAAATACGAAATGCGGTTCTCAGGAAAAGTTTTGTATTGAAACAGAACGGCTTAGGGGTTGCTCTGGACTACACTACGTATCAACGCGAGGCTAGAAAAAATTTAAAGCCAGTGCTGTCCCAAGCCCTAGTAAAAGGTCAAAATGCGCGGCTCAAAGGCGATAGGCTTATCATTGAAGGTAAAACGTACACATACGACCGTGAATGTCAAAAATAAAAGAAATGACGGTAAGCCACCCAATTAGGGCCCCTAATCCAGCACAGAGTAACTTAGAGATCAGAGGTATAAATCCCGCTAATGTGAATGAAAATAACCAGAGCTCAGTCCAGAATTGCCCTTCAGATCAGTCGGACTGTTCTGGTAATGAAAGTGACACAAACACGATAGTTGAAAGAAACAGCAACTTGCCGAAAACAATAGGAATCGGGAAAGGTCGTAAAAGTAGCGAGATTAGCCCCGTTGATAATACTTACAGTCGCACCGCTAGAAATGTACGGCAAAGAAATTAGGAGCCATTGACAAGCCGGGTTACTGAAGGGAATCGGCCACCAATTTACAGACAAAACACACGCCCGTTCAGGCAGCTACAAAAAAAATCAGCCTTGGCAGTACAGGGGTATTAATAGGCCTAGGGGCGACGATTATTACCGGTTGGCTTTCCCCCCGAGTGATTACGGAGCCCAATACCATCGACAAGGCCATACACAAACCCTGAAGTTTGTATCTTGGAATGTACAGGGTATAAAAAATAAGTTAAGTTCTGTGGAAAGTGATTTGTCAAATTTTGACTTTGTAGCATTAATAGAAACCTGGCAGTGCCCTAGTGAAACTCCAAAAGTAAGAGGTTTTAATGTGGAAAGTGTATCGCGAGAGTTAGCTTTGAACAATCGTTATTTTGGAGGCATTGTAGTGTTGATAAAAGATGAGTCTTTCAAAAGTTATACAAAGCTGAAAAGTAAATCAGAAAATGTTATTTGGATTAGATTAGAATGTTGGGATGGACTGTGTATTGAAATAGGATCGATTTATATTCCGCCTCAAAATAGCTCGTACCGAAATGAAGATACGTGGAATTTGTTGGTAAAAGAATTAGATGAAAAAAGAGCTAATTTGAAAATGATAGATTGATATTAATGGGTGATTTTAATGCTTATACTAGTGATGAAGTTGAATTAAAAGATGTGTTAATTCCAGGTATTCCGTCAGCAGTCCCAGCCGTCTACAAAGTTCCCAGAGCTAGCAGGGATGAAAAAAGAAGAATAAATCAATGGGGTAGAAGGTTGCTGACACTATGCGCAGAATCGGGTTTGATGATTGGAAATGGAAGATTTGGAAAGGATACAAATCGGGGTGAGTTTACCTGTGTATCTGGGGCTAAAGCAAGTTTAATTGATTATGTTTTGGTGGATATTCGCTGGGATCCGAATTACCTTAATGTGGATGTGCTTAAGCTAGTAGGATCGGACCATCTACCGGTATTTTTAGAAATTAGATCAAGGAGTGCTCCCCAAATGAGGGATATTTCAAGTGAAAGTCGTATTTATAATAAAAATGTTAGACGTCAGATACCTAGGGAATGGTCTACAGAGGAAAATGTTAAATTAAGTGAAGCGTTTTCAGAGGATGATGTAGCTATAAGGCTAAGTGATTTAGAGAAGATAAATAACCCTGATAGATTGATAGAAGAGTTCACGGAGATTTTAAATGAAATAGCAGGCCCAGTTCTAGGAAATAAAGGAGGTTGTAAGGATATAGAATTTTTTGATGAGGAATGTAGAATAAAAAAAATAGAATTGATTAAAGAAATGGAGATTTTGAGGGAAGAGGAAATAGAGGAAAATAGGCTTCGACTAGTAACAAGGTTTAAAAATGTTCGCCGGGAGTATAAACACCTTCTAAAACAGAAGAAGAGACTGGATATTCAAAAAGGTAAGGAGGAGCTGATCTAGTTTTATGAAAAGAGTGATATGCGGTCTTTCTGGAGAAAGATAAAAAAAGGGGCCTCCATAGCTCAGCCAAAAGTACCTGACCCGAAAACATGGCCTACATACTACAACGACGCGGTTCAGGAAGACTATTCGTTTGACTGCTAGTTCAGCGACGAATTATCGAATACAGAGAATGAGACCAGTTTCCCACTGAAAGAACACGATTATGATCTGATAAAACCCGCATCGGAAGAAGAAATCAAAGAATGTATAAGCGCCATGGAAGGTGGATCAGCACCTGGTAGCGATGGAGTCCCAACAAAGATCTTGAAACAATTCCAACTTTTATTTATGCCCATCTTCTTGGCTATCTTCAACTCAGTTCTGGCTTCCGGAGAATGGCCATCGCCGTGGAAAACATCCTTGATTTTGCCGCTATTCAAAAAGGGAGACCCAGCGGATAACAGTAATTATCGACCGATATCTTTAGTACCTAGTCTTAGCAAAATATTCTTAGCAATAGTCTTAGCAATATAAAAAGTAACGCGCCTGAAAAAATTTCCCTGATTTTCGAAAAAAGGGGGAAACACCCGCTAAAAATGGTAGAATATTTAATGAAAATCACACTATCAGATTCAGCGTATCAACAGGGGTGGATCCAGGATTTTTTAAGGGGGGGGGGGGTGCAAAATAGGTTGAACCGAAAAAAAAATTTAGGGGGGGGGGGGGGCGGTGAAATAGGTTGATCCGATAAACGTGCGTTAGGAGCAAGTTAAATTAACGCAAACTTGAGTTAATTAAGTAGATAACATTACTTTTGACCATGTTAGGGGGTGCCCCCCCCCCCTGGATCTGCCACTGCGTATCAGAGAATACTGATGTAGAGGTTTCAAGCTCTTGCAAAAATTGCAAATTCTTATTTGCAAAAATGTGGAATTTGTTTTTTTTTTTGCTACAAGAAAGATCATGGATGCGTGTTTATTTGTTTTATTTATTTATTTATTTTGTTTCTTTTCCCCAGGGGTGATCGTATCGACCCATATGGTCTTAGAATATCGCAAGAGGGCTCATGTGGACGGAAATCAAAAGTTCTTGTGCCCTTTTTAAGTGATCAAAAATGGAGGGCAGCTAGGCCCCCTCCGACACTCATCTTTTTCCCAAAGTCACCCGATCAAAATTTTGAGATAGCCATTTTGTTCGGCATGGTTGAAAATATAGTAACTATGTCTTTGATGATGATTTAATCCCCCATAGTCCCTGGGGGAAGGGCTGCAAGCAATGAACTTCGCATAATGTTTAAATATAGTATTGGTTATTGGGAAGTATACTGACGTTTTCAGGGGAAATTTTTTCTGGTAGTGGGGGGGGGGGGTCGGGGGTTACATGGGAGGATCTTTCCATGGAGGAGGTTTTCATGGGGGAAGGGACATTGCTATGAAGGGAGCACCAAATTTCCCAGCATTATTTAAACAAATGATCAGAAAGTAAATTAAAAAAAAAAACAAGTTTTTCAACTGAAAGTAAGGAGCAACATCAAAACTTAAAACGAACAGATATCATTACGTATATGACTGGGGTCGTCCCCTAGTCAATACCTCGCTCTTTACGCTAAAGTTTTTTTTAGTCATTTCATAAGAGCTATTTATTCTAATTAACGGCCTTTGGGATGTGATGTAACGTTACGTATATGATTGGTTTATTTTTTTTTTAGTCATTTCATACGAGCTATTTATATTAATTAACGGCCTTTTTGATTAATGGGTCATTCTTAAAGAATTGGACCGAAATTCAAACTTTAGCTTAAAGAGCGAGGTACTGACTAGGGGGCGAACCCCCTAATATACGTAACAAAAACATAAGAATATAGAAGTTCGTTACGTAAGTTATGTATATTTATTTTCAATAAAAAAGTTCGTAAATAAAATTAAACAACTTTCGAGAAAGCCATTTAACCGAAAAAAGTTAAATTTATATGCAAATTTCGTTTTAATTATTCATGTACGGTGAGCCAAAATCAAAACCTGCATTAATTCAAAACCATTCAGAAATTAAATTAAAAAAAAGTTTTTTAACTGAAAGTAAAGAGCGACAATAAAACTTAAGACGAACAGAAATTATTCCGTGTTTGAAAGGGGCTGTCCCCTCCTCACACCTCGCTCTTTACGCTAAAGTTTTTTACTGTTTTAAAAAATAAAGTTGTGAGACAGAGTCAAACTTTGGCGTAAAAAGCGAGGCGTTGAGGACGGGACAGCCCCTTTCAAATACGGAATAATTTCTGTTCGTTTTAAGTTTCAGTGTCGCTCCTTGCTTTCAGTCCAAAAAAAACTTGTTTTTTTTATTCAATTTTGTACAGAATTTAATAAGACACTCGTTGGATATCATAGCATTTAAATATTTAAATTTTAGCATATACTTTCCAAAATATTTGAATACTAAGTGCTCTTTGGACGTGTTCTGTAAAGCATTTAAAATATTTATGTAAAATTTTCTTACAATACTGCATTCAACCGCTTATAGAAAGGAAAAGGAATTTGTTTAACCAGAAAAGCATTAGTAGTTTTCTTGCTAAGGAAATTAGAAAAATAAGAGCAACTGACTTGCTGAATTCATATGATAAAAAAGCTTTTCCAGTGACTTCTTCATTAGATTTTGGAACCATGGGTCATATTTCTGGTAAAAAAAAAGAAAGGAAAAAAACGGTAAATTATGGCTACTGTGTGCACACCTTATAAGGTGAATAGCAAAATTATTCAGGAGCTGAAAAACTGCACTTTATGCGTCTTTCAGTGTATTTATGAGTCTACTTTATTTTTAGATTAATAAGCATTAGATATTCAGTTTTGTATTCCAAGTAGAAGATTTGAAATGAAAATCTGCGTTTGGTCTAGTCAAGTCATTAGAAAATCAAAAGAAATTCGTAGTTTCTCCAGCACAAATCCTAAATATGTGCATTTTTCATTGCAACACAAGTAATACCCAAACTTTAATGAGCCGATCCTTCTTTATAAGCAAAGTCATCAGAATTATCTAAACTACGGTTTACTTACTATCAGGTATATACACAGCGGAGATTCTAAACTATCCTTAAGATCCCATATCTTTCAATGATTGTGCCGTAGTTCTCTCCCACCCCATTTTATTTCCTGAATAATTTAGTCAAATGAGAAGATCTACAATTTGGCTAACTTAACTTAATAAAATAAACTACCATTCAGTATGTAGAAAAAGGTGAACTTAAATTACCAATTTGACAATAATAATATTAGCAATTGCACCAAAACAAAGATATGAAGCGTGACATGCTGTCTAGGTAAATCCTAAAATATAATCGGCTGATGTTTTCTTCTCAATTACCGGCCCTGCCTTAGCCGCAAATGATCATTCTCTACGCCATCTATTACTCAACGTTTGAGTGTGCTTATTAATCCTAGTGTTTATTATTGTTTTGTTTTTTTTTACCAAAAATGAAGCCCCTTGTAAGCTACATAAATTTATTTATTTTTATGATTTTCAATTTTTGTTTGAAAATATTATTTTTTGATATTTTTCGTAGTTTTATGGAAATTTCAGTACTGCATTATTTTATTTTTTTTATAGATGCCGTTGGTTGATCGAAGCTTGAATTTCATGATTTAAAAATTACATCGAGTCCAGTTTGAATTATCGCCCATGTGAATGATCTTTCCTGGAAATGCCTTTAGTTGTTTATTTAAATTCTTATTTAATTGTCACTTTTGTAATTAGTTTAAAAAAAAACAATGCTTCCCATATATATTCTCCTTCAAGGTTCAACGTGAAATCTTGGAGATATGGTGATAGTTATGAGCTATGTCTATGATCGTTATGTCTTGCGTAAAAAAACGCATATCCTCAACGTAGTAACCAGATGAAGTTTCTGAATGACCTTGTGGTTGACAAATTAACATAGTATTAAAGTCAGAATGTTAGTACAAGGATAGGAGCCAAGATTCCATCTTATAATGTACTACGGTAATACTGGCTAAAAAAAAAAAAAAAAAAAAAAAAAAAAAAAAAAAAAAAAAAAAAAAAAAAAAAAAAAAAAAAAAAAAAAAATTGTTTCTATCTTAATTGCATCAAGCAATAGAATCCTTCTAAAGATTGGAAGCAAATAATGAATGGATTTTATGAAGAATTATTTCTTTTCTACAAAACATTTCTACCTAAATTGGATCAAGCCAGAGGACATTAATCCTACATTGGTCAGTTATTATCTTAGGCCCTGAACATTTTCTTGTTTATGTAAGAATGGCTGATTGAAAACAAACACTGCATTTGTAATTAGCTATTTAAAAAACTAATAGTAGATTTTTTTTTTCCTTTTATTATTTTTCCAGGTCCTCCTATGTTAAACGCACTCTTTTATATACTGCAATGGAAACCAGTCACGAAAACAGGTTTAATTCAAGACACCGCTATAGGGTAATACAATGGATAGCGTGGTTTTCATTGCGTATACGATATTTAAACTGTTTTTTTTTTTGGGGGGGGGGAGGGAGGTACCTAGGTTAGGTTACGTCATAATATATGGTATGCGTTACCCCCAGCCCCCCCCCCCTAATGTGCAATTATATAGCCCAAATTTTTTCTAAACTATTATATATTCATCCTATTTTATTTTATTTCATTAGCATTAACCAAACTAGCACTATATAAAAGAGTGCGTTTAATATAGGAGTACATTTTTCCATTCAGTTTATGATGACTTAAAATTTTGTTTTAGCAGCCATCATAGCAGCAAGCATTATTTTTCCTTTCATTATTTTTCTATTCAGTTTTACATGACTTAAAAATTTGTTTTAGCAGCAATCATAGCAGCAAGCATTATTTTTCCTTTTATTATTTTTCCAATCAGTTTTAGATGACCTAAAATTTAGTTTTAGCAGCAATTATATATCTTTATTTATAAGTATAAATAATATTTGAATGTTTATATGCCAAAATATGCAAGTTCTTGAACGTATATTGAATTTCTTTTACAACAGTTGACATAAGCTTTTATCAGTCTTTTAAAATTACTGTAGTCTTCATTGCAATAAAACGGTAAATCGGCACTTTTGATGCTCTTTGATAGTTACCAACAATAATAATTATTCTGTGTTATCTAGATTGGGTCTGAAAGCTAACAGGACTTTCTTAATAACTACTCTTAAAGGCATTGCAAAAGACTTTGTATTAAGAAAACAAAGAGATGTACCTAGAAAAGAATTACGGTATTTTTAATTGGTAATTTGGTAATTTATCAAAATTACCAATCATTGGTAATTTAAAATATGCGTTTATGCTCATCACATTTAAAGTATCCGTTTATGTTATTCCGATGTCACCATGGGAGCCCATATGGGGGGGGGGGAAGAGGGGGATCTAGCCTCCCCCTGGCTGAATGATGCTGCCATATATTTATATTTTTGTTTTGAGATTTCTATTATACAACATTGGAAGTGTCGATTAGACCAGCTAAGGCCCCCCCCCGTAAAATTCAGCTTAAGGGCACCAATGGATGTCACACAGTTTGCAATTGTATTATTTAAAATCAAACTGTAAGTTTATTTTTGTTTAATGTAAAGGTTTTTGGTTATAATTTTCTTTTTTAAATTAATGTAACGTTCAATCGAGGTAGACCTGGACGTACTTTGAAAACGATTTTTACTTTTTCTAGGTTCATGATTCTCAATATGGGGTGCAGAAACCCATCGGTGGGGCATGGCAATATTTTGGTGGGTCGTGGGCAGGATGTGTACCCTTTGGCTGACTATGCTTTAAAGCTTCAATTTTTAAGAAATATTTTTCATTTTTAAGATGTCACACTCATATGCATTTTGAAGATCAAAAACGATAGTATTGGAATAACATCATGCTTAGTAATAATGTATAAATAATGGATCAAACAAACGTCGCTCTTTTGTGTACGAGCAATTCATTCGTATAAACTCTGAGAAGGGATTTCTTGAAGCAAATGAATTGATACCCCAAAAACACAAAAGTAATTAGAAATTATAATCGAAATTTCCGTTTTGTGGGTGTGCATTTTTTAAGCTAATTTGACCAAATCTACTGAGGTGCACTTAAAAAGATGTTCTCTGCTATCTACCACATCTTTTCTCACTTTTTTTAGTACTGCAACATCCAAAATTCGGTTTAAGATAATAACAATTACCGTGTAACCTCATGCATTAATTAATAATTTGAGACCATCTGTTTTGTCGTAAGAGCCTGATTTTCTTGCTTGTTTTGATTTATACTTCATTCTTGATTTTAAAAAGTTTTTTATTTTGCATTTGTACTTGGATTTATATGGATTAACTAATAAACCCAAGGCGCTTCGGACAAAATCTTTCCAATTATTCTCCTCCAACTTATATGTCTACGAAATGACAATCCCGTTGCGATGAAAAAAAAACAAAAAAACACTCTAACACTTAAGACACAAAGACAATAATTATAATAAAAACAAGAACATATTACGGTTCTCAATTTTCTCCAATTCTTATTTTATAGAAAAAATAAAACAGGATCTCTTTCTTTCTCTTTTCTATTAGATTTACTTTCTGTATTTACTAGTTAGTATTCTTACCTTTACTTTCTCTTTTCAGAATTCTCACTTTTTTTTTATTTAGGTCGAATTGCATGTTCATTTAGACGGATGTATTCGTTTGGAAACTGCATACGAGCTTACTAAGTAACTTGTTTTCCTTATTTTAGTCCTATTGGAGTGCGTCTGCGTTTAAACCTTTTCAGAACTTTAATGTAAGGAGCGAGGGATAGAGGAGGGGACAGCCCCCTCATTTATAGAATAATTTCTGTTTCTTTTGATTTTAATATTGCTCCTTATTTTCAATAGAAAAGACGTTTTTATTTAATTTCAAAATAAACTGATATTTTTGAGGCACTGAAATTGTATTTTTTTTTTGCTGTTTAACTGATGCATGGTTTAACAGACTACTACTACTAATAATAACAACTCACCGCAGCAACGAGCTACCTGAAGCCAACACAGCTACATACGCTTCTCCTCTATCCGATTCTGTCCAAAGCCCTATCTTTACAACCTTCAAGGAAGTTCCCATTTCCCTTAAATTTTTCCTTACGATATGCTCCTACTCCAACTGAGGACGACTTACTTTCTGTTTAGTCCTATAAGGTTGGCCGAAAAGGACAATCTTTGGTAATATGTCATCCTCAATCCGCAGAACGTGCCCTAGCCATCTCAGCCTTTCTGTCTTTATAACCCGAGAAAGCGGGATTGGACCAACCTTTTTTACAGCCTATTGTTTGAGATACGGTCAGTCATTCGGGTACCCAAAACAATCTGTAGGCAATTTCTCTGGAAAACATCTAGCAAATCTTCTTCTGTTTTTCGGAGCGCCCATGCTTCAGAACCATACCTGACCACAGTCATCACTGTAACTTCCAATATTCTAATCTTGGTTCGCAGACTTATCTTCTTATCCTTACAAACTTTTTTCAACTATGAAAAAAACACCCTGGGTCTTGACCATTCTACTTTTAACATCTTCACTGCACCCATCGTCTTTACTACCTAGGTAAGTGAAAGTGTCCACTTGATCGATCTTTTTGGTACCCAATGTCACCTTTTCATCTTCACTTACTCCTAGCCTTAGTGACTTAGTCTTCTTAACATTAATTTTCAAACCTATTCTTGCACCCTGAACTCGTGAAACTATTAAAAGTTCAATCATTTTGCTAACACTTTCATCTAGGATGATTCAATCATCAGCACAATCGTCGCAATAAGCCCAGGAAAGTTTTACTTCCCCATTTGATTCCGTCTTCTCCCATTGCCTTTGGTGTGCTCCTTAAGAGAAAGTCCAGTTTGAATCGTCTGAATTCGTCAGTCAAAATGTCGGTACGATAGTCATTTTTTAACGTCGTAATATTCCAAGTTCTAATTTTCATGTTCTTTAAATCATTGAAATTATTTTGGCCTCAGGAAAAGCAATTATCCTGAATACCAGTGCAGGAAAAGGATCAACATATCTTCTCAAGTCTACACCGAAGCGCTTAAGCAGTCGACATTTTGCACAGACAATCACAAGCCCATTACCTCCGTATCATTATATATTCATGCCTACAAATGTTATTCTAATTCAGGAGGTAGCCCGTATTAGATAAATTAGCTAGGAAGAGGTTTTGCAGCCCGAAAATCCCACCAAAACAGAACAAACCCAGAAGAAATATCCATTAATCAGAATCCAGTGCAAATGCTGTGTCGTTTACTAGGCAATAATTCCCACGGGGAGCGTCACTGCTCGCGGTCACCCTGCAGCACGTTAGCCATCACCATGCTCGGCGCGAAGTTTAGCCATGTTTACACCCCTTCACCACTTTGAGGTGTACTAACGCATTTGTTATGCTACCTAGGGACGGAGGGTCAAGTTTTGCTTCCTAGAACTCTACCACAGGAATTTCAACAGAATGCCGCAGAAATATCCAAGCTTAGCTTCCCCTTGCTCCCATTTAGAGTCTGCAATAGGATTCGGGAAGGGGTCTTAAAAAACAACCAGAAAAAAGTATCACAAGCTATTATAAAAGTTTGAGAGTGTCAAATTTGTTTGAACGAGCATATACCCACAATTTTGTGGGGTGGGGGGGAGGGCAACGTCACCCAAGTACAAAAAAGGTTGAATTATTTGAAAAATGCTATTAATTATAGGATAAGGATAAAGATTTTGAGATATCCGGGTGCACGGGTCTTAAGACCTCCCCCCCCCACCCTTGCTGGTGTATGTTCCTGTGTGTTAATGGCATGTGATAGAAGAACTATTCCCTAAAAATGCTAGGATCCTTGCTGGAACAAGGATATTTAAAAGCATAGTCATTCACTGTACCATTAATCTTATTTTGCAGGACGTATTCTTGGTTCATTTACATTTTGGCTATAGAAATCTATCGTTTCACGTGTAAACATTCATAATAGTAAGCAACCTTAAAGTGCTACTGAAAATTAGGCATTTAGTAAACTGTTAAAATTTTGGCCCACAAACTGTATGTCTGATTTGATTCTTGCAAAGGATAGCTTTCCAAAAATATATCTTAACTAGACTTCTGACTCCAGGGCTGCATCCTCAGCTGACAATCCAGGCTGTATCCAGGCCTGCATCCTTAGCTGCAGGGCTGACAATGGGGATCCTTAGTAAGCATTGTACTAATACCAATTGTAAAACGAATATATTATTTTTTTTAAGTAATATTCACGGTGCCAATAAAAAAAATGCTGTTATACCGCTACTTTTGGTCACTCATTAATAAACAAATTGAAACTCCTTTTAAAGGAATTTCAAGGAGACACTCTGGAACTACTGAAGGTTATTCATTGAGTTATCTGACTGCCAAATAAGATTCGCAATAAATTATCCCGGTGAAGTACGAACTGTTTTGAAACTATCACGGGTCGATTTAGGCTTGCTCTCATTACCTTGGTTTTAGCAAGGATAGTGTTAAATTTGACTAGAAGGAAGATAAAGCATATACTTTTTTTTGATAGATTTTTGATAAATCAAGCTTATAAGCGGGCGATAGACAGCTTTTTTCAATAAAGAGAAAAGTTAAATAATCTGGTAACCCTTAATGTAAGATTTATATCTAGTTCATTTTATCTATTATTTAGATGCTATATTTTGATAAACTTGAATGCTGCTTAATATTCGCTAACCACTTATTTTTCTCTGAAATAATTTGAAACATCAAACCTCCCTTTGTTGTTTTCCTCCAAGCTTTTTTCCTTCTTTTTAACCTTGCAGCGACACAAACAAGCTACTATTGGGACTCTTACAAACCGTGCTAAAATATTATAACATAAAAATTTTACTGAGAAAATGCTATATTTTCTCACCATGAAATTATGAAATCTTTTGGAGAAAGACCACGTAAAACAAGAACTCAGTGAAATGTAAATTAAACCCCTGGAATTTAAAAAGCGAGTAACCTGGTCAATAGAAGAATCAAATTTTCAAAAAAAGCTCTCTTATCATCTCATTTATTCGCTATTTTTTTTTATAAGAGTTTCAATGAAAATAGGACTCCAAACCACCATATTTCTTATGTTTAAAATATTGAGGAAACTTCGATTCATGGATGTACATTTCATACAAATTTACCAATGATTTCTATCAAATTCCTCCGTACTTTTCTATCTTAACACTTTTCTTTAATATTAATTCTTAAATTTGCAGGCAAAAAAATTTATACCTTCCTGGAAATGGAACATATGAAGATTTTAAATCGGCGATTAAACTGGAAGAATTCATTGATTTAAACCATTTTTTATCCAAATTTGACATTTTTCTTCCAGCATTCATGTGAGTATTTGATTCTAGTTGTTTATAATTTGTAATGTTAATTGCTAGGTCCTTTTGTTGCTGGAAAAATTATTCTGGTATTTATGGAAAGAATTTTCTATTAGCGTGGAAACTTAAAAATTAGTTCAGTAGGATGTTGGGAAAAAGTTAAAGATAGCCATGCATATTACCGCCGTCCTTACAAAAAAACGTGTGGCTAAAAATTTCATTAAAACAAAGGATTGGTATTGGTACTGTGAATTGATGTATATAATTTGTCTTTCCGATCTTCCAAGTGTGTTTAGGAAAGACAATGAACAATTGGAAATTTTGTTGCTCCCGATTAACTAAAGAAGGCATGAGTGGCAGAAAGATAAACGAATGTCGTAGGATTGGTGATTGAGTTTTCTTTTTACTGCAAACTATGCAGGAAAAAGCCTAGCTGTCGCAAAGGCTTTTACACTTGGAAAGAACATGCTTAGTTGGACGAGCACAAGAAACAAATTATGATCCGTTCCAATACGCTACAGTCACGATTGTGTGGATCTGCTAGGGAACAGTCCCAATCAGAAGAGCCATCAGCTAGCAATGGAAATAAAACTCCTGACATGTTTTGTGACAATGATGCGCATACAAAGCAAAAATCGTCTGAGTTTTTTGAAGTTCGGCATGAAGATTTTGCAAGCTTGTGTGTCTGCAGCTTCGTGTGATGGAATCATTGATGTCTTTGAAGCCATGTTCCCTGGTAAGTTACCACCCGGTGTGTCAATGGTTGCGGAGAAAGCGATGCACTTGGTAACTGATTCACGTCACCAACACTGTAAACAGAGTCTTGTGAAGGATATAGGCGAAGCCCACTTTGTTCTTGAATACGATGAAACTTCAAACAGTTAAGGAAAAAAAGAGTTACAGATTATAGTGTGCCTTTTGCCCTCTTGAAGAGATCAACTTGTGTGCCTCCATCTGGTGACGTATTTCATAGGACATAAAACTGGTAAGGACATTACAAAAAAGCTGATTTTATGCATTGGGAGCAAGAATTTACCTCTTGAAAGACTAATTATGATAAGTAGCAATGGGCCTAATGTCAATAAAAAGGTATGGTTGCAAGTGTATTCATTGAAAAAGAAAAAGTCTTTGAAAGATCTTTTTAAACACTGGAATGTATAACATCCATGTTTGAGCACAGCGCATTCATGAAAGGGCTCCAGGAATTTGGCGAGGAGTCATTCAACTTTGTTGTCATCTTGAGGCATTTTTCCCTTGGTTAGCCTGTATGATGCAAAAATTTTCGAGAATTGCAGAAAAAGGAATGCGCCCCATAAAATATTTGCAATCAGCAGGTCCCAACAAGGGGGTTGACGCTGGGCCCCTCTGTTTGCTGAGCGTTTGATCAGCAGCCGGCACTCTTGAAGTATTTTTAGCATTACTTGCTATTGAAGAAACATTTAAAAAATGTCGCTTCGTCAGCAAAGTACCTCGAGATTGTAAGCTACCTAAAAAGGAAAGGTATTCTTGCAGAATTCGAATTCCTGCATTTATCGTCTGAGCTTATTTCAAAATTCACAGCAGCGTTTCAGAACAAGGAAGCCCTTGTTCACGCTCTTCATGCCGAGCTGAAAAACTTACTTCTCACTTTTGACGAGGCTTCTGAAATCTGACCAGGCTCGTATCCAGGACTGTTTTCTGGGGGGGGGGGCACAATTTTTTGTTTGTAAAAATGAATCAAAAATTTTGCTTTGTTCGATTTTGTTACGTTTTTGCTTGAGAACTGTGACAACTATTTGCAGGACACTGTACGTTAGCAGATTGAGCTTGCGTTAGATTTTCAGAAACTCACCTTGGTAGAAAAACAAGGCTCCCTTCTAAGGGCATGAAGGCATTTCAAGGCAGCTGGCGAACACTTGATCAAGAAGCGATGGAGCGATATTAGAAGAGATGGAGATCTCTTCTAATAGCCTTTTCGAAGTGCTTAAGTGCCTGGATCCCATGGAAAGGAAAAGAGCTAGAAGTCTATCAGATACAGCTGTGCTTGCTCGAGAGATTTGATGTTTTGATGATGTTGGAAGTGAGTCACGCGTCTACCATTACTGGTATCAAATCTTCTCTATGATGGATGCTTTTGATGGGTAAAAGTATATGCTTTTGTTGAAGCTGGTAAAAGCTCCGTTTATATTATTGCACGGCTGCGCTGACGTAGAGAGGGGTTTTTCGCTCACAGAAATACTTCTTCCGTCGGACGAGCCTCCATGTCAGAAAGAGTCCTGGAAAGAGGCTTTGTTGACGATTTGAACACATATGGAGGCACACTCGAAAGGTTTCCTATTCCTAAAGAATTTTTGACTTTGGGTAAGTTGGCATGGTCAAAATACCAAGACTATTTGGAGAGCAAGATAAAAAAAAAAAACAAGCTGCTGAACGAAGCGTCCGAGGAAAAGAAAGGGAACTGAACCTAGTTGGTATCTGTAGCAATAAAAAAAGCTAGATAAACTTGAGTAATCATTGTAAACAACAAAAAACAAAAGCGAGCAATTGTTAATGCCCTCTTGAAAGAGGCCACCAATTGCTTGCGGAGAGCGATGGCCTCAAAGGATTCCGTGGGCATCATCTTGGCAAATTCGCTACTAGATAGTGCCATGAAAACGCGAAAAGACGAAAAAACGAAACAGATGAAAAAGAGCGGGCTGAAAAGGACATACTAAAGAAGAATTCAGACCTCATAAGCAAGTTCACCAATCATAGGCAGCGCAATCGCACTGCCTTAGTAAAGAACGATGTTGGCACAATACTACTACTACTACTAACAACTCACCGCAGCACCAAGCCGCCTGAGGCCAACACAGCTACGCACGCTCCTCCTCCACCCCAATCGATTCAAAGCCTCCCTTTTTACACCCGCCCACGAAGTTCCCATTTCCTTTAAATCTTTCTTTACGACGTCCTCCCACCCCAGACGGGGACGACCTGCTTTCCGTTTAGCCCTAGATGGTTGGCCGAAAAGGACAATCTTCGGCAATCTGTCATCCTTCATCCGCACAACGTGCCCTAGCCACCTCAACCTTTCTTTCATTATAGCCCTAGAGAGCGGTATTGAACCACATTTTTCGTATAGCCTATTGTTTGAAATACGGTCAGGCAGCCGGGTACCCAGAACAATCCTTATATCACAATCCTTAAATATTTCTTTATGACGTCCTCCCACCCCAGATGAGGACGACCTGCTTTCTGTTTAGCCCTAGACGGTTGGCCAAAAAGGACAATCTTCGCCAGTATGTCATCCTTCATCCGCACAACGTGCCCTAGCCATCTCAATCTTTCTTTTATTATAGCCCTTGAAAGCGGGATTGAACCACATTTTTCGTACAGCCGACTGCTTCAAATACGGTCAGTCAGCCGGATACCCAGAACAATCCTTAGGCAATTTCTCTGGAAAACATCTAGCAAATTTTCATCCGCTTTTCGGAGTGCCCATGCTTCAGAGCCATATTTGACCACTGTCATCACTGCAGCTTCTAATATTCTAATCTTGGTTTGCAGACTTATCTTCCTATTCTTCCAGACTTTTTTTAACTGTGAAAAAACACCCTGAGCCTTGGCTATTCTATATTTAACATCTTCACAGCTCCCACCATCTTTACTAATAATTCTACCAAGGTAAGTGAAGCTGCCCACCTGATCAATCTTTCCATTACCCAACGTCACCTTTTCATCTTCACTTATTCCTAGCCTTAGGGACTTAGTCTTCCTAACATTAATTTTCAAACCAATTCTAGCACCCTGAACTCGCAAAACCTCTAAAAATTCATTCATTTTGCTCACACTTTCATCTAGGATGCTTAAATCATCAAACTTTGTAACAGAAACGGTACAAGTGACTGTGTCTCTCTTTAATTTATCAGTAGCTCATCTGAAGCGTTTCTTTATCTCTGCTTCAAGTACCTAGACAGCAGAGTCTATGTCACCCCTCTGTTAATCGTATATGCTTGGTATGTAGTAAATGAATCAATGGATATCAGATTTTCAGAATTAGATGAATATCTGATAAGAAGCAGTCAGATATCCTCCTTATTAATTGTTCCTCCATTTCAGGATCAATTCGATATCCGATAAGAGGATTTCTGTGATTTTTTTGTATTACTAGATAAGACGTTTATTTAAAAAAAAAAAAACTACTCAATAAAACGCTTAAACTTCTTACGCTTTCGCTTGCTTGGGGTCAGCTCTTAAACATAGGAACAAAATTTAGAAAAGAGAACAAAAAAAACAAAGAGAAAAAATTCTGCAATTGCGCTGATAACTTATCATTCAGGTATTTAAACATAGGTATTATGTGTTCAGGTATCTATGTCTTCAATGAAGATTTACACCGATTTTTTTCAAGTTTTTCAAGTGTTGGATATGATCTTCTGCATCGATTGCAGAATTACTGTTTGACCAATCCTCATAATATACATTTTCTTGTTAATAACTGCTTTTACCATTTCAAAATATGTGAACACTTTTCACAATTGTAGGGAATCAGATCACAAACACGAATGATGCACAAGACATGAAAAACCCATTTCGACATTTTCCCAGAGTTTCTTTGCTTTTGTAATTAAAGTGTAATAATGAATATAATTTTTTTTAGTTTAATTTCAAAGTGCCCTAACAAGTACAAAACAATTTTTCCTCGACATTCTATGAATATAACTGAAAATAAGAGGTACAAAACAGGTTGGACTTTACATTACTTAGGTATCAAATTTTCAGAGTCATGAATGTATAAAATAAAAAGAAAGTCAGTGAGTCAAGGAAGGAGACTTGAATAGATCCACAACTACTACTACTGCTACCAACATCTCACTGCCGCACCAAGCCGCCTGAGGCCAACAGAGCTACCGCGCTCCTTCTTCATCTTAATCTATTTCAGGATTTCCTCTTTACTGCCTCCCAATAAGTTCCCATTTCTCTTAAGTCTTTCCTTACGTCATCCTCCCACCCCAACCGGGGACGACCTGTATTTTGTTTGGCTCTAAACGGGTGGTCGTTTGAGTCGAGGAAAACCAGCTAAGAATGTGAACAGCAATTCAGCCACCTTTTAAAATTATTATGGTTGTTTTCAGAGACGAAAACAATCAGAGATGATTTTTTTTTTTTTTCAGAGACGACTTCGATGCTATTGAAAGAGTGGCATACGAGTTTTGCCAAGACAAGGCTGGGCAAGGGGTGATATATGCTGAAGCACACTACTCACCTCAACTGCTTCTTTCTGAAACGAAACGCTTCAATGAAGAAGAGCTGAACAAAGTGGTTGAATCTGTTAATAAGGGGTTTGCGAGAGGAAAAAAAGATTTTGGAATAAATGTTAAGACAATTTTGGCATGCATTAGAGGAATAAAAGGTAGATGATACAAATATTGTTTGTGTTTTTTCCAAGTGTAACCAAGATTTTAGGAGACAGTTCAAAATC
This sequence comes from Artemia sinica, assembly GCA_027921565.1. Taxonomy (NCBI): domain Eukaryota; kingdom Metazoa; phylum Arthropoda; class Branchiopoda; order Anostraca; family Artemiidae; genus Artemia; species Artemia sinica. Next base: position 32,846,769 of record CM051265.1, on the reverse strand, counting down.
TTGTTTTAGCCTCACTGGGAAAAACTTTGTAATTACATAAGAAAAAAACAAATTGCAATTACGTAAGATTTTAAACTTTATGTTTGACCCTGAATTCTCAAAACCTTCAAAATTCATTCATTTTGGTAAAATTTTTATTTAGGATACTCAAATCATCTGCATAATTTGCACCTAGTAGACTTTTACCTTCCTATCTAATATCATGTTCCATAGCCTTTGCCTTGTTCCTTAGTACAAAGCTCATCAAAATAAACTATATAACCGGGGATAGGACACATCCCTGGTTAACCCCTGATTACACGCTGACAAACTGCTCACCTTACTTCCTACCTTAATCGTAGCAATAGTATTCTCGTAAATCCGTATAATGTAGTCACCTGTTATATCATTAAAAATAATGCCAAAAAATATTTACAATAATCAAGTTTCTAAAAGAAGAGTGAACTTACGTAAAAAATAATCCACTTGATTTTTTTAATTTTGATGAAATATTGCATTCTTCTTCTAATTTTATGGCCTTCTTCTTAACAATAACTGCTAAAATTAAAATCTTCAGAATAAGCTACTGTACCTTTATTTTTTGTATGTAGTACTTCACAATTGCTATTAGCCATCATAGGCAGCACATAGCCATTTTGTTCAACGTGTTAAAAATTTTAGAACTTAGGTCTTTGAGGATGGTAACCCCCTCAGAACCCTCGGGGCAAGGGTTGTAATAAGTTATGTCCTGGGGGCATAGTCGTATAAGGTTTACATAGATAGTGATGTTGTAGAAACTTCAAAAAGGGCTCATTCGATTGAATATTAGAAGGGCTTATGCCCTTTTTGATGGTCGATAGTGACTGGAGTATAACTAACACCCCTCTCACACCCGCCAGTTCCCAAAACACATCAAATCAAAATTTTGAGATAGCCATTTTGTTCGACGTAGTTAAAAAGTCTGGAAATGATGTTTTTGAGGATGACACTCCTCCCATAGCCCTCAGGGCAAGGGTTGTGAGTTATGCCCTAGGGGCATATAAGTTTTTTTTATGGAAAGCTTTGTCGTAAAAACTTCAAAAAGGAATCATTTGATTGGAAATTGAAACGGCTTGTGCCCTTTTTAATAGTTGAAAGAGATTGGAGGGCAACTAACCCCCCTCTCACGCCCACCTTTTCCTCAAACACATCCAATCAAAATTTTGAGATAGGCATTTTGTTCAACGTAGTTGAAAGTTCTGGAAATTAGTTCTTTGAGGATGAAAACCCCCCCACAGCCCTTAGGACAAGGGTTATAAGTTATGCCCTGGGGGCATATAATGTTTTTTTTTAGAAAGCGTTGTCGTAGGAACTTAAAAATGGGCTCATTTATTGGAAATTGAAATGGCTAGTACCCTTTTTAATAGTCAAAACTGATTGGAAGGCAACTAGCAACCCTTCCCCGCCCACCATTTATCCAAACACATCCAATCAAAATTTTGAGATAGCCATTTTGTTCAAAGTAGTTGAAAGGTCCAGAAATTATATCTAAGAGGATGACACTCCCCCCACAGCCCTCAGGGTAAGGGTTGTAAGTTATGCACTGGGGGCATATAAGGTTTATATAGATAGTGATGTTGTAGAAACTTCAAAAAGGGGTCATTCGATTGGAAATTAGAAGGGCTTGTGCCCTTTTTAATAGTCGAAAGTGATTGGAGTATAAGTATTACCCCTCTCACACCCACCTTTTCCCCAAACACATCAAATCAAAATTTGAGATAGCCATTTTATTCGACGTAGTTAAAAAGTCTGGAAATTATGTTTTTGGGGATGACACTCCCCCCACAGCCCTCAGGGCAAGGGTTGTAAGTTATGCCCTGGGGGCATATAAGGTTTTTTTTATAGAAAGCGTTGTCGTAGAAACTTCAAAAAGGAATCACTCGATTGGAAATTGAAACGGCTAGTGCCCTTTTCAATGCTCGAAAGTGATTGGATGGCAAATAATCCCCCTCTCACGCCCACCATTTCCCCAAAACACATCCAATCAAAATTTTGAGATAGCCATTATGTTCATAGTAGTTTAAAGGTCCGGAAATTATGTCTTTGCGGATGGTAAACCCCTCACAGCCCTAAGGTCAAGAGTTGTAAGCTGTGCCCTCGGGCATATAAGGTTTTTATAGAACGCGTTCTCGTAGGAACTTCAAAAAGGGCTCATTCGATTGGAAATTGAAAGGGCCTGTGCCCGTTTTAATAGTCGGAAGTGATTGGAGGGTAAATAACCCCCCTCTCACGCCCACCATTTCCCCAAACACATCCAGTCAAAATTTTGAGATAGCAATTTTCTTCAACTTAGTTGAAAGTTCTGGAAATTAGGTCTTTGAGGATGACAACCCCCAGCCCTCAGTGCAAGGGTTGTAAGTTATGCCCTGTCGGCATATAAGGTTTTTATTGAAAGCGTTGTTGTAGAAACTTTAAAAGGGCTCATTCGATTGAAAATTAAAAGGGCTAGTGCCTTTTTAATAGTTGAAAGTGATTGGAGAGCAACTAACGCCCCTCTCACGCCCACCATTCGCCCAAACCCATCCAATCAAAATTTTGAAAAATTTTGACCACAAATCAGCATCGATAAATAAATGAAATCCAAAACGAACAGAAATTACAATAAATAACCGACTCAAACTCAAAACGAGCAGAAATTAACATGAGTAGGGCTCAAAACCCCTAAGCCTTCCTAAGGGCAAGACGGAATTTGCGCTTTACTGAAAAAATACAAATGAATGTACATTGTCAGTTCAATATTTATATACTGATATTTAATAATCAAAATGTTAATATTATTTGATTTATTAAAATTATAAAAGTAAAAACATTTATATTTTTTCCAGTAAAGTGCAAATTTTGTTCTGGCCTTGGGAAGGCATAGGGGTTTTGAGCCCTACTCATGTTAATTTCTGCTCGTTTTGAGTTTGAGTCGGTTATTTATTGTAATTTCTGTTCGTTTTGGGTTTCATTTATTTATCGATGCTGATTTGTGTTAGTTTCACGGTTGGTAGATTATTTGATTTTGTTTTTGCTCATTTTTGGTTTAATGGAGTTCTTTACTTTTCTTTGAAAAACTTATTTTGTGGAATTTTTTTTTAATTAATCTGAAATAAAAAGTTGCGAAAAAAAAACATTTTCCAGCTAATTAAGAAAGTCGAATTCAACAGAATTTCGCTGCAGACGTATGGAGACAGGTGTAATAAGGTCAAGGAGATCTCTTAGGCACCGTCGGTGTTATATCACCCTACATAAACTGATTACATTCAGCATGTTAGATTTGAATTAGACCCAAGCTAAATAACGCAAAGGGACAAAGTAAAGCGCACGAAAGAAACAACCAATGCATCAACGAAAAATCAACCTCATTTTAATAACTGGATCTTAAATTCATTTCAAGTCCTTGCAGACCTCGCCCTGATATTATGTTATCAGGAATCTGATTGCAAACGGAAAAGAATGGATGCATAACAGCCATTTTACTTTTGTCTATATGGAATTTTTTATGCTATGACTATAACTTCCGTTGAAGACCCCATAGATTGCATAATCTAATTTTCAAAAAGTAAAATCTGCTTATATGTTGCTCTGGCAACGTAGTGTTAAAGTATTTAAATGTAAAATGGGGATAGCTTAATGCTTTATTGCTTCGGCAACATTATGAAGAGAACGATTAGAATAGAAATAATTTACACCCTATTTTATTTACACCCTTTTCCGAGAAATCTACAGCCATATCTTTTAATGACTTGGGATTGTTAAAAGTGACAAAAATGTTTAAAAATTTTGAATTTTTGGAAATTGACGCTGCATCCATCGTTAAAGCCGAGAATAGATGATAAATAAGGATATAATGAAAGACAAGAGAAATATGAATTTCAAAATGTTTTCAGCAAATTACATATATCAGACCACCCGTCTTTTACTTCTATAGTCACTAAAACCGTTGTAAAAACTAAAATTTTATCTTAAATAACAGTTTCCCGTATTTTCCCTTTGACCCTTGAAAACTTGCTCAAAACTGATGTTAAAAATGAACGATTTTTTAATTAATTAGTTTTGTTTTATGTATTAGGTGCTTCTTCACTCCCAATTACATGTACTCATTGTTCTCTCGCAAAAGTCCAGATAATTGTGTAATCGTATTAGATTAGGTTGTTTTAACCAGGATAAGAGTCTAATAAAGGCTAAATAAGCCACCCGTACAGAGAAAAACTTGCTTGTCTCGTGGCCATGTACAATAGGAAATAATATATAAGAATCTCAAAAGAGCAGAAGAAAAAAACCACAGCAAACGAGGAGAAGAATTAGCCATATTCTGTTGACTACTGTAATTCTTGTTATTTAGGGTGGTCAACTGACGTTCTGAGATTGTGCAAAAAATACAAGAACGAAGGGGTTGTTGGCATGGATATAGCTGGAACTGCCAAAAAAGGACCTGGTTTGTCTGAAGGTACTGCTACTATTTTTCTAGCATAATTTGGTTACTTTTGATTGAGTATACTCAGTTAATCAAACAATTCATCAAAGTGTACTTCATCGCTTAAGCTAATAATAATATCTTTTATACTGGAACAGTTGCCAGTGGTGTCCGTACAGGTGTTTCCAAGGAGCTTTTTTTTCAGAAATATCGTGTTTTCCCCTGAGACTATGAAATTCCGCACTTATTGTATATTCACTTATTGTCTTTTAAATTGATATGGAGGGGGGGGGGTGTAACATGAGTTCAATTACATAGGTAGATTCTGCGAGGGTTATTCACGGAGCAAATTGTATTTTGGATTTGAAAAAATATAAAAGATTTTATATAGATTTCCAAGCTTGAAAGTTCTACTTTTGAAACTGCAATTCAACATCTTCCTGTTCAAATTCAGACACTCTTCACTACGATACACCAAAATTTTTTACACCCTCCTGGTAAAATTACACTGCTTGAGACTCCTCACTTAATTTTGACATGTAGACGGAATAGTAGGGCTTATCATTGCTGTTTTCTGTCCGGGTGTTCTCCTAACTTTTATCTCTTTCTTTTTCACGTAACACACTTGGTTTTGATCTGTTTTCGATGTTTGTTTTTTATTCCAAAATGTAAGTTACTTTCAGTACATTCTTCATAATGTCTAAAAAATGTATTCCTGTCCAGCGCCTTTTTGAGTTTTTAAATATTTCTCACAGTTTGAAGAATGAAAATATTCTTAGAGATTTTTCGATTATATTTTACAATTATTCCAGGTGAACTGCATTTGTTTGATGAAGACGTGATGGTATTTAGAACCGCCAAAGAGGATGGGATACATCGTACAGTCCATGCGGGAGAATGTGGTGGTCCAGATGAGGTTCAAAAGGTATAATACTCGCCCTAGAACTCGGATTTCATTTCCTTTATCAGTACTTAGCTATTCAGCTTTTATTTAGGATTGGCGAGATAGATTTGAAAAAAATACTGTACACATATAGTTCCCAACTTACAAAGCACTGACACCAGCCAATATCTGTCAATAAAATTTGTACTATCTAACATCATGTGAATAATTTTGGTTCAACATAAAAAGATTTGTTCATCTTTTCTTGGTTCGAATGATACCTTTTTCACCAAGTCAGTGAAGGATACGCTATGGATAGAGGTCCATTTTACGGCCCTTTTTGGACGTGAAGTGCACACAATGAATACAAACAACAAAGTAGAAACAACAGGGAAATCTTTCTTAAGACTGTGGAATTGTCTTAAAACAGTGAAACTCAGACCCACGTGACCAAATTGACGACCAGATTACTGCTGCGGCTGAGAATACTACACCTGCCCCCGATGGCACTGAATCTAGAGCAGAAGAAAGTAAAACAGCAGCACGAAAGCTGAAAAACAACAAAGCGTCGGGAGTATGTGGCCTGACATCAGAACTCCTTTAAAAATGGCGATCCATCCATGACTCTCTAGATACAAGTGTTGTTTAATACTGTTTGGCGCTCTGAAATGATACCATCAGACTGGAAGACAGGCTTACTTGTTCCAGTCTACAAGAGGGAAGGAAGTAAAGGAGAATGTAATAACTGTCGTGGAATAACTCTGCTCTCGGTACCTGGCAAACTCTTCGCCGTGCTGCTCTTCAAGCGGGCAATAAAGTACCTCCATCCCCTTCGTCGCAACCAGCAAGCTGGATTCATGCCGGGTAGATCAACTACTGAGCACATCCATACAATTTGACAGCGGATAGAGAAAACTCCAGAATATAAAAGGAAGGCATACATTGCCTTCGTCGATTTTCGATCTGCTTTCGACACTGCCGACAGACAGTCACTGTGTTTGATCCTTCAATTTGCTGGTGTATCTAAGAAATTTGTCAATCTGTTCAAAGAACTATACAATAAGACCGAAAGTGCTGTCATTGTAAATGGCCAGCTCTCATCATATTTTCTAATTAAAAATAGTGTTCGGCAAGGCTGCGCTGCTGCTCCCGAGCTCTTCAACTGTGTATTGAACTATGTTCTCAACAAAACACTGCTGGCGCGTCCGTTTGGCATGGATTTTGCTAGAAGAGTTTTGTCAGATGTCGACTTCGCTGACGATGTTGCATTGGTATGCGAAAATCTCACTGACATCAAAACTGCCCTGGAAATGCTAGCATCTGCTGCAGGAAAAATTGGGTTAAATGTAAACTGGCCAAGACCAAAATACTACCTGCGGACAAGACGCCATGCAGCCCTCTGACAACTATACAAGTATGTGGTCAAGATGTTGAGATAGTCAAGCAGTTCACCTACCTTGGTTCAATTGTTTTCTTAAACGGAAATCTAGATGCAGAGATATCAGCAAGGGTGGCAAAGGCGGATGACGTTTTCAGCAGCCTACTGAGAACAATATTCCACAAACCCAAGATCAGCCGTCTCACGAAAACTCGTATCTACTCTTCCTCGGTAGCAAGTGTCGTGTTGTACTTGTCAGAGACTTGGCCTTTGACGCGGTCGCAGATGATGAAGGTAGGTACTGTCCCGACAAAACACCCCCGCAAAACTGAACACGTTATGTTGCTCGACAGGGAAACATGGATACCCGCCGTTCCTTTAAATTACCACCCCTGTCCGAACATCTTCAGTCCTGCTTGCTGCGTTGGTATGGTCATTTACTTCGCCTACCCACTGAAACACCTGCCCGACTTTTATTTGACTTCGATCCAACTGCAAACTGCTGGAAACGACCCAGAGGTAGACCACATATGAGATGGGTGGATATCATTCGCGATCGACTCACAGCGTGGGGCATTGACCCCAGCGAAGCTCCTACCCTCGCCCAAAACAGACCACTATGGGGACGACTAACGGCGCTGACGTCTGGTTCCCTCTACGGTGGAGACACTGCCGAGCAAGAGCTTTAAGTCAAGCAAGTCAAGACGGTGGAACATTAACCCTGAATGAATATTTTATTTTGACCCTATATCCAAGGGCCGTTTTCAGCAAAAACAAATGAAATATAAAAAAAACTCACCTTAAAATACCACCATTAAAACAAAAATATTTTTAAAATAGTTCTAGCATCCTTACTTTAGGGAAGTTCAACCAGGGCTGGTACATTCAGTGAGATGAAAAAGACAATTCATTTGCCGTTTTTTTTTTCTTTTTTTTTCTTTTTTTTGTGTGTGTGTGTGTTTGTCAAACACATCTTTTAACTCCCGTCAATCAACTAGTGAATCCAATTCGGTCCCGTTTTGCTAGATGATCATTTGTTTATCTACAAAGACCAGCCAGAGGGTGTATGTTTAACTCGGCTCAGTGGGGAAAATGATAATGTTCATTAAATTTAGCATTGGATCTCTCGCTACCACTTAAGAAAAGGTCAAAATATTTTTTTTTTCTCCAGTAACTTCATGAACTGACATGCAACATTTGTTAATTTGTTTTTGTGCACCATTAAGCAAATTGTCTGATGCAAAATAAGGTGATATTTCAGATTCTCTCTAGTAAGTTTAAGCACTGTCGTGGCGATATCTACTTAAATCTAGATTTTGTGATTCTTAGCTAATTGAATCCTCAGGGCTAGAATTAACGACGTCCTTTGGCAGAAAGAAAAGTGAAAGAAAGAAAAGTCCGTCTTTAGCAGGTAAGAACGTCTAGGACGATCAGGAAAAAAAATAGTTTGTTTTCTTTTGGCTGATCAATATTTTCAAACTTAATAGTTTGGCTTTTTGTTTGTTTTGTGTTCTCATGTCTTTATTCCACGTGTTTTATTATTTTTAGCTAAAACTCTTCTAACCTTCATCATTAGACGGTTTTTTGTATTAAAGAACCATTGACATACTAATCTTGTTTTTTGCTACTGTCGTCGGGATAACAAGCAAAAAAAATTAAGTCTAACTTTTACTAATAAATATAGAAATCTCATAGTGAAAAACAGATATTCATGAATTATGGACGCATCAAATATGGTATAGTTTATCATAGATGATTCATTTCAAGTGTGATTCAAAACAGTGGACCAAATTGAGGATCCAAAAAAGCCAAGGTCTTGCATAAAAAACAAATTAACTATGAAATATACGAAGAAAAAGATGAACATATTCGATTTTTTTACTTTAGATTCGAGACATTTAAAAATCTAACATTTAAGGCCCAAGTGGGAGACACTAAACATGGCCCTCTTCATAGTTGATTTTGGATTGAAGTTATCAAGTATTTTGCAGTGGGTTACATATGGTTTCATCAAGACATGGCTAATTGTAGACAGAGAAAAGCCAAGACAGATGCTCTTCTATGATTAATTTTGTGTAGTTCGTTGACTGAGAAACGGTGAGGATAGATAATCCTGCTTACCATCTTTTTAATTCTTCTTGATGAGTTGTAAGTCGTTTGGTATCTAGTAAAGTCATATATTGGTATCTTGTAAAGTAAAGTACCCCCCCCCCTCCACCACTAGTATGGTTAAATGTTTTCACGATTTTTATATTATTTTCTTTGTTTCTTATATTTTCATTTAATTTGCCATTTTTTCAAATGGTTGTTTTTTTCTTCCATTGAAATCTTGGCCCTCCCTAAAATAATTTTAGTTTATGAATTTGAAACTTACTATTAGTAAGCCCAAGATAACAGTCATCAATCGATATGACATAATACCAGTTAAAATAAATGGCTGGTTCCAAATTTTGAAACAAAAGAATAATTTAGTTAATTATAATTCTTATTTACAATTAGTTTTTACTTGCGTGCTAATATTCATCGCACATCAAGGAGTTATCCTTGGATATTGGATACGAGAATCTATATGAGACCTTGATAATTTTGGATTTCTAATAAAAGAGATTTTTACGTTTTTAATACATCACGAAACTACTAGCGCAACTATTTTTACTTGCCTTGAAATCAAAACTCCATTTGCAGAAAACAGGCTAAATAGGCTATACAAGATAAAAAAAAGCTCTGGGCAACAAAGATATATCAGTAATAGACAGCAATATACAGACAGTTCTTTTTACTATCAGATATCTTTGCACTTTGACAGTTCTTTCTATCATAATAGATCTCAATACGACAGAAATAGATAAATGATCTTTAACTTTTACTTTTAAATAATCCTAAGCATCGCCAGTCCTCAACTGCGGGCCTAGTCGTTTTATATAACCTAAAATCATGATCAGATATTTAATGATTATTTTTTTTTTTAATACGAAATTGACAGATATGATTATGCACGGAACAAAATATTGTACCTTATAGGTCCTAATAATACTTCAAAATGTGGTGCAAAAACAAGTTTCAAAGCAATGTTTACTACGATTAGCTCAAATTAGAAATCTAGAATAACAAATTTAGGATGACCTAATTCCCTATACTTTCGAATGCTTTTGCTGATTGAGGAAAATACTAATAGCCGTGCGTCTTCAGCGCATACTTTCCATTCTATTGCATATGAATCTACATAAATTCGTGAACCGCTCTTACCAATTTTTTTGTTTCCTTCTTCTGGGCTTGAAGAATAACCCTCTCTTCTCCAGCTTCTGCAGCCTAAATCTCAATCAAATGTAAGTAATCGAAAGGACTGAGCTTATTTACTACTACTACTGCTAACAACTCACCGCAGCACTAAGCTGCCTGAGGCCAACACAGCTGCGCACGCTCCTTCTCCATCCCAATCTCTTCAAAGCATCCCTCTTTGCACCCTCCCAGGAAGTTCTCGTTTCCCTTAAATCTTTCTTTACGTCATCCTCCCACCGCGACCGTGGACGACCTGCTTTCTGTTTAGCCCTAGAGGGTTGGCCGAAAAGGACAATCTTCGGCAATCTGTCATCCTTCATTCGAAAAACGTGCCCTAGCCATCTGATCTCAACCTTTCTCTCGTTATATCCCTAGGAAGCGGGATTGAACCACGCTTTTCGTACAACCTACTGTTTGAATTACGGTCAGTCTGCCGGGTGTTCGGTTGAGTTTTGGACTACACAAAACACATGACAGAGCTGGGGCTTTGTAACTAATGAACTAAAAACTTTTCTGAACATACCAATTAATGGAGTAGGCCTAAACAGAATTTGCAGACAATGTTTACAAGCTATTTCATTTTCAAAGAGATGGACTGGAGGCGTTGTTTGTCTATTGTCAAGGATTTTCTCCTTAACAAAAAAAAGAAGAAAAAAAGCAAATTAGCATTCGAGAGCACTGTGTTCAGAAAGAAGCCTACTAAGCAAGGTTGTATTGGTTTATTAGCCCTGATTCTGAGTGAAGTGATAGGGCATGTCCCGTTAACTAGATCAATGAAGCTTTTAATTGTCTTAAATTTTTATTCCTGATCATTTTGCTTTCATTAAGGCCATTGATGAGCTGCTTGCTGAAAGGATTGGGCATGGATACCATTGTGTTGATGACCCACTCGTGTATAAACGGTGTTTGGATTCGCAGATTCATTTAGAATGTTGTCCTTGGTCAAGCTTTATGACTGGCAGTGTCAAGCAAGATGTTAAGGAGCATCCAATTGCCAAGTAATGTCTTCTTCTTTTTTTCAAATAGCTTCACAAGTTTGATCTGTTCAGTTTCAATAATATCGATATTTCAATTTTTTTCTCATTTTACGTAAATATTTTCATGTTTTGTTAGATATATCCTACAAAAAATAAATAAGTTGTACTTTGGCCCTATTTTTGGTCAGGCAGGTACGCAAGAATTTCATTCCAGGGATCTTTAAAAATTTTCTGGGGGTGGGGGTGGTAACGTCCCCAAAAAAGTTTAATAATAGGTAAATTGTGTGGAAAATGGGAAAGGGCATAGTAAATGTGCATAATTCCAAGATTACAGGGAAGCTCGAACCTTCTGAGGGGCTGTGATCCCTCGGCTCTTCAGTATTGTGGCAAGAAAAATAACTAGAGACTATGCCCTAGGCTCTTTTGACATTCTGAAGAACAGCTATAGTTGAACCAAGTTTCTTTTTTGCACTACAGCAAAGACAAGGACTATTTCGTGCTTTCCTCGAAATCTTGAAAAGAAGAATTATGATAGGGGGTAAGGGGGGGAGAGGTTTCATCTGTGCCCCTTGATGTTTTCTTTTATACTAAAAAGGGTAAAAGTAACTTAATAGAAATGTTAAAAAAAAAATTGATAAAAGATTTTTTTAGCTAAATGCTCGTGCTAAAAAATAAACTTATTGCGGGGCAACAAACATATAAGATGGTGAATAAGTAAAATTGATAAAAGTAGCAAACCTACCTCATTTGTTTTTAGTATTTTACGCTGTGATCTTTAGATGCCTTTTGGTCTTATTCCTGAATAATCCAATTTCAATCCGCTCGTGTTAATGAGCTTTAAGAAAATAGCGACCCTTATTGGTAGGAATCGAAACGAACCGGCTGTTATTCTCGTGTAAACATAATCTATTTTTATTTCGATTCCAAATGTGTAATGCTCGTGAAGTTTTAAGTTACCCATCAAAAGTTATAATTAACAGAAAATTTCGCATTGTTTTAGAAAAAGAAGGAAAACATTCCCTAAATGGGTGTTATCTCAGTCAAAATTAAACCATCGACGTCTGAAAACGCAGACTGAAGGTTTTAAGTCCCTATCTTCAAAAATATTCTTTTTTGTATTTTTCTGAAGGAGTGTGGCCACGGACATTTGTCTATTTGATCACGGATTTTTTTTTCCCGAAACTTATCGTATCGAGCCGTTGATTATAGGCTAGGGATATATGGATTGTGGGAACGGAAATTTATTCTAGGATTTTTGAATTATTAAAAGAAATTGGGTGATAGAAAAGTGCACTTCTATGCCATTCTGTGATACAAGACAACAATTTTGGCCCGAATAGGACAAAAATGCGATCGAGCGAAAATCGATAGTTAATTAGTTTCAAACTATAAATTACTATTTTTCCATACCCCAAGTATCAAAGATCATTCTGCCGTGCGGTGGCATATTCCTTCCTAAACATATACGCAGTACGCAGCCCAATCTTATGATAGTCTCACAACATTATTAGAATAATCTTAGGTTATTTTGTAAAGCAAATATGCTAATTATCCCTGTTATTCATAAAGGCTTGTTTAAAAAAAAGATGAATCTTCAGTGTAGTCATTCCATGGTTGATGAGATCCCCCCCCCCTCTTCATCACATCTCTCTTTCTCTCATCTCATCGATTGAAAAAGATTAAAAATGGACAGGTATTAGAAAACAAGTTTTTTCCAAATGAAAGTAAAGAATTATTTGTCAAAACTAGTATGAATATAAACTATCATACAAGTAATGGGGTTTCTGCCTTGTACTTTATGCCAGAACTGAAATTTTTACCTGAATGCTTCAAAAAACGTTCTATTGTGAGAGCAATGTGAGAAACAGTTTAACAGTCTATCGCAAGAATTATAGAATCTTTGGTTGTACTTATTTTAAACAATACAAATTTTTAGTTCAAATGGTTTTAAATGCAATTGGTAAATAAAAGACTTGTAATTATTAACTACATAAACATTTGTCGCCTACTAAAATGCGTTCACGAAAGCACGAATTAAATTTAGGGTATGGAATAGGGACTTTTAAGGGACGCGCCCTCCCTGTATGTAGGGTAATTTGTATTGGTTTCAATTTTAACGTCGCTCTCTGCTCCAATTTGAAAAGCACTTTTATATGTTTAATCTTTCTTAGAATGATTCAAAATGTCTAACAAAAAAGTAAAACCTGGAAAGTTCAATGTGTTTCAAACCTATTAGCCTTGCTTCAACTCTTCTGTTTCTGTCTACTGGTTCATTATATAAAACTCCTTACTATAGAAACTGTTTATCTGCAAATTTTTACTTTCATTAAGGAGTATTTAAATGAATCCAACGATAGCTGCCATCTGTTTTTTTTATTAAATCTAAAATAATATTTAGGAATAGGAATAAAGAAACGGTTCAATGGATTGGGAAAAGTGCAGATATGTTTGTAAAATTCTCCGCTAAGGTTTCTTAGAAGAAAAATATCCATTCATGTTGTCAAATAAAAATAGAAATGAAAGAACAAAAACAAAAAATGTGAGGAAACAATGCAATGAGATCACATCCATAGAGAAACCTAATTATATTTTACTATCAATTTCTTTGTATATTTTTTCACACGAAATTCCAAAAATATATTGACAAAAAAAAAATAATTAAGTACGATTCTATTATAGACAATAACAAAATGAAAAAAAAATCATAAGAATCGGATATAGTTTATATTATAAGAAATCTGAAAAAGGAAAGACTAGCTTTCATTAATTCCTCCATTGCCTATTCCTGGTTATCAATACAGTTTTTGGTTCCTTTAAATTCTGATAATGCATATTTTCTTTGTATAGGTTTAATCGAGATGGGATGAACTTTTCAATCAACACTGACGATCCATCCGTTACAGGAACTACGCTACAGGATGAATATAAGCTGGCCAAATCGTTGGGACTGGTTGATGCTGATATTATTAAAACGGTAAATGTCATTAGAATGTATCAAAAAACAGACTGGTTGATGCTGATATTATTAAAACGGTAAATGTCATTAGAATGTATCAAAAAACAGAGTGGTTGATGCTGATATTATTAAAACGGTAAATGTCATTAGAATGTATAAAAAAAACAGACTGGTTGATGCTGATATTATTAAAACGGTAAATGTCATTAGAATGTATCAAAAAACAGACTGGTTGATGCTGATATTATTAAAACGGTAAATGTCATTAGAATGTATCAAAAAACAGAGTGGTTGATACTGATATTATTAAAACGGTAAATGTCATTAGAATGTATAAAAAAACATAAATATTATACTTTTTATAGCTGATTGTGTCAGTAATCCAGTTGCTCCCAGCCAACTACATCTGAAAGTTTTCAGAACACAGTTGTTGTGAAGCTATACAACGGACAGTTGAAACTGAGGCGTATTTGAAGACACGAAAACTTAACTTGAAGCGTCAATGTCTTTCCGAAATGCCAGAGTATAGGATTTTTTTTTTATAAGATAAGCGAGCATTTCCAATTAGATTGTGTACAGTCAGATTTCATGAAAAGACGAAGATTACGTATTTTGGTATGTCTACCCTGTTTTGCCTCAAGCTTGGGTTCTAAGTTTAAATTTACAGACTGTTGTTACGGGTGTGTGGTGGTTGTTGAGGGGATTTGAAGTTTGCGTTTTGGGAAGGCGCAAAATATCTCTTCTATGGTCCTCACAAAAGAGTGTAAGGGCTAAGGGTATGCGGTCAAGGATGGGGTTTCAAGGATCTACGGCCAAGGAGCTAGGTTTTGTTTTAATGTTTATCTTTTGATGGTACATTCTGAAAATTTCTTTTCTAAGTATGCTATATTCTTTCGCAATAAGAGATATAATCGGTTATTCAGCACCATATCAGAAAGCTATTATTAATCGTCCTTAACAAGATAAGATTTATTGTAAAAAGCCTGTGGGCCATAGCAACACAAATTACAACCTACAAACAAAGCTTGAGGACAAAATACAACTTCAAATTATACAAAACCAAGGAAAAAACACACACAACAAGGTAACATTTTAACCAACAAACAACAACCGTAATAAAATTCAATTCCTAAAAACCTTACAAACTATCCCCTCAAACATAGTTTCCTATGTTCAATCTCTAAATGAAGAAACTTACTCAACTGTTTGATAACAACGTGTTCCTCTCTTATATTCGCTCAATTAACCAACATTCACTCCTAAACACTCGTTCAAAACATTCATTTCGCAACTCAGACAGCTCTTAACACTCGGATACAAAATGAAAGAGATTCTCATTCACACATCCACACATAGGGCAAAAATAGGGGCCGGCCACCAACCTAAACTTTCTCAAAAATGATCTTCTCTCCTAAGTTTTTAACTATCTCCCCTTATCAACAACAAATTCTTCAAGTCCTCTCTATTCAACCTAAATTCAAAATAAACTCCTCTCCCAGCACTCTTTAGCTTGGGAGTAAAATTTCAAAGACATAGATTGGTCCTTATGGGCATGCCACTCTTGAATTTCTTGGTCGTTTAGAGTTTGCTGGACTTCATTCCACATTGACACGCTCTCGTTCATCGGGCCTTTTCTTTCATTCCGCATCTCCAAAAGGCCACAAAGGTCCAGTTCTTGACATGATTTGGCCACGAATCACATCTACCGTTCTTCAAACTCTCTCAATAAACTAACTTAAGAAGCCGAACTCTAGGTAGCCTAATTATTTTCTCCCAAATTTTTACCATTCTAACCAATCTAACACTATTTTAACTGAAAAGCCCAAATCTGCTCTCTGTACCACTGAACTAAATGAATCCTTCAAGCCTAAAATTCCTTAAGATATCTTAGCTAAACTACTTCTAACTTTAACAAAACCCCAAATGTCGGACCCATAGTGTAGATTAGAAGCTATTTATGTCTGGAATACTCTTTGAATCTCCGTATCAGCTAACTAACCTAAATTACTTCTCCATAGAATATTTATTAACTAACATATTACCCCTTAAATTACAATGATCTACATTCCCTTTCATCTACATCACCCCTTAAATTACAATCATCTACATGCCTACATACCTACATTCCCTTTAGCGCACTAAACTTAACACCTAAATAAACAAATTCCTCTTTAGCCTCTAACATTAGTCCTCCAAAATTAAAATGAACCTCCCCTTGCTTCTAAATACTAATATTACTGACTTTTTAGAATCTAACACTAAATTCTTTTTTTCTAAATAATCTTTTATTATATCTAATTGCGTCTGAAGACTATCTCTGCCATATGCCACCAGGGCTATTTCATCCGCAAATAACATACATGATTGCTAAAACCAATCCAAAGATACATAAGGGGCTCCATTACTTTTCATAAGACTATCTAAATCATTAACAAACAAGGAAAAAGCTTAGGAGGTAAAATATCTGCTTGTTTCACTCCAACATGAGACGTAACCAGCCTTGAAAATTTTCCTTAACCTTCACAACAAACTTCACCCTCCGATACATATTCGCTATTATCGCTACGAAACAAGACGGCAGGCCTATTTCTAACAGACTTTCAATTAAGAGCTCCCTATTTACCAAGTCAAAAGTACTCTTCAGGTCTAAAAATGCTGCGAATAGCTGACCATTTTTCCCTCTAGAATATTTCCTTTTCATTATATCCAAAGTATAAATATGATCAACAGTGCTAAATGTAGATCTGAATTCCGCTTGCACCGGACTAAGTATTTCTTCCTTTTCTAACCAATTTCTTAACCTAAGTTCCAGAACCTTACAGAATAATTTACTTCCCACATCCCCCATAGAGATGAGCGTAAAGTTTTCATGTAACTTCTTGTTACGTTTCTTAAAAAGAGGTACTGCTACCGAAGTACCCCATGAGCGAGGCCAACAAGCTTTCTTCACTATGAACGAGAAAATTGAGGTCAACATGGGTATTAAAGCAGTCCTTTTTAACCTCATGGCCTTTGTAGATATACCATCTTTTCCTGGACCTGAACTACCCTTCATCTTTTACAACTGATCCCGAACTTCTTGTTGAGACACAGGCCTAATTAAATCATAGTCATCATGGTTGCAGAGGTAGCTACAACCTAGTAAAGAGCGAACCACAGCCCATAGTAACCGAATGTTAAAAAACGTGTTTTGAAAAAAAGACTACCTAGTGAATAGAAGTATCATGTAACGCTGATTCAGGAATGGTAACTATTATTTCGATTTGTCTTAAAAGTAAATGTTTATTGCGAAAGGAATTTACGGTGATTTCGAAAAAAGTGTGAAACTCCTCAAAAATGGCATCTGATCAAAATGAAAAGTCTACCGTTGGAATCAGCACGGTCGAAAACCTAGTTAAGGGAAATTACAGCCCCCTTCCTTTAACAACAAGGAAAATGACTTTTTTTGCATGGGTAGCACTGGTCTGTCTCCCGTTTTTTATTTGTTTTTTTTTCGTTTTTTTTTTCTAGTAAGGCTAGGGGATGCCCATAACATCATAGAGAGGGGTATAATAGCTCATTCGAGCGGAAATTAAATGTGCTAGTGCCCTTTTTAAGTGACCAAAAGATTGAAGGACAACTAGCCCTCCTCCCTAAAGGGCCCCTCCCCCTAAAGTCATCCAATCACAATTTTAAGATAGCCATTTTGTTCAACATAGTTCAAAGGTCAATAATCTTTGATTTTCGTGATGATATGACCCTTCATAGTCCCTGGGGAAAGGGCTGCACGCTGTATCAATATTGGACGTATTTATGTTACGCGTATCAGTATGAGCGTATTATTGGGCGTGTTGGTATCGCAGGTAACTAGACAGATTTTTAATAGCTCGTATAAAAGATATTTATCATATCTACGCCCAATGGTGCAATATCGTCAAAATCTGGGGGGGGGGGGGGGGCAAAGGTGGAGCCAATTTCCCCAAACCAAGTGAAACCGATAGTGAAAACTAAAAAATGACCATATATTACCATAGAGACGAAAATATACTAAAGAAAACTGACCTGTTTCTCTGGATACTTGAATTATGCAGGTTTATCTTAATTTTGACAAGATTTTTTGCAGAAACTAAATTTCTGCTGGGGGAGGGCAAAATGAGATCGGGGGGGGGAGAACTTGGGTCTGCAGGAGGGAGTTGCCACCTCCTGCCCCATAAAAAATTACGCCCCTTTCTACGTTCTTCCTATAAATTCCACCGTCAGCAAGTTCCAAATAGCACTAAAAACGGTATTTTTGGTGCTATTTCTCAAGTGGAAAAGCTGGGGCTAGTTGGCTACCACGACCTTTTAGAGTGACGTTTAGTGGTTCATTTGAAAGCTATTTTTCATATCTACGTGACGTTTATCAATTCTACCATCCGTAAGTGTGATATACCAACCACTAAATACAACACTTTTGATGTCACTTCTTAAGTAGAAAAGCTTGGAAGTATAAAACGCTATCATCTTTGCAATAATTATGATCCAAAACCCATAACCCGAGGTTTTCAAGAACACCTCCCGTATGTTCCTCCTCCAAGCCCCCTTAATAAGCTAGACATTAAGGAACAAGCACTAATATATCAAATTAGATTATTAGAGGTTCGATTCTGTTGGTAAAGCGTTCGACTTTGCATTAGAGTAGCTTGCGTTCGACTCTTGCTTTTTTTTTGTTTAAATCATGGTTTTCTCCCTTCTATACGATTATTTTCAGATAATTTCACTGTTTTTGTAAATGTGATGCGCTCATATTTTCACGCACGTCCCAGGAAGGTATTTGGTCAAGCATTTTGATTCAAAAGAAATATAGGTCATCCAGTCCATGGTATGCAACGACATTCTGAGTAGATCACTAAATCCGTACCCCAACGAGTGGCGTAATTTTGTCAAAATCCTGTGGGGGTGGTGTCAACGTTGGAGGCAATTTTTCCAAATCAAGTGAAAATGACAGAGAAAACTGAAAAACGAGCCGTATAGTAATAAAAAGGGTAAAGATGTACTAAAGAAAAATAATCTGTTTCAGTAGATGCTTGAATTATGCAGGCTTACCTTAGTTTTGACAACATTTTTGGAGAAACTAAATTTAAGCTGGGAGGGTGGGGGGTAAACTGGGGTCTGGAGGAAAACTGAGGTCTGGGAGTGGAAGTTGCCCCCTCTGCCCCATAGCAAATTAAGCCCCTGATTCCAACCTCCTACCACTCACTAGTTGGAGAAGTGTAGGCATGTGGTTCTGAAGTTGCATATTAAAAGAAGTATTAATTATTGTTATACTTACTTATTCAAATTATTACTTGACAATTCCACCGTAATATTCTCTCCATACGTAAGATTGTGCATCCAAGAGGAATAAAAACAAATGAAAATAGTTCTCTAGGAGAATTCAGGTAATTCTTCTGAAAATTTTTGAAATAAAAACAAACTTAGTTTATAATACAAAATATCGTACTTACACAAGAAATGATCTTTTTATGAAATTTCCATTCATTTCTGAATAATCAGTGCCTTTTTATTTAGGGACAGGTCAAATAAATCCTAAGCCTAAAGGCACCTTTCTGTAGAGCTAGCAAAATTTTCCGCAAATGTGTCGATACATAAACCTGTCTGCTCAGTTAACCTTTTGTGTCGTAGCTACTCGCCTGGAGCTACTTTCTTAAGTGCTACTAAATTTATTTTTTTTAATTTTTTTTTTTACAAAAAGAAACGACATTATGTTTTGATTTTTTTTTTCCACTGTAAACTTATTTTTTCCTTCTATTCTTGTACGGCTTCTTAGTTCTGCTCCTTAATAAGGATTGAGATGTCTTATCTCCCCTAGATTTGAGGTGATTAGAAATTATATATAAAAAATAAGTTCTCAACTGAAACCAAGGACCAACATTAAAACTTAAAACGAACAGATATTATTCCGTATAAATAAAAGAGGTCATAGTAGTGTTGTTTCTAAATTAAATTTTAATCAAAAACGAGCATAGATTAATTTAAAAAAAAAGTTTTTTCGAGAGAAGTAAAGAGCGAAATCGAAACTTAAAACTAACAAAAATTATTGCTTCAAAGCCTATCTAAAATATATCAATAACACTAATACAGATAAATCAACTGGTGATATTTACCTATGTTTGTAACATTACAGAAAACTAGCGCTTTACTGAAAAAAACAAAACAATATAGGAGTTTTGGTACGGTAAAAATAAACCTTTTAAGAACACTTTTAACAGTATAAAAGTAAAGCATTTTAAGATTGTTGCTTTATTTATTCTTTTCGTCCAATTTGGCATCGTTTTTGCACAATGAGCTCAGTTCAGTGATTGACTGTCGCCTGGGATCTGAAAAGGACATTTCATGATTATTTTGTAGACAAGTTCGAAGTGTCACTACAGACTCGCTTTTGAATTTGTATCACAATTTAAAATTCTCCGTTTTATAGAGAGAGATAACTCGATTTCCAGAGTTCATATTACGGTTGATATGTTCTTCGTTTCGAGTAATACTAGGTGAGACCAAGATGTTACCAGATAAATCAATCCTTTATTTTATTAAATAAAAAAAACAAGTTTTTTTAACTGAAAGTAAGGAGCGACATTAAAACTTAAAACGAACAGAAATTATTCCTTATATGAAAGGGGCTGTCCCCTCCTCAGCGCCTCAGTCTTTCCGCTAAAGTTTTTTATTGTTTAAAAAAAAAATAGAATTGTGAGAAAGTCAAACTTTAGCGTAAAGAGCGAGGCGCTGAGGAGGGGACAGCCCCTTTCATGTACGCTATAATTTCTGTTCGTTTTAAGTTTTAATGTCGCTCCTTACTTTCAGTTAAAAAAACTTGTTTTTTTTTTATTTAATTTTTGAACGTTTTTGAATTAATGCAGGTTTTGATTTTGACTCACCGTATATGAATAATTAAAACAAAATTTGCATATTAATTTTACTTTTATTTGGTTAAATGGCTTTCTCAAAACTTGTTGAATTTTATTTACGAATGTTTTATTAGTAATAAATATACGTAACTTACGAATTAACTTACGTATCGAACTTCTATATTCATATATTTTTAATACGTATATTACGGGGTTTGCCCCCTAGTCAATACCTTGCTCTTCAAGCTAAAGTTCAAATTTTGTTCCAATTCTTTAAAAATGACCCCTTAATCACAAAGGCCGTTAATTAGAATAAATAGCTCTTATGAAAGTACTAAAAAATGTTTGGCTTAAAGAGCGAGGTATTGACTAGGAGGTGAACCCAATCATATAGCTAATATTTTCTGTTCGTTTTAAGTTTTGATGTTGCTCCTTACTTTCAGTTGAAAAACTTGTTTTTTTATATTTAATTTCTGATTTTTTTTAAATAATGGTGTGGAGTCCGGTGCCCCCTTCATAGCAATGTCCCTTCCCCCATGAAAACTTCCTTCATGAAAAGATCCTCCCACATAACCCCCGACCCCCCCCCCCACTACCAGAAAAAATTCCCCCTGAAAACGTCTGTGTACTTCCCAATAACCAATGCTAAATGTTAACATTGGGTAAAATTCATAACTTTCAGCCCTCCCCCCGGGGGCTTCGGGGATTAAGTCATTCTAAAAGACATAGTTATGACATTTTCGACCATACTAAACAAAATGGCTATCTCAAAATTTTGATCAGGTGACTTTGGGGAAAAAATGAGCGTGGGAGGGGGCCTAGTTGCCCTCCATTTTTTTGGTCACTTAAAAAGGGCACTAGATTTTTTAATTTTAGTTCCAATGAGCCCTCCTACGATATTCTAGGACCATTGGGTCAATACGATCACCCCTGGGAAAAAAAAAACAAAAAAAAACAAATAAACACGCATCCGTGATCTTTCTTCTGGCAAAAAATGGAAAATTCCACATTTTTGTAGATAGGAACTTGAAACCTCTACAGTAGGGTTCTCTGATACGCTGAATATGATGGTGTGATTTTCATTAAGGTTCTATAATTTTTAGGGGGTCTTTTCTCCTTTTTTCTAAAATCAGCCAAATTTTCTCAGGCGCGTAACTTTTGATGGGTAAGATTAAACTTGATGAAACTTATATATTTGAAATCACAATTTAAATCTGATTCTTTTGATGTATCTATTGGTATCAAGTATCCGTTTTTTAGACTTTCGGTTACCATTGAGCCGGGTCGCTCCTTACTTACAGTTCGTTACCACGAACTGTTTGATATGCTGTGTAATGGCATTAAACTTATTATTTTTCTTTCTAAGTTTTTAAGATAATTTTAATTGTATACTGAAAGTTATTGATCCCAGCTCCTGTAGGACTATGAAAATCGTTATAGATTAAATTGCTGCCGTGAGGCTACGTTTCAGTTTTGACTACTTAATCAATATTCTTGTTTTTTCATACTTGGCTTTTGTGTCTTCAGTAAAGCCCTAGTTTTCTGTAATGTTACAAACATAGGTAAATATCACCAGTTGACTTATTTGCATTAGTTTTATTGATATAAATTTAGATAAGCTGTGAATTAATAATTTTTGTTCGTTTTAAGTTTCAACTTCACTTTTTACTTCTCTCGGAAAAACTTTTTTTTTAATTAATTCTGTCTTAAAGGGTATGTCACCGTCCCTAGACCTCTATCCTCCGAACAATTTGACTCATTCACCCAGAAAGATTCCGGTAGATCCAGGAAGATCCCAAAAGCTATGTCTAATTAACGATAAGAACGTTTTATGTTACATACTGTTTAAATTGCTGTTTTGTATGAATTTGATAATTTATTTATCACATTTGTTTATTTTATTTAGAATATGAATGCTGCTCTTCATTGTTTTGCAAGTCCAGAGGAGAAAATAGAATTGATCCAAAGATTGAAAACCGCTTACGAAAATGAGTGAAGTGTTCTAAATTTTGTTCGGAGTGACTTCTGTTCTCCTTTATATGGAATGCACTTTAGGATAAATAAAAACCGTTTTCAAAAACAAAACTTGTCTTGATTCTTGTTGTCCTAGAACCGTCTAGATCTCATCTTGTTTTTATTTTACGTTTCTTTAACTATAATTCTCTTTTGAAACCGTAAAAATGATGCTTTGCTAAATTTTACAAATGCAGTAATACATAGTTTCCAGTTTCTCAAATATATATATATATATATATATATATATATATATATATATATATATATATATTATATATATATATATATATATATATATATATATAATATATATATATATATATATATATATATATATATATATATATATATATATATATATATATATATATATATATATATATATATATATATATATATATATATATATATATATATATATATATATATCGGCACGCGGCAGGCTTCTATATATAGATTCTCACTGTCGCTTGTCTTCTAAACGCAGACAGTTTGAGCCTTTTCTTGATATCATGACGTCCAAATGGACCTTAAATTAGAAGTGGTGTCTTTGTATAATTACATGTTTTTATTGGACCTTTAACTTTTGCCTCGGCTTCTCTTTTGTCATTATGAAAGACATGTCGCCAAACCTATGTTTCTTTCAATTGTTCAGGTGGTGGGACAAAAACTTCTTTTTCTTCCAACGATTTATCTAGTCCAGGTTTTTGATTTTACAAGGTATGGAAGGCATTGACGACCACCTTTGTTTCTTTTAATTGTTCATGAGGGGGGGGGGGGACAAAAACTTCTTCTTTTGCCTTGGCTTGTCTTTTGTCATTATGAAAGACATACCGCCAAACCTTAGTTTCTTTCAATTGTTCAGGTGGTGGTACAAAAACTTTCCATTTTGACACGTTTTGATTCTCGCTTTCCAGTTTGATTTTCATTTACTCGCTGCTCTTCGTTTTTATTTTTTACTCCCTCGCTTGTTCGGTGACGTATGTCTTCTAACCGCGTGTGTCTTTGCCCTTAATTTTCAGTTTTAACACACTGTAATGGTCGTTTTCGCATATCTTCTAACCTCCCGTGTCTTTGCTCTTTATTTTCATTTTGATACGTTTTTGGATTTTTGTTACTTCAGACAATTGAGCAATGGCCTTTGCTTTAGCTGTCCGTATTGGTGTTGTCGCAATTGGTGGTCTAGGTTGTCAAATTTCCCATCTTATTACGTTTGATAGTTCAGGTGTTGGTTCCCAAGAATCATCATTTATAGTAACTGTATAATAACTGTTATCATCATTTATAGTAACTGTAACTGCAAATTTTCGTTTTTTGGGCCTTTCAACAGACATTATATTATATAAATAATTGTTGCTTTTGAAACTCGACAATCTTATTTCTGCTATGCATGACATCATCATAGGCAGCGCAATAGTGCTGCCTTAGTAAAGAACGATGTTGGCATAGTGTATATTATTATATTTTTTTTTTTTTTGGTTTAGTCCAGGGCACTTCGTATCGAAGGAGTTGTCGTAGAAGCTCCAAAAAGGGCTCATTCGATTGGAAATTGGAAGGGCTTGTGCCCTTTTTAATGCTCGAAAGTGATTGGAAGGTAACTAACACCCCTTCCATAACCACCATTTCCCCAAACACATCCAATCAAAATTTTGAGATAGCCATTTTGTTCAACGTAGTTGAATGATCTATAAATTATGTCTTTGAGGAGGACACTACTCACCCCACAGTCTTCAGGGCAAGGGTTGTAAGTTATGCCCTGGGAGCATATAAGGTTTATATTGAAAGCTTTGTCGTAGAAACTTGAAAAATGGTTCATTCGATTGGAAATTCAAAGGGCTAGTGCCCTTTTTCATAGTCGAAAGTCATTGGAGGGCAACTAACCCCCCTCTCACGCCCATCTTTTCACCAACCACATCCAATTAAAATATTGAGATAGACATTTTGTTTATCGTAGTTGAAAGTTCCGGAAGTTAGGTCTTTGAGGATGACACCCCCCCCCCCACAGACCTCAGGGCAAGGGTTGTAAGTTATGCCCTGGGGCATACTAGAAAAAATTAAATAAATAATACATTTTGCCAACATCGTTCTTATATACCCCCAGGGCATAACTTAAACCCCTTGCCCTGAGGGTTGTAGGGGAGTGTCCTCCTCAAAAAAAATATTTTTTATGTGGAAATCAACTACGTTGAACAAAATGGCTGTCTCAAAATTTTGATTGGATGGGTTTGGGGAAATGGTGGGTGTGGAAGGGGTATTAGTTGCCTTAAAATCATTTTCTACTATTAAAAAGGGCACTAGCCGTTCCAATTTCCAATCGAATGAGCCCTTTTCCAAGTTTCTACGACAACTCCTTCGATACAAAGTGCCCTCGCCTAAAGAAAAAATAAATAAATAATACATTGTGCCAACATCGTGCAACTTAAAACGAACAATAATTATTACGCATATGAGGGTGTTTCTCCTCCCTCTTTGCGCTAAAGTTTTTCAGTACTTCAAAAAAAAGTTGCTTATTGCTTCAATTAAACGAACCTTGTGTTTCAGGAGTCGTTCTTAAAGAATTGGGACAAAATTCAAAGTTCATCGTAAAGAGCGTAGCGCTGAGGAGTGGCCACCCCCTCATACCCGTAATAATTTCTGCTCGTTTTAAGTTTTAATGTGGCTCCTTATTTTCAGTTGAGAAAACTTGTTTTTTTATTTAATTTCTGATCGTTTTTCTAAATAACGCTGGGAAATCTAGCCCAAGCTCCACGAAAAAATCCCTCTTCCCCAGTGATATATTCTCTAGACAATTCGATCCTGGTGAAAATTTCCCCCGAACAATTGCCCTTAACATCTCCACGCGTAAAATTGAGCCGGCAAAGAGAAAGGAATACATAAGAAGAACTTCGTATAGGAATTCTGACAAATTCCTTCAGCGTAAAATTCCCCATGAAAAATACACACCATGGAAACTTCTCTCCCCGTGGAAAACCCCCTAGCAGAAAACTCCCCCCCCCTTCGAAAAATGTATGCATACTCCCCAGTAACAAATACTATACGTAAACAATGGGCAAATTTTTAAACTTAAAGACCTTTCCCCAGGAGCTGTGGGGGGGGGGGTCATAATACCTCCAAAGCCATAGTTATTCGACCTTTCAAATTTGCTGAAAAAAATGGCTATGTTCAAATTTTGATCGGACAATTTTGAGAAAGAAAAGGATTGCGGGAGGGTGCCTAGTTGTCCTCCAATCTTTTTGGTAACTTAAAAATTGCACTAGAATTTTTAATTTCTGTTTGAATTACCACTGAAAAAAAAACAGCAACAAACAAACAACTAAACACGCATCCGTGGTCTTTCTTCTGGCAAAAAATACAAAATTCGACGTTTTTGCAGATAGGAGCTTGAAACCTCTACAGTGGGTTTTTATGATATGCTCGTAATCTTTGATGCGTAAGACTAAAATTAATGAAACTTGTATATTTGAAATCAGCATCATAATTCGATTTTTATAGATATATAGTAGTAGATATATATATCTACTGGTATCAAAGTTTAGTTTTTTAGAGTTTTGGTTACTATTGAGCCGCGTCGCTCTTTATTTACAGGCCGTTACCACGAATTGTTTGATAATACAACATTTTGTATTTCTTGAAATCTCTCAATTAAGTATTAAAACAAAAAAGAGGATATTTCGGTGACCTTGAAACATGTTGTTTGATAGTGGCTGATCATTAATGAAACACAGTTCAAAAAATTTATTGAAAAATATTTGTAATATCATTAGCATTTATAGTAAATCACAGACAACCTTTGATCATGTTTCGAGGATCTGAGAATAAAAACTAAACATAGGACGTGTTCATAGTTATTGGAATCATTGCGAAACGCAATAATAATCATTTTTTATCTTGTTAGCAAATATGTTGATATAGATAGAAGATAGTTGCCATCTACGTTTTACACATGATTATTTAGTTTTTTCTAAGCCTGACTACATCTAATTTTTTCACGTACGATGAAACCTCTTGTAAGTCAGAAAAGCTTAGTTATTCTCATAGGTTTATTCCTTTGCTTAGTTTTTAAAATTTATCTCATTGTCCTCCATTTTTTCGCTGTTTTCAAGAAATTGATATTAAATTTTTTCTGTAATGTTTTGTTTCTTTTGTAGATGCCGTTTGCTTCTATGAAAGGCAATTATGTCTGAAAATTGTTTAGTTGAAAAATCTTATTGTAATCATGGAATATAGAAATGAAGACATAGGTTGCTTTTCTTAAAATAGTGTGTTTTTATTTGATCTAGTGTTTTGATCATAAAATTTGAAACGTAAATGGGGCTTTAGACTTTTGATGGTATTGGAATTTAAGATCTAATACGCTATTTTGATGTCAGCACAATTATTTTTGCTCAGTTTTTTACCCAGGAGCTAGGATTTCAGCTCTGGAGAAATTTCATTTATTTCAGCTGGAAAGGGGTCGCGACTTTGATAAAAGTATTTTTATAGCGCTCATAGGCAGTTGCCGATCCAGCTGGGGGAGCGGGGGGGGGGGGGGGGTGGCGTGCCCCTCTAATTTAGTTGCAGATTTGGGGCTTGGGCTGGGACCGGTTGCCCCCCCCCCTCGTTCTCTTTTTAGTTTATTGTTCATTCTTATTAATCCACCTTTGTGATCGTACTGCTGGGATGAGCAATCCCCCTCCTCCGGGAAATAAAACAACTAATGTGCATTATTTCATCAATTTATATGGCCCCCAAGCCAGCCTTTTTCTTATTATCTAAACTGTATTTATAAACATAGTAGAAAGTTTCTCCGAGAAAGAAAGAAGTCTACGTGGAGATCACGGTGCGACTCATATAATTAGTTTGAAGCATATACCTACATGCATCTTTATTAGAGTTCATATTTTTCTGACGATTTTGGTCTTTATTTGAATATTTTAGGATGAATAGAAGAGGAAATTCTAACGAAGAGCTTTAAAATGGGTTGGACTACAATATCATCGCCATTTGCTAACCAAATACCATAAAATAAATATTGACATTTTTGTATTTCTGAGATATTGTATATTCTATGATATACATATTAAAATAAAATCAAAATTTCAAAGCATCCAATTAATTCGTTTCTGGATCAACAGATATATGACTATGGATTCACCACTATCTTTTTATTCACAGTTCATTTCACATACTGATATTATATGACTTCTCTTCTAGAAAGTTCTAGTCTATGGATAGTAACTAAAGTATTTTCCGTTGCAGAGTTTTAAATAACGACTTATTTTGAAAGACGGATCGTTTTATAATAAAAAAGGAGAAAGTGGAAACTGATATTCTTTTAAGCTACTTTAAGCAGGGAATAGTTAAACTCACCACCTCGTCCCAAGGTTGCTACTGAGACTGCTGCATCAACCTCGTCTAAGAAGTCGGTGTCCAGCTATCTAGCAAGTTCGGCATCGCTTGACATCGGGTCATATATTGGGAATATGTCTGAACTTAGTGACCAAAAAAGTACGAATTTCATATGTGCTACTCTGCGTCACCAAAATTTAGGTGGAAAACAACAAACCGTCTCTTTGAAAAAATTAAGGACAGAACTACTCCAAAAGTATGTAAAACTTACCGGGAAGGATAAAGATTTAGCCGCCTGAAGCCAAAACAGCTGCGCACGCTTCTCTTCCACTCCAATCTATTCAAA
Source organism: Artemia sinica (assembly GCA_027921565.1). Classification (NCBI taxonomy): domain Eukaryota; kingdom Metazoa; phylum Arthropoda; class Branchiopoda; order Anostraca; family Artemiidae; genus Artemia; species Artemia sinica. Next base: position 32,818,326 of record CM051265.1, on the reverse strand, counting down.
GCTTCACTCTTCAACCCCTCCAACCAAGCTCTGATTTCCTTCAAACCCTTCCTTTTGACATCTTCCTTTCCCATTTGGGGATGACCTGCTTTTCCTTTGACTCCAGATGGATGGCCAAAAAGCACAACCAAGCATTGTTTTTTTTTTTGTATTTTCACTGAAAAAGTGATAATCTACTACTGAAAAATCCCCCCTCCTAGATTTGTGTGAATTGATGCAACAGGTTAACTCTAACTTTGACCAAAAGTTTCATGTTTGAAAATAACTTAAAGGAAAGTTTTTTTATTGTACCTTCCACTCTTAATTTTTTTTTTTTTTTTGCGAGATCTTGGGGTAGCACTGATTGCTATTAGGCTCCGGCTAAATTATTAGCTGAATAGCCTCTTTCCGTTATATAAGACTTGACTGGTAAATGTTTTAACGATTGGTTACATAATTTTTACAGTAATTATAGGATTTCAAATATTTGGACGTAAAACAATATGCTTCTAGATAGACTGTTGAATACTCCTTAATTTACTCCTGTTTTCTGGTTCAAGAATTATACCTTTTTTAGGTTGAGCTGCACGTTCACTTGGAAGGAAGTATTCGTTTGGAAACTGCATACGAACTAACCAAGTAATTTTTTTTTTTTAACTCTTTCCTTGATAAATATAGAAAACTTGAAAAATAATACGGGACATATTTATTCTGAGAGGGAAAACAAAATGTAAAGGAAAGTAAACATGAAAAAAGTAAAAGCCCAAAGCAAAGCAGATCAGACAGTCCTGGGCTAGCAAAAAAAATGTTTAGACGAAACACTAATTTTGGTTTGGAACAGTCCATGTGTTGAAAAGCTGATGATTTACCCAATCTTTCAATAATTATTTTTGTATACCTACGGTTTTTTCTAGAGCGTTTAAAATGTCCAAAGCTGCTCCAATGCGAGAATAGCTTCAAATAATTTCTTTATTAAGCACTTCGACTTTTACTTGTTTTTTAGAATATGCACATATTTTAATAGAAATAGACTTTTCTAATACATGTCCGATTAGCTGTTTTTGTTCCATGCGGTAAAATTTAATTTGACAACAATTCCAAAATAAGGCTTTCGATGAGGCACAAGCTCCATTTCACCCCTGAGGAAAAACAACAACAAACAAGTAAACACGAATCCGTGATCAGAAAAAGAAATCCTTCTAAAAAAAACATTATAAAATTTCACATCCTTGTAGCTATGGACTTAAAACCTTCAGAATAGAATTACCTGATCTACTGAATTCTATGGTGTAATTTTCATCACTATCACTCGCCTTTTTGGGGGTGTTTCCCCCTTATTTCATAAATAGAGCAAATTTTCTCTGGCTCGCAACTTTTGCTGGGTAAGTTTTAGCTTGATGAATTTTACATATTTGAAATCATGTCGATACTTTTAATGTATACATTGTTA
>CM051265.1:32729397-32811897 GCA_027921565.1 Artemia sinica | reverse complement strand
TATATATATATATATATATATATGTATATATATATATATATATATATATTTATATATATAGCACCGAGAGCCTGGTGGCTTCGCCGCGGGGCCCTGGCACGCGGAAGGTTTCTATATGTAGATTCTCATTGTCGCTTGTCTTCTAAACGCAGACAATTTGAGCCTTTTGTTGATGATATGACGTCCAAATGGTCGCCAGCATACTTCGGTTTGTGTAGTGCAGTGTCCTTCTACATAGGTTTCTGCTTCATTGTAAACCATGCACCGTTTATTTTCGACAGTCTTTATTGAAGCACAATCATGTCCCGTGTAGACGTATTTATATAGATACTTTACCGGACCTATATTTCCTGCATATTCGACATTTATGTGACATTCCTACTTTTTAAGCATATGAGGATTATATGTGTCGACGTGACAATTATCACGAGTAATTCGGCGATTATTAGGATCTTTTCGATAAACAGCACGGTCATGTGAAAATTATTTTCTATTTATTTCGTCTAATTTGGGATCATAAAGACGTGGATACTTTGGTTTGTCAGCATCCGCTAGAGATGTGACTAAATTGTACTGCTTTAGAAAACCGAAGCGACACTGGATTTTTCCACTTTTATTAGTCATACAACTCGCTTTTGGATTTAAATTAAATAAAAAAAACAAGTTTTTTAAACTGAAAGTAAGGAGCGACATTAAAACTTAAAACGAACAGAAATTATTCCGTATATGAAAGGGGCTGTCCCCTCCTCAACGCCTCGCTCTTTACGCTAAAGTTTTTTATTGTTTTAAAAAATAAAGTTGTGAGACAGATTCAAACTTTAGCGTAAAGAGCGAGGCGTTGAGGAGGGGACAGCCCCTTTCATATACGGAATAATTTCTGTTCGTTTTAAGTTTTAATGTCGCTCCTTACTTTCAGTTTAAAAAACTTGTTTTTTTTATTTAATTTCTGATCGTTTTTTAGTTAATGCAGCTTTTATTTGCATAAAAATTTTACTTTTCTTTTGCTAAATGGATGTCTTTACAAATTAACTTACGTAACTAACTTCTATATTCGTATATTTTTCTTCTGGCAAAACATACAAAGTTGCAGATTTTTGCAGATATGAGCTTGAAACCTATGTAATAGGGTTTTCTGATACGCTGAATCTGACGGTGTGATTTTCATTAAAATTCTTTCACTTGTAGGGGATGTTTCCCCCCTCTTTAAAAAATCGAGTAAATTTTCTCAGGCTCGTAGCCTTTGATGAGTAATACTAAACTTAATAAAATTTATATATTTAGGATCAGCATTGTAAACACATTCTTTTGATACATTTATTGACATCAAAATTTCGTTTTTAAAAGTTTCGATTACTATTGAGCCGTATCGCTTGTTTTTTTATTGTTTTTTTTTATTACGTATATGTTATTACTTATATGAAGGGGTTCTCCCCTTAGTCAATACCACGCTCTTTACGTTAAAAGTTAAAAAAAATTTTGATTCACAAATCCCTGAATCACAAAGGCCGTTTAATTAGAATAGATAGCTCTTTTGAAAGCACTAAAAAAAAAACTGTAGCGTAAAGAGCGAGGTATTGACTTGGGGGAGAACCCCCTCACATACGTTATAATTTCTGTTCGTTTGAAGTTCTAATATTCCTTCTTACATTTCAGTTGAAAAAACTTGTTTTTTTTATTTAACTTCTGATCGTTTCTTAAATAATGCTTGGAAATCCGGCGCCCCCTTCATAGAAATGTCCCTTACCCCAAAGAAACATCCTCCACGGAAATATTCTCCAGAGTAATCCCCTCCTCTAGCCCCCCCCCCCCCTCTCCAGAAAAAATCCTTCCTGAAAATGGTTGTATACTTCCCAATAACCAATAAATAATGCTGGCAAGTCCGGCGCCCCCTTCATGGCAATTTCCCTTCCCCCATGAAAACTTCCTTCATGGAAAGATCCTTCCATATAGCCCCCGACCCTCTCCTTCCCCCACCTACCAGAAAAAATCTCCTCTGAAAAAGTCTGTATACTTCCCAATAACCAATACTATATGTTAACATTGAGTAAAGTTCATAACTTTCAGCCCTCCCCCTGGGGGCTTCGAGGGATTAAGTCATCCTAAAAGACATATTTATCATATTTTCGACCATGCTGAACAAAATGGCTATCTCAAAATTTTGATCGGGTGACTTTGGGAAAAAAATGAGCGTGGGAGGGGGCCTAGTTGCCCTCCATTTTTTTTGGTCACTTAAAAAGGGCACTAGAACTTTTAATTTCCGTTCCAATGAGCCCTCCCACGATATTCTAGGACCACTGGGTCGATACGATCACCCCTGGAAAAAAAAAAAAAAAAAAAAAAAAACAAACAAATAAACACGCATCCGTGATCTTTCTTCTGGCAAAAAATGGAAAATTCCACATTTTTGTAGATAGGAGCTTGAAACCTCTACAGTAGGATTCTCTGATGCGCTGAATATGATGGTGTGATTTTCATTAAGGTTCTATAACTTTTAGGGGGTCTTTCCCCCTTTTTTCGAAAATCAGCCAATTTTTCTCAGGCGCGTAACTTTTGATGGGTAGCACTAAACTTGATGAAAGTTATATATTTGAAATCAGCATTGAAATCTGATTCTTTTGATATATCTATTGGTATCAAAAACCCGTTTTCTAGAGTTTCGGTTACCATTGAGCCGGGTCGCTCCTTACTTACAGTTCGTTACCACGAACTGTTTGATTCCCACACGGAGTATGAATCATCCGCTTTAAGACTAATTCTCTTTATTACGGATCGTTCGAATTTGGAATTTCATCTGATATAAGATTATCAATTTCAACTGGATTATGGATTCGATCCTAAGGACTCATGATCAATAGCAAATGCATATGTGGGAGTCCACGTTTTTAAATTAAATCGTATACACATATGCTGCCACCTTTCCAAATTTCTGATCGTTATAAATATCATTGATTGTATCGTCAAATTTTAGTTTAGTAATTTGAATAATGAGATCAGGACGATCTTGAGGGGACTGTTCTATAATAAGTCATCATTAAATTTAATACTTGCTGCTTCTTTAAATTCAGGCCAATCAGGAATGCAAGTCACAGTTATAAAGAAATCTGGGGGTCCGACGAACAATAGCCAAGGCGTCTTCAAAATGTTCAGCAAAGTAGTGTGTTGATCCGACGAATGATGACGGTAGTATAACTTTTTCACCAAAAAATGCATCCTGTTTCGAGGCTAAGTGTTTAAGAAGTCTTGTAACACCTACGTGGTTTTCACCCATAATAGTTTTCGGGTTAAAATTTATCCAATCAATAAGATCACGCTCAACACGAATAGCAACACGAATATCAACGAGGTACTGTTTGAAAAGTCTTCCACCAAAATGCAAAGCATTAAAACCAATCCTACGCAGATCGGTTGTAACGGCTTGCGCAGAAAGGCTTTTCGCATATTCAGGTCGAAAAGCGATACGATTCCTTTCTAATTCAAGCCGTGTTGTATGTGGACGACTTACATAAGGTGTTTGAAGTAACATACCCTTTGACCATCCTGAAGTTCCAGCTGGATAAAATATTGGGTATGTAAAGGGCTCCACACTATGTTCGGAATTTTTTTAAATGACAAGATTTTTGCCACGTTGTTTTACAACCATTTCGTTTGGTGGAAAACTATAGTAAGCATTTCAGGAGTGTTAAATCGCCTATAATCTACACCATCCGGCAAAGTAAAAATGAGCTGTACGTTTGGAGGTTGCTGTCCCAGTGAAGCAGCAAGTTGATTTGCATCTTCCTCCACTTCTCACATTTTTTCGTAACCTTTGGCATGGTCGTTCGAATCCCTCAATATTTCTTCCAAGAGATTCATTAGATTACGAGAGATCTCATAATTTAAAGGGTGTGCGGGGCATTCCTCAATAGCTTCAATGGGTTTAAAAATAAATTTGGCCACTTGGAAGGTGGCTCAATTTCACTTTCAGTAGTTTGTGACGGATGTGCCGCTAAATTGATTTTGTGATAAATTTGTCCAGCTACTTTAAGGCTAAATATATTCCGACTATTTATGGTTTGATCATCACTTACGTTGAATGAACTTAGAGCAAAACACGAGTTCAGGTTTCGAATACGTTTATGAAGCTCTTCAGAGAGCAAGTGACGTCCTAAAAAAAGGCAAACAAATTCACTTGGAAATTGAGGTGGTGACATTGCAATTCGACCATACAAGCAGCAATCTCCAAACGAATTACCTTTGTTGCTACTCTTTCCTCCGGAAAATGGAGGGCTCCACAGTGAATACAAGCAGCGTTGAAGGGTTCCAAAGACTTATATGTAACATTTACTAAGTTTATGGCATCTTTCTACGTATTTACTTGGTTTTGTGCCACACGTTGTTGGTAACGAAGATAACGACGCCGCTGTTCTTCTAACCGCGTGGGTCTTTGATCTTCATTTTCATTTTCAACACGCTGTAATTCTCGTTTTCGTTTATCTTCTAACCACGTGTATCTTTGCACTTCTTTTTCATTTTAGATACGCTCTAATTGTCGTTTTCGCACATCTTCTAACCGCGCTTGTCTTTGCTATTCATTTTCATTTTGACACGTTTTTGGATTTTGATTACTTCAGATACTTTAGCAATAGCCTTTTCTTTAGCTGCCCGTATTGGTATTGTTGCAACTGATGGTCCAGGTTGTCGATTTTCAAATCTTATCACGTTTGATAGTTTAGGTGTTGCTTCCACAGAATCACCATTTATAGTAACTGCAACTGCAAATTTTCGTTTTTTAGGTCTTCCTTTAGACATTTTGTTGGATAAAAAAACTGACAAAATTGGGAATCTCAGCTTGACAGTACGAGTCACTTTAAACAAAAGAAAAACCAAACTAAATTCAAAATTTTCAGGTGTTATTCTGGTTTGAATTAAAAAACTAACATTATTGCTCAGACAGCAGAAATATTTTTGCAGTTTGCAGTTAAATAAAATTATTTTATTTAAAATTTTCTGGAATTATTTAGTTTTACATAACTATGTCTACAAGCTTCTTATAATGGTAAAAGTTCTTCGTAAACATATTGATTTTATCTTAAATGTTTTTTTTTTGTTAATCACAAAAGCACGGAGATATGACAAATTCCTGATGTTAATAACATGAGCCATAAAATGCGCTATAGAAAAATGCAGTTTTTCGTGAAAAATTGATTATATTTAAAAAAAATTAATCTTTTTAATTACATAAGCTTTTTAACCACATCAATTTCATTTAAAATTAGCCATTAAACAGCTCTCTACGATGTTCCAGTGCCGAGCTATCTGAGGAGAAAGAGAGAGAGAAAAAATGCCGTATACGCAGAATGTCGTGGTTTCAGCCACTTTTTTTTAAAGCCAATATATTAAATATATAGTTTTTTTTAATTTCTTAAAGCCAAATTTAAGGCTCTTAACGAATTTTCTTAAATTTCTGACCTATCTAGGTCTTGCGAGAATATTCCAATATTTATGCGAGGGGATCAAAAATATTTTTTGATCCCAAAAAAATATTCAGCCGTTTTCGAGAACATAAATATATGCACAATTATTCCTCACTTACAAAGATATATATATATATATATATATATATATATATATATATATATATATATATATATATATATATATATATATATATATATATATATATATATATATATATATATAATATATATATATATATATATATATATATATATATATATATATATATATATATATATTATATAGTAACGGGAGCCCGGCGGCTTCGCTGCTGGGCCCCGGCACGTGGCTGGCTCCTGTATATGAATGCTCATTGTCGCTTGTCTTCTAAAAACAGACGATTTGAGCCTTTTTTTTTTTTGATGACATGACGTCCAAATGGACCCTTGTCTTTGATCGCCAGACCTTTGTTTCTTTTATTTGTTCATCATTTTCAATTTGTTTGGTTCCTTTGACCTCTGCTTGTCTTTCGTCATTATGAAATACGTATCATCGAACCTTTGTTTTATTAACAAAGGTATGGTAGGCATTAATGACCATGTCAAAATCAAATGTCAAAATTCCAAACCCAATCATCATCGCTATCATTTTCAATTTTGTCACGTTTTGATTCTTGTCGTCCAGGTTGGTCTTCGTTTTCATTTTGAATTGCTCACATACTCGGTGTCGCGTGTCTTCTAACAGCGTGTTTCTTTGCTTTTCATTTTCATTTTTGACTTTAAAGTTTTCCTCTGAATAATTTCTTTCTCAGAAAAATAGAGGCAATGCCGGCGACTAGCAATTAGTAAGATACGTGGTATAGTTATCGACTCCTGTCTCCCAATCATTGGTATCAGCAAAGTCGTCCTAGATATGCCCTATTTTTGATTCACTCGTGTTTTGTTCTAAATGGAACTTTTTTTCATCGTTTTCCATGAAAGATAGTGACTCATGACTTTGAGTGCTCAAAACCTTTTTTCGGACAGTGCATTTGGCTTTTTGAAGAAGGTTCTTATAAACTCAGGTAATTATTGCTGTGTTTTTTTTTTCCGAAACCTTCAAGTCTTTTTTTCTAGAAGTCTATATTCTAAATTTATAGGAAAAAGAATTTGAGTCTTCCTGGAAATGGAACATTTGAAGATTTTAAGTCAGCAATAAAACTGGAACAATTCATTGACTTACAACATTTTTTGTCAAAGCTTACCATTTTCCATCCAGCTGTATCGTGAGTATCTGAATCTTACTATTTTGTTCTTTTTGATTTATCAAACAGTTCGTGGTAACGAACTGTAAGTAAGGAGCGACCCGGCTCAATGGTAACCGAAACTCTAAAAAACGAGATTTTGATACCAATAGATACATCAAAAGAATCAGATTTTAATTCTGATTTCAAATATATAAGTTTCATTAAGTTTAATCTTACCCATCAAAAGTTACGTGCCTGTAAAAATTTGCCTGATTTTCGAAAAAAAGGGGGAAAGACCCCCTAAAAGTTATAGAACCTTAATGAAAATCACACCATCATATTCAGCGTATCAGAGAACCCTACTGCAGAGGTTTCAAGCTCCTATCTACAAAAATGTGGAATTTTCCATTTTTTGCCAGAAGAAAGATCACGGATGCGTGTTTATTTGTTTGTTTGTTTGTTTTTTTTTTTTTTTTTTTTTTTTCCCAGGGGTGATCGTATCGACCCAGTGGTCCTAGAATATCGTGGGAGGGCTCATTGGAACGGAAATTAAAAGTTCTAGTGCCCTTTTTAAGTGACCAAAAAAAATGGAGGGCAACTAGGCCCCCTCCCACGCTCATTTTTTTCCCAAAGTCACCCGATCAAAATTTTGAGATAGCCATTTTGTTCAGCATGGTCGAAAATATGATAAAAATGTCTTTTAGGATGACTTGATCCCCCAAAGTCCCCAGGGGGAGGGCTGAAAGTTATGAACTTTACTCAATGTTAACATATAGTATTGGTTATTGGGAAGTATACAGACTTTTTCAGAGGAGATTTTTTCTGGTAGTTGGGGGAAGGAGAGGGTCGGGGTCTATATGGAAGGATCTTTCCATGAAGGAAGTTTTCATGGGGGAAGGGACATTGCTATAAAGGGGGCGCCGGATTTCCCAGCATTATTAAAGAAAAAGATCAGGAACTAAATAAAAAAAAACAAGTTTTTCAACTGATCAACTGATTGCGATTAAGAGGTCATTTTTAAAGAACTGGAAAAAAAAATTCGAACTATAGTTTAAAGAGCAGGGTATTGACTAGGGGGCGAACCCCCTAATATACGTGTTAAAAATTTATGAATATAGAAGTTCGTTACGTAAGTTAGTTCTAAGTTACGTATATTTATTACTAATAAAAAAGTTCGTAAATAAAATTAAACAAGTTACGAGAAAGCCATTTAACCAAATATAATATGCAAATTTTGTTTTAATTATTCATGTACGGTGAGCCAAAATCAAAACCTGCATTAATTCAAAAACGTTCAAAAATTAAATAAAAAAAACAAGTTTTTTTAACTGAAAGTAAGGAACGACGTTAAAACTTAAAACGAACAGAATTTATTCCGTATATGAAGGGGGCTGTCCCCTCCTCAACGCCTCGCTCTTTACGCTAAAGTTTGACTTTCTCACAACTCTATTTTTTTTAATCAATAAAAAAACTGTCGTGTATATATATATATATATATATATATATATATATATATATATATATATATATATATCTAGATAAGTCAGAAGTCTGGGAAAATTCGTTAAGAGCCTTAATTTACATATTACATATTTATATTTACATATTTACATATTTACATATATATATATATATATATATATATATATATATATATATATATATATATATATATATATATATATATATATATATATATATATATATATATATATATATATATATATATATTATATATATATATATATATATAGTATATATAATATATATATATATATATATATATATATATATATATATATATATATATATATATATATATATATATATTATATATATATATATATATATATATATAATATATATATATATATATATATATATATATATATATATATATATATATATATATATGTAATGCTAGCAGAATGAGAATGAAAGCGCCATCACACTCCAAAAAGGTGTTTGTCTCATAAGACTGCAGTTTTATGTAATAGTTGAGTGCTTGTGTGGGATTTTAAATACAGTATGTTGTTCTTCAAATCGATTCCTTCAAGAAATACGAGGTCAAACGAATGTACCCAGGAATTTGTCAATTTATTTTCGTAGGGGGGGGGGGGGGTGGGAGGGCTGGCTAGAACAGCTTAATCAGAGAAATAATATGAATTTTATGTTTTAATAGAGACAAAATAGTGAGATTGGAAAGGGGGAATATCAGAGTGTCCTCCCTGTGTTTTGGTCTTTAAAATCAAATCTGATGAAAGTACACTGCATTAAAAAACAGCAAACTTCATGCTGAAAGGCATAATTTTGCATAATTTATAAGTTCGTTTTTTAATAGGATATGACTCAGGTATTAAACTCGTTACGTCTATATTGCTAAATGAAATAAATAAATCAAAATCTTAGCTCTAAGAAATGTGTCTAATCTAACAAAATTTATACTTTACTGAAAAAATACAAATGAATGTGCATTGTCAGTTTAATATACATATACTGATATTTAGTAATCAAAATGTTAATATTATTTGATTTATTAAAGTTATAAAAGTAAAAAAATTTATATTTTTTCAGTAAAGTACAAATTTTGTTCTGGCCTTGGGAAGCCATAGGGGCTTTGCGCCAAACTTGTGTTAATTTCTGCTCGTTTTGAGTTTGGCTTGGTTAATTATTGTAATTTCTGTTCGTTTTGGGTTTGATTTATTTATCGATGCTGATTTGTGGTAGTTTCATGCTTGGTAGAATAATTTGATTTTATTTTTGCTCATTTTTTGTTTAATGGAGTTCTTTACTTTTCTTTGAAAAACTTATTTTGTGGAAAAAGTTTTTTTTAATTAATTTCTGTTCGTTTTATATTGACATAGTCTTTTCAGCGAAAAAGAAAAATTATACTTTAAATCTTTTCGTTTTTGACGACTTTATAGTTTGGCCTGCCATTTGTATGCTGGAGAAAAACTTTCAGCAATTTTTAACGACATACACCCTTTTAAAAATCTGGACACAAATAGTACTGTTTAATTTAGTTTCATACCTCCTCTAGTTGACCTGAAATGGAAAACCTGATACTATTCGCAAAAAAATCTGTTTACTTTCTTTGATAGCTTGGATAAACTTACGCTATTTTGATTTAGTTAAATTTTAAGAGCAGAAGTATCCCCGAAAGTTTGGACATAATACCCTCAGTCGTTCTTGGGATACTGCTGAGATGCCTTGTTCGCATTATCACAGTGCATTTTGATTTAATCTTAAGGCAACATTTAGTTTTTAAACATAATAGGCAAATGGGAGGGTGGGAGTGGAACGGGGATTATTTGCCCTCCCATCATTTTCGACTATTAAAAAGGGCATCAACCCTTTCTATTTGCAATCGAATGAGCCCTTTTCGGAGTTCTCACGACAACTCCTTCGATACGAAGTGTCCTGGTCTAAACAACAGCAACAACAAAAAATAATACATTATACCAACATCGATCTTTACTATAATTAAATAAAAAAAGCAAGTTTTTTAAACTGAAAGTAAGGAGCGACATTAAAACTTAAAACGAACAGAAATCTTTCCGTATATGAAAGGGGCTGTCCCCTCCTCAACGCTTCGCTCTTTACGCTAAAGTTTTTTATTGTTTTAAAAAATAAAGTTGTGAGACAGAGTCAAACTTTAGCGGAAAAAGCGAGGCATTGAGGAGGGGACAGCCCCTTTCATATACGGAATAATTTCTGTTCCTTTTAAGTTTTAATGTGCTCCTTACTTTCAGTTTAAAAAACTTGTTTTTTTTATTTAATTTCTGATCGTTTTTTAGTTAATGCAGCTTTTATTTTGGTTCACCGTCATTGAATAAGTAAACAAAATTTGCATAAAAATTGTACTTTTCTTTTGCTAAATGGATATCTTTAAATTTGGTTATGACGTAATTTACGAATTAACTTAAGTAACTAACTTCTATATTCGTATGTTTCTTCTGGCAAAAAATACAAAGTTGCAGATTTTTGCAGATATGAGCTTGAAACCTATGTAATAGGGTTTTCTGATACGCTGAATCTGACGGTGTGATTTTCATTAAAATTCTTTCACTTGTAGGGGATGTTTCCCCCCTCTTTAAAAAATCAGGTAAATTTTCTCAGGCTTGTAGCCTTTGATGAGTAATACTAAACTTAATAAAATTTATATATTTAGAATCAGCATTATAAACACATTCTTTTGATACATTTATTGACATCAAAATTCCGTTTTTAAAAGTTTCGATTACTGTTGAGCCGTATCGCTTGTTTTTTTTTTATTGTTTTTTTTTATTACGTATATGTTATTACGTATATGAGGGGGTTCTCCCCTTAGTCAATACCACGCTCTTTACGCTAAAAGTTAAAAAAAAATTTTATTCACAAACCCCTGAATCACAAAGGCCGTTTAATTAGAATAGATAGCTCTTTTGAAAGCACTAAAAAAAAAAACTGTAGCGTAAAGAGCGAGGTATTGACTTGGGGGAGAACCCCCTCACATACGTTATAATTTCTGTTCGTTTTAAGTTCTAATGTTGCTTCTTACTTTCAGTTGAAAAAACTTGTTTTTTTTAATTTAATTTCTGATCGTTTTTTAAATAATGCTTGGAAATCCGGCGCCCTCTTCATAGAAATGTCCCTTACCCCAAAGAAACATCCTCCACGGAAAGATTCTCTAGAGTAACCCCCTCCTCTAGCCCCCCCCCCTCCAGAAAAAATCCTTCCTGAAAATGTCTGTATACTTCCCAATAACCAATAAATAATGCTGGCAAGTCCGGCACCCCCTTCATGGCAATTTCCCTTCCCCCATGAAAACTTCCTTCATGGACAGATCCTCCAACATAACCACCGACCTCCCCCCCCCACTACCAGAAAAAAACCCTCCTGAAAAGTTCTGTATACTTCCCAATAACCAATACTATATGTTAACATTGGGTAAAGTTCATAACTTTTAGCCCTCCCCCTGGGGACTTCGGGGGATTAAATCATCCTAAAAGACATATTTATCAAATTTTCGACCATGCTGAACAAAATGGCTATCTCAAAATTTTGATCGGGTGACTTTGGGAAAAAATAAGCGTGGGAGGGGGCCTAGTTGCCCTCCATTTTTTTGGTCACTTAAAAAGGGCACTAGAACTTTTAATTTCTGTTCCAATGAGCCCTCCCACGATATTCTAGGACCACTGGGTCGATACGATCACCCCTGGGAAAAAAACACAAAAAAAAACAAAAAAATAAAAATAAACACGCACCCGTGATCTTTATTCTGGCAAAAAATGCAAAATTCCACATTTTTGTAGATAGGAGCTTGAAACCTCTACAGTAGGGTTCTCTGATACGCTGAATATGATGGTGTGATTTTTATTAAGGTTCTATAACTTTAAGGGGGTCTTTCCCCCTTTTTTTGAAAATCAGCCAAATTTTCACAGGCGCGTAACTTTTGATGGAAAGCACTAAACTTGATGAAAGTTATATATTTGAAATCAGCATTGAAATTTGATTCTTTTGATGTATCTATTGGTATCAAAAACCCGTTTTCTAGAGTTTCGGTCACCATTGAGCCGGGTCGCTCCTTACTTACAGTTCGTTACCACGAACTGTTTGAAAATGTCAAGCCTTCCAATCACTTTCGACTATTAAAAAGGGCACTAGGCCTTTCGATTTCCAATCGAATGAGCCCTTTCGGAAACGACAACGCTTTCTATAAACACCTTATATGCCCCCAGGACATAAATTACAACCCTTACCCTAAGGTGTGTTAGGATGGTTGTCATCCTCTAAGACCGAATTTCCAGAACTTTCAATTACGTTAAACAAAATGGCTATCTCAAAATTTTGATTGGATGTGTTTGGGGAAATGGTGGGCGTGACAGGGGCGGTAGTCGCTCTCAAATCACTTTCAACTATTAAAAATTGCACTAGCCCTTTCAATTTCCAATCAAATGAGCCCTTTTGAAGTTTCTACGACAACGCTTTCAATAAAAACCTTATATGCCCCCAGGGGATAACTTACAACCTTTGTCCTGAGTGCTTGGGGGTGTCATTTTCAAGGACCTAATTTCCAGAACTTTGTACTACGTTGAACAAAATGGCTATCTGAAAATGTTTATTGGATGTGTTTGGAGGAATGGTGGGCGTGAGAGGGCGGTTAGTTGCCCTCCAATCACTTTCGACTATTACAAAGGGCACTAGCCCCCCTCAGTTTCCGATTGAATGAGCGCCATTTGAAGTTTTACCACAACTCTATCTATAAAAACCTTATATGCCCACAGGGCATAACTTACAACCCTTGCACTGAGGGCTCTGAGGGGGGTATCATCCTAAAAGACCTATTTTCAAGAACTTTCAACTACGTGGAACAAAAAGCATATCTCAAAATTTTGATTGGATGTGTTTGGTAAAATGGTGGGTGCGAGAGGGGCGTTAGTCACTCTCCAATCACTTTCAACTATTTAAAAAGGCACTAGCCTTTTCAATTTACAATTGAATGGGCCCTTTTGAAGTTTCTACGCTTTCAATAAAAACCGTGTTTACCCCCATGGCATAACTTATAACCCTTGCCCTGAGGGCTGTGGGGGGGGGGGAAGAGGGGTTGTCATCCTTAAAGACCTGATTTCCGAAACTTTCAACTACGTTGAATAAAATGGTTATCTAAAATATTGATTGGATGTGTTTGGGGAAAAGATGGGCGTGAGAGGGGGGTTAGTTGCCCTCAAATCACTTTCCACTATTAAAATGGGCACTAGCCTTTGGAATTTCCAATTGAATGAGTTCTTTTTCGAGTTTCTATGACAAAGACGTCAATAAAGACCTTATATACCCCCAGGGCATAACTTATAATCTGAAGACTGTGGGGGGAGTGTCCTGCTCGAAGGTATAATTTCCTGAACTTTTAACTGTGTGGAACAAAATGGCTATCTCAAAATTTTGATTGGATGTGTTTCAGGAAATGGTGGGCGTGGAAGGGGTGTTAGTTGCCTTCCAATCACTTTCGACTATTAAAAAGGGCACAAGCCCTTTCAATTTCCAATTGAATGGGCCCTTTTGTAGTTTCTACGCTTTCAATAAAAATTTTATACGCCTCCAGGGCATAACTTATAACCCTTGCCCTGAGGGCTGTGGCGGGGGGGGGGGGGGTTGTCATCCTTAAAGACGTAATTTCCGAAACTTTCAACTAAGTTGAATAAAATGGCTATCAAAAATACTGATTGGATGTGTTTGGGGAAAAGATGGGCGTGAGAGGGGGGTTAGTTGCCCTCAAATCACTTTCGACTATTAAAAATGGCACTAGCCCTTTGAATTTCCAATTGAATGAGCCCTTTTTCAAGTTTTTACTACAAAGCTTTCAATGAAAACCTAATATACCCCAGGGCATAACTTATAACCCCTGTCCTGAAGACTGTGGGGGGAGTGTCCTGCTCAAAGGTCTAGTTTTTAGAACTTTCAACTACGTTGAACAAAATGGGTATCTCAAAATTTTGATTGGATGTGTTTGGGGAAATGGTGGGCGTGGAAGGGGTGTTAGTTGCCTTCCAATCACTTTCAACTAATAAAAAGGGCACTAGCCATTTCAATTTCCAATCGAAAGAGCCGTTTTTGAAGTTTCTACGACAACGCTTTCTATAAAAACCTTATATGCCCCCTGAGCATAACTTACAACCCTTGCCCTGATGAATGTGTGTGTGTGTGAGGGGGGGGGGGTTGTTGTGATCCTCAAAGACCTAATTTCCAGAACTTTCAACTACCTTGAACTAAATGGCTATCACAAAATTTTGATTGGTTGTTATGCCCCCCAGGGCATAACTTATAAACCTTGCCCTGAAGACTGTGGGGGGAGTGTCCTGCTCTAAGGTAAAATTTCCTGAACTTTGAACTGCGTGGAACGAACTGGCTATCTCAAAATCTTTATTGGATGCGTTTGGGGAAATGGTGGGCGTGGAAGAGGTGTTAGTTGCTTTCGAATCTTTTTCGACTATTAAAAAGGGCACTAGCCATTTCAATTTCCAGTCGAATGAGCCCTTTTTTAAGTTTCTACGACAACGCGTTACATAAAAACCTTATATGCCCCCTGGGCATAATTTAAAGTCCTTGCCCTGAGGGCTCTGGGGGGGGGGGGAGGGTGTCATCCTCAAAGACCTAATTTCCAGAAATTAAAACTACGTTGAATAAGATGGCTATCTCAAAGTTTTGATTAGATGTGTTTGGGGAAAAGGTGGGCGTGAGTGAAGGGTTAGTTGCCCTGTTATCACTTTCGACTACCAAAAAGGGCACTAGCCCTTTGAATTTTCAATCGAATGAGCCTTTTTTGAAGTTTCTACGACAACGCCTTCTATAAAAAAAACCTTATATGCCCCCAGGGCATGACTTATAACCGATGCCCTAAGGGCTGTGGGGGACTGTCCTCCTCAAAAACATAATTTCTATCTGGAAATCAACTACGCTGAACAAAATGGCTATCTAAAAATTTTGATTGGATGTGTTTCGGGAAATGGTGGGCGCGGAAGGGATGTTAGTCGCCTTCCAATCACTTTCGACTATTTAAAAAGGCACAAGCCTCTCCAATTTTCAGTTGAATGAGCCGTTTTTTGAAGTTTCTACGACAACTTCTTCGATACGAAGTGGCCTGCTCTAAAGGAAAAAATTATTAAATAATACATTGTGCCAACATCGTTCTTATATGTCCCCAGGGCATAACTTAAAAACCCTTGCCCTGAGGGTTGTGGAGGAGTGTCCTCCTCTTTACTTAGTCCCCGTATCTTGTCTCGATCTCAAGTGTCCCCGTTCTTTTCTTAGGCAGTGCGATTGCGCTGCCTATGATTTATACAACAACTTTCTATATAAACCTTATAAGCCCCCAGGGCATAACTTACAACCCTTGCACTGAGGGCTCTAAGGGGGTTATCATCCTAAAAGACCTAATTTCCAGAACGTTCAACTACGTTGAACAAAATGGATATCTTAAAATTTTGATTGGATGTGTTTTGGAAAATGGTTGGCGTGAGAGGGGTGTTAGTCTCTATCCAATCATTTTCAACTATTAAAAAAGGCAATAGACCTTTCAATTTACAATTGAATGAGCCCTTTTGAAGTTTCTACGACAACGCTTTCAATAAAAACCTTATTTGCCCCCAGGGCATGACTTATAACCCTTGCCCTGAGGGTTGTTGGGGACTGTCCTCCTCAAAAACATATTTTCTATCTGAAAATTAACTACGCTGAACTAAATGACTGTCTCAAAATTTTTATTGGATGTGTTTTTGGGGGAATGATGGGCGTGGGGGGGGGGCTAGTTGCCCTCCAATCACTTTCGACTATGAAAAAGGACACTAGCCCTTTGAATTTCCAATCGAATGAGCTTTTTTTGAAGTTTCTACGACAACACCTTCTATAAAAACCTTATATGCCCCCAGGGCATAACGTAAAACCCTTGTCCTGAGGGTTATGGGGGAGTGTTCTCCTCAAAAACATATTTTCTATTTGGAAATCAACTACGCTGAACAAAATGGCTATCTCAAAATTTTGTTTGGATATGTTTGTGGGAATGATAGGCGTGGGGGGGCTAGTTGCCTTCCAATCACTCTCGACTATTCAAAAGGGCACTAGCCCTTTGAATTTCCAATCGAATGGGACTGTTTTGAAGTTTCTACGACAACGCTTCTATAAAAACCTTATATGCCCCAAGGGCATAACTTAAAACCCTTGCTCTGAGGGTTGTGGGGGAGTTATTCATATTTACATATTTTCTATCCGGAAATCAACTATGCTGAACAACATGGCTATCTGAAAATTTTGATTGGATGTGCTTGGGGGAATGATGGGCGTGGGGGGGCTAGTTGCCCTCCAATCAAATTCGACTATTAAAAAGGGCACTAGAACTCTCGATTTCCAATCGAATGAGCCGCTTTTGAAGTTTCTACGACGACCCCTTCCATATGAAGTGCCCTGCTCTAAAGGAAAAAAAAATAAATGATACATTGTGCCAACATTGTTCTTATTTGCCCTCAGGGCATAATTTAAAACACTCGCCCCGAGGGTTGTGGGGGAGTGTCCTCCTCAAAAACATATTTTCTATCTGGAAATCAACTACGCTGAACAAAATGGCTATCTCAAAATTTTGATTGGATGTGTTTGGGGGAATGATGGGCGTGGGGGAGGGGGGGGGGGGCTAGTTGCCTTCCAGTCACTTTCAACTATTAAAAAGGGCACTAGCCACTCCAATTCCAAATCGAATGAGCCCTTTTCGAAGTTTCTACGACAATATGAAGTGCATGGGTATGGAGAGAAAAAAAAAATCGGGCCCACATCGTTCTTTACTCAGGCAGTGCGATTGCGCTGCCTATGATCTAGTGAATTTTCATGATATAGCCCGTAGATTCATGATTCAATCAAATAAATTATACAAGAGGCCAATTAATTAAAAAAACGCAAAATACTGATTCACTGCAGTATTTATTATGTTCCAGACTAGCATTTATGCCAATATTCCGCCTTTGAAGCTTCCAATTTCCCACCATATGTTCATATCAGATATAGACCCCAGAGCGTTATCATCAAGATTGTAGGCGAGCCTAGTTAATCGCAAAATTTCAAAAATGCTCTATACTTCCTATTTCACAATATTTGCTCAGGTTGAATTTTGTTTGCACATTTATGTTTTTTTTTCTTTGTAATCTATCATTTTTAAATTAGATTTACTTGTGTGTTAAAATCTTTGAAAGTGGAGAGAATGGTGGATATGAATGCACCCTCTATATCTACAATTAGAACAGAAATGGAGTCATTGAAAAACAAGAAGGTAGGTATACATTACATAGGCCTACAATTTTCTAAAGGAAAAAAGAAATCATGGAAAAAGAAAATAGGACTTAATGCTTTTTATAATAGGATTTGTAATATAACTAGATAGATTAAATCGATTGTAGTTTGATGATTGAAGTTGGTTGGAAGTAATGGGGTGGAGTATCTACTCTGGGAGTTGTCTAATGATTTTAATTTTTAATTTTAGTATCTAATCGAAACTCCAATAATTCCCCAAATTCTCTTATTTGTAATTGAAACACCCAATAAGCGCAAATAACGTCCTATTCTTTAAGTTTTTGGATTTATGTGCTAATACATCAGACAGTTTGCGGTAACGAACTGTAAGAATGGAGCTACAAAGCTCAATAGTAATTGAAACTCTGGAAATGGAATTTCGATATCAATCGATATATTATCGAGTTGTTATATTGATTCCAAATATATAAGATTTATTACACTTAGTTTATCCCGTAAAAGGCTAAGAAACTGAAAATTTGCCTGATTTTTGAAAGAGGGAGGAAACACCCACTAAAACTAACAGAATTTTAATTAAAATCAAACCATTAGATTTGGCATATCAGAGAACCCTACTGTAGAGGTTTCAAGGTGCTTTCTGCATAAGTGTTGAATTTTGTTTTATTTGCCAGAAAAAAAAAAATAACAGATGCGTGTTAATTTGTCTTTTTCCCAGGGGCGATCGTATCGAACCAACGGTCCTAGAATATCGGGATAGGGCTCAAGAATTGAATTGGAATTATCAAGTATTTCGCTGTAGGTTACATCAATACATGACTAATTGTAGATAGAAAGAGAAAAGGCAAGACAGATAGTCCAAGTAATTTGAGAGGCGAATGTTTAAATGGCTGCGGCATGGGTAAATGGCGGGAGTAAGTACGAATCTTATTTGAATGGAAATTAAATTTCTGGTGTCTCTTTTATTTGACCAAAAAGATCGGACGGCTGCTAGTCCTCCTCCGACGTCCCTTTTTCCCCAAAAAGTTTTTCGATCAAAGTTTGAGAGAGCCATTTTGTTTGGCATAGTTGAAAGGTTCCAAAACTATACCTTTAGATTTAACATGACCCACGCAGCCCCTGAGGATAGGTCTGGGGATGAAATTATGATAAGGATAATTTGCTAAGGATAATAAGGATAGTGTACGATCTATGTAAACCAGTTTCATAGCCACAAAGACAAATAACGGGTGACAGAATGTATTGGACTTGTTTAACTTGGGCTATATATTTGCACATTAGGGGGTGGGGTGGGGGGATGGGGGTAAGGTTAGGTTAGGGTACTTTACCGCCATACCTCCCTAATGTGCAAATATATAGCCCAAATTGCATTATTATTTAAACAAAAGTATTATATTTCCATCTTATTTTGGCATATTTCATCAGGATTAACATAACTTCACTTCTTGGGTTTGTTCCGTATAATTAACAAGTACCTTCTTTTTTTTATTAAAGAAGCAATAAGACCGATGCTAATTGAAATTTATGAAGGGTGGGACACATTTCTTCCATGAAAATATAAAAAGGCTATTTTCAATATTGTGGCTGATGTCCCAGAAATTATACCAGCTCTACTAGAGTAAAAAGAAAACACTTTCTACATTTTTTGGAAAAAACTGGTGTTTTGGGTCGACAAGGAAAAAAAATCAAAAAGAAAAGCAAATATATATCAAAAAGATAACCAATTTTCAGTGATCGGGGTATAAGCCAAAATATCAATTCGGGAAAATTCAGGGAGAAAGCAAGGATTTTGTTCTATTATCTGCATAAAATGCAAAAAGTCATTTTTCTAAATTTCAAGGGTAATTTTCGCTTGAGAAAAAAACCCATCAATTTAAAGGTATTTTTCCGCATCTACAGGGGCAATTTTACCCTCTTTCTGTAGGTGCGCCTGTATAGAACATGATAAGGAAACAAAACAATTATTAATTACAATGATAAAGAGTATTATAATTCTAGTGATTTCTAGTCAGTAATCTAGTGATTTATGTTCTGATTTTGTTGTTTTTCTTAAGAATCTAGTGTTTTTTTTTATCGGGTGGCAACCCTGGTGCGGAGTGAAGCAGTGAGATTTTTTTTCTGAATGATAGATATCAATTTAGCTTACAGCAGATAATGAGTATATTTAAATTTTAAAACTGTTAAATCATTTAGTAACCCGGAAAAATCTAATAACCGATTTTTCACTGGTTTTGCTCTGGTCCTGGGCCGATGAAGTTATAGTATTCCCAATTGTTTTAATATTTAAACTGCCAATCAGTATATCAAAGAAGAAGGGGAAAATGCCTAAAGACAAACATAAAAACCCTACAGCAACTAAAGATTCAAAAAATTTAAGAGCTTTCACAGATAATCAATGTCGACAAAGGAAATTATAATGATGCCAAAAATCACAATTGAGTGAAAATATAAAAGTTGTGAATTCAGCTTTAAACGAATCAATAGAATCACATAAATAAGACTGTCAGTTTTAACATAGCAAGGGCAAAAAGGAGGTTTGTAAACAACTTTTTTGCTGAAATTAAGTCATATTAGGCAAAAACAATGGAATAACTAAATAAAAAATCTAGTATTTTTTTTTAATGTAAAATGTATTATAGATTAAAAATGATTTCCATAATTTTATAAAAATAGTGTCTATGGATAGCACAACACCAGCATTAATTTGAATTGCTTAGTCTGTTGAATTGTTGATGTTAAATGACTAATTATAATCGTATGAACAAGAATGGTCTGAAAATGGTAAACAAATAGATACTTTCAAGTAGATAAAATTAGTCAGTTTAAACTAATAAAAATAATACCAAACACAGTAATAGTTTAAAATTGTGTTTCATATTAAAAATGGTTCTTATATAGTTTCCAAGACAAAGAATACATATTAATATATATTATAGAAAGAATATATATTATATATATTTTTATAATCTATGAAATAAATTTTTTTTGTATTCAGTGCGTTTGTAGTGATAAAAAGTATAATATATATAGTGATAAAAAGTAATAGTAAGTAAGTAAGTAGGTTATATTAAAAATGGTTCTTATATAGTTTCTAAGACAAAGAATACATATTAATATATATTATAGAAAGAATATATATTATACATATTTTTATAATCTACAAATAAATTTTTTTTTGTATTCAGTGCGTTTGTAGTGATAAAAAGTATAATATATATAGTGATAAAAAGTAACAGTAAGTAAGTAAGTAGGTTATATTAAAAATGGTTCTTATATAGTTTCCAAGACAAAGAATACATATTAATATATATTATAGAAAGAATATATATTATATATATTTTTATAATCTATGAAATAATTTTTTTTGGTATTCAGTGCGTTTGTAGTGATAAAAAGTATAATATATATAGTGATAAAAAGTAATAGTAAGTAAGTAAGTAGGTTATATTAAAAATGGTTCTTATATAGTTTCCAAGACAAAGAATACATATTAATATATATTATAGAAAGAATATATATTATACATATTTTTATAATCTACAAATAAATATTTTTTTGTATTCAGTGCGTTTTATAGTGATAAAAAGTATAACAATTTATAGTGATAAAAAGTAATAGTAATTAAGTAAGTAAGTTATATTGTGCTAAAAGCTAGGTTCATGGCAATACAAAAAAAAATGCTTGTAAATAATTGACGTTACATAGACATAACATAACATAAAAAAAATCACAAAAATCTACTTCTGTGCTCCATTGCCAACCTGACAAACCGTTCTAGATTTTTAACGCTTGCAAAACATTCATCAGGCTATGCACCACCCTCCTCTCATCAAACCTAACTTTCCGTACTCTTCATTTCTCTACTCACTCAATTCTACACACTCATACATCAGATGAAACAGACTCTTATCCATATTTCCACACATCGGGCAAAATTAAGGATCACCTTGCCCACCCCTCCTCCATATATTTATTTATTCCTTTTCTATCCAGCAACTTCTCAAGAAATGCAGTTCATCTTAAAGTTAGAGTTTTATTTTTATTATAGCGATGACTTTGAAGTGATTGAAAGAGTGGCGTACGAGTTTTGTGAAGATAAGGCTGCTCAAGGGGTTGTATATGTTGAAGTTCATTGTTCTCCCCAGTGGTTTCTTTCCGAAGGGAAGCAGTTGGATGAGGAATATTTAAATAAAGTAGTTGAGTCTGTAATCAAAGGACTTTCCAGAGGAAAAGAAGATTTCGGTATCAACGCCAAAACCATTTTGATGTGTCTAAGAGGGATGAAGGGTATATGCCTCTATTATTTTTTATCTACCATGGGCGTATCTAGGGATGGGGGCTTCGGGTTTTAACCTTCGCCTCTCCCAAACAAAAATAATGTATGTATTTTTCTGACTCATCAATCGATCGTAAAAATGCAGGTAAAAAGACTATTTCAACTTAAGAAAAAAAAAATATAATTCTGACCCGTAAATTGGTCTGAAAATGCAGATAAATAAAAGCTTAACATCTCATCAAAAAAAATATATTTTGGTAAACTCTCCTTGAACGAAAATTCGTTTTGCATCAACTTCCCCCTCCACCCACCCCCGAGCAAAAGTCTTAGGTGCGGCCTCTTTTGTCTTTTATCGGCCTCTTTAGTAGTTAAACAGAATTGTTTAAATAAATGAAGTATCAGAGGAGCTTTGTAATATTAAAAATGCAACATTGCCATTCTGTAGTATAAAAAAAGTTAAAAACTGTTTTCAAAAGTAATTAATCAGAATAGAAAAATTAGACTTGTTTTTTCATATAGACCATATAAGCTGTGTTGGCCTTTTGCTTTATTCTTTTTTTTTAACCGCTGGCTTCAAATTTAATACCTTTAAACAATTAGATGGTTCTTTATTTTGTTTTGCTAGTGTTGTTTTTTTCTATTAATTAAAACAACTTTTTCCACAAAATGGGTTTTTCAAAGAAAAGTAATGAACTCCATTAAACAAAAAATGAGCAAAAATAAAATCAAATAGTCTACCAAACGTGAAACTACCACAAATCAGCATCGATAAATAAATGAAACCGAAAAATAAAAAGTCAAACTCAAAACGAGCAGAAATTAACATGAGTAGGGCTCAAAATCCCTATGCCTTCCCAAGGCCAGAACTTAATTTGCACTTTACTGAAAAAATATAAATGTTTTTACTTTTATAACTTTAATAAATCAACTAATATTAACATTTTGATTACTAAACATCAGTATATGTATATTAAACTGACAATTCAAATTCATTTGTATTTTTTTCAGTAAAGTGCAAATTTTGTTCTGGCCTTGGGAAGGCATAGTGATTTTTAGCCCTACTCATGTTAATTTCTGCTCGTTTCGAGTTTGACTCGGTTATTTATTGTAATTTCTGTTGGTTTTGGGTTTCATTTATTTATCGATGCTGATTTGTGGTAGTTTCACGCTTGGTAGATTATTTGATTTTATTTTTGCTCATTTTTGGTTTAATGGAGTTCTTTACTTTTCTTTGAAAAACTTATTTTGTGGAAAAAGTTTTTTTTAATAAATTTCTGTTCGTTTTATATTGACATAGTCTTTTCAGGGAAAAAGAAAATAATTCTTAAAAACTTTTTGTTTTTTTAAGACTTTATAGTTTGGCCTGCTATTTGCATGCTGGAGAAAAATTTTCAGCAATTTTTAAAAACATACACCCTATTAAAAATCTGGACACAAATAGTAGTGTTTAATTTAGTTTCATACCTCCTCTAGTTGACCTGAAATAGAAAACTTGACACCACTCGCAACAAAAATCTGTTTACTTTCTTTGATAGCTTGGATATACTTAAGCTATTTTGATTTTGTTGAATTTTAAGAGCAGAAGTAACCCCAACAGTTTAAACATAATACCCTCAGTCGTTCTTGGGATACTACTGAGATGCCTTATTGGGAATTAGCATTAACACAGTGCATTTTGATTTAATCTTAAGGTAACATTTAGTTTTTAAAAATACTGGGCAAATGGGAGGGTGGGCGTGAGAGGGGGACTAATTGCCCTCCAATAATTTTCAACTATTAAAAAGGGCATTAGCCCTTTCTATTTTCAATCGAATGAGCCCTTTTAGAAGTTCTTAAGACAAATCCGTCGATACGAAGTGCCGTGGTCTAAGCAAAAAACAAAAAAGAAAAAAGAATACATTGTACCAGCATCGATCTTAACTATAAAAATGTCAAGCCTTCTAATCACTTTCGACTATTAAAAAGGGCACTAGCCCTTTCAATTTCCAATCGAATGAGCCCTTTTTGAGTTTCTACGACAACGCTTTCTATAAACACCTTATATCCCCCAAGAGCATAAATTACAACCCTTGCCCTGAAGGCTGTGAGGAGGTTGTCATCCTCAAAGATCTAATTTCCAGAACTTTCAACTATGTTAAACAAAACGGCTATCTCTTTCACTTTCAACTATTAAAAAAGGCACTAACCCTTTCAATTTACAATCGAATGAGCCCTTTTTAAGTTTCTACGCCAACGCCTTCAATAAAAACCTTACATGCCCCCAGGGCATAACTTATAACTTATGCCCGACGGGGGGGGGATGTCATCCTTAAAGACCTAATTTCCAGAACTTTCAACTGCGTTGAAGAAAATTGCTATCTCAAAATTTTGATTGGATGTGTTTGGGGAAATGGTGGGCGTGAGAGGGGGGTTACTTGCCCTCCAATCGCTTCCAAATATTTAAAAGGGCACTAGCCCTTTTAATTTCCAATCGAATGAAGCCTTTTTAAAGTTTCTACTACAACGCTTTCTATATAAACCTTATATGCCCCAGGGCATAACTTACAACCCTTGACCTGAGGGCTGTGAGGGGGTTGTCATCCTCAAAGACATAATTTCCGGACCTTCCAACTATGTTGAACAAAATGGCTATCTAAAAATTTTGATTGGATGTGTTTGGGGAAATGGTGGGCGTGAGAGGGGGGTTACTTGCCATCCAATCACTTTCGACTATTAAAAGGGGCAATAGCCGTTTCAATTTCCATTCGAATGATTCCTATTTGAAGTTTCTACGACAACACTTTCTATAAAAAAAAACTCATATGCCATTTTTGAAGTTTCTACAACATTACCATCTATAAAAACCTTATATGCCCCCAGGGAGTAACTTACAACCCTTGCCCCGAAGGCTCTGAGGGGGTTATCATCCTCTAAGACCTAGTTTCTAAAACTTTAACTGCGTTGAACAAAATGGCTATCTAAAAATTTTGATTGGATGTGTTGGGGGAAAAGATGGGTGTGAGAGGGGGGTTATTTGCCCTCAAATCACTTTTGAATATTAAAAAGGGCACTAGCCCTTTGAATTTCCAATCGAATGAGCGCTTTTTCAAGTTTCAACGACAAAGCTTTCAATAAAAACCTTATATATCCTCAGGGCATAACTTACAACCTTTACCCTGAGGGCTGGGGGGGGGGAGAAGTGTCATCCTCAAAGATATAATCTCCTTACCTTTCAACTACTTTGAACAAAATGGCTAGCTCGAAATTTTGATTGGATGTGTTTTGATAAATGGTGGGCGTGGAAGGGGACGTAGTTGCCTTCCAATCACTATCGACTATTAAAAAGGGCACTAGCCATTTCAATTTCTAATCAAATGAGCCCCTTTTGAAGTTTCTACGACAACACTTTCTATAACAAAACCTTATATGCCCCCAGGGCATAACTTACAACCCTTGTCCTGAGGGCTGTGGGGGGGGGGGTTGTCATCCCCAAAGACCTAGTTTCCGGAACTTTCAACTAAGTTGAACAAAATGGCTATCTTAAAATTTGGATTGGATGTGTTTGGGGAAAAGGTGGGCGTGAGAGGGGGGTTAGTTGCCCTCCAATCATTTTCGACTATTAAAAAGGGCACTAGCCCTTTGAATTTCCAATCGAACGAGCCTTTTTTGAAATTTCTACGACAGCGCTTTCTATAAAAACTTTATATGCCCCTGGGCATAACTTACAGCCTTTGCCCTGAGGGCTGTGGGAGAGTGTCCTCCTCAAAAACATAATTTCTATCTGGAAATCAACTACGGTGAACAAAATGGCTATCTCAAAATTTTTATTGCGTGTGCTTGGGGAAATGGTGGGCGTGGAAGGGGTGTTAGTTGCCTTCCAATCACTTTCGACTATTAAAAAGGGCACAAGCCACTCCACTTTCCAATCGAAGTTATTCCGACAACTCCTTCGATACGAAATGGCCTGGTCTAAGACCAAGGAAAAAATAATATATTGTGCCAACATTGTTCTTTACTTAGGCAGCGCTATTGCGCTGCCTATGGTAGTCTTTTCAGGGAAAAAGAAAATAATACTTTAAATCTTTTCTTTTTTTAAGACTTTATAGTTTTGCATGCTATTTGTATGCTGGAGAAAACTTTTCAGCAATTTTTAAAAACATACAACCTTTTAAAAATCTGGGTACAAATAGTAGTGTTTAATTTAGTTTCATACCTCCTCTAGTTGACCTGAAATAGAAAACTTGACACCACTCGCAACAAAAATCTGTTTACTTTCTTTGATAGCTTGGATACACTTAAGCTATTTTGATTTTGTTGAATTTTAAGAGCAGAAGTAACCCCAACAGTTTAAACATAATACCCTCAGTCGTTCTTGGGATACTACTGAGATGCCTTATTGGGAATTAGCATTAACACAGTGCATTTTGATTTAATCTTAAGGCAACATTTAGTTTTTAAAAATACTGGGCAAATGGGAGGTTGGGCGTGAGAAGGGGACTAATTGCCCTCCAATAATTTTCAACTATTAAAAAGGGCATTAGCCCTTTCTACTTCCAATCGAATGAGCCCTTTTAGAAGTTCTTAAGACAAATCCTTCGATACGAAGTGCCGTGGTCTAAACAAAAAACAAAAAAGAAAAAAGAATACGTTGTACCAGCATCGATCTTAACTATAAAAATGTCAAGCCTTCTAATCACTTTCGACTATTAAAAAGGGCACTAGCCCTTTCAATTTCCAATCGAATGAGCCCTTTTTGAGTTTCTACGACAACGCTTTCTATAAACACCTTATATCCCCCAAGAGCATAAATTACAACCCTTGCCCTGAAGGCTGTGAGGAGGTTGTCATCCTCAAAGATCTAATTTCCAGAACTTTCAACTATGTTAAACAAAACGGCTATCTCTTTCACTTTCAACTATTAAAAAAGGCACTAACCCTTTCAATTTACAATCGCATGAGCCCTTTTTAAGTTTCTACGCCAACGCCTTCAATAAAAACCTTACATGCCCCCAGGGCATAACTTATAACTTATGCCCGACGGGGGGGGGGGGATGTCATCCTCAAAGACCTAATTTCCAGAACTTTCAACTGCGTTGAAGAAAATTGCTATCTCAAAATTTTGATTGGATGTGTTTGGGGAAATGGTGGGCGTGAGAGGGGGGTTAGTAGCCCTCCAATCGCTTCCAACTATTTAAAAGGGCACTAGCCCTTTTAATTTCCAATCGAATGAGCCCTTTTTAAAGTTTCTACTACAACGCTTTCTATATAAACCTTATATGCCCCAGGGCATAACTTACAACCCTTGACCTGAGGGCTGTGGTGGGGTTGTCATCCTCAAAGACATAATTTCCGGACCTTCCAACTATGTTGAACAAAATGGCTATCTAAAAATTTTGATTGGATGTGTTTGGGGAAATGGTGGGCGTGAGAGGGGGGTTACTTGCCATCCAATTACTTTCGACTATTAAAAGGGGCAATAGCCGTTTCAATTTCCATTCGAATGATTCCTATTTGAAGTTTCTACGACAACACTTTCTATAAAAAAAACTTATATGCCTTTTTTGAAGTTTCTACAATATTACCATCTGTAAAAACCTTATATGCCCCCAGGGAGTAACTTACAACCCTTGCCCCGAAGGCTCTGAGGGGGTTATCATCCTCTAAGACCTAGTTTCTAAAACTTTAACTGCGTTGAACAAAATGGTTATCTAAAAATTTTGATTGGATGTGTTGGGGGAAAAGGTGGGCGTGAAAGGGGGGTTATTTGCCCTCAAATCACTTTTGAATATTAAAAAGGGCACCAACCCTTTGAATTTCCAATCGAATGAGCGCTTTTTCAAGTTTCAACGACAAAGCTTTCAATAAAAACCTTATATATCCTCAGGGCATAACTTACAACCTTTACCCTGAGGGCTGGGGGGGGGGGAGAAGTGTCATCCTCAAAGATATAATCTCCTTACCTTTCAACTACTTTGAACAAAATGGCTAGCTCAAAATTTTGATTGGATGTGTTTTGATAAATGGTGGGCGTGGAAGGGGAGGTAGTTGCCTTCCAATCATTATCGACTATTAAAAAGGGCACTAGCCATTTCAATTTCTAATCAAATGAGCCCCTTTTGAAGTTTCTACGACAACACTTTCTATAACAAAACCTTATATGCCCTCAGGGCATAACTTACAACCCTTGTTCTGAGGGCTGTGTGGGGGGGGGGGGGTTGTCATCCCTAAAGACCTAATTTCCGGAACTTTCAACTAAGTTGAACAAAATGGCTATCTTAAAATTTGGATTGGATGTGTTTGGGGAAAAGGTGGGCGTGAGAGGAGGGTTAGTTGCCCTCCAATCATTTTCGACTATTAAAAAGGGCACTAGCCCTTTGAATTTCCAATCGAACGAGCCTTTTTTGAAATTTCTACGACAGCGCTTTCTATAAAAACTTTATATGCCCCCTGGGCATAACTTACAGCCTTTGCCCTGAGGGCTGTGGGAGAGTGTCCTCCTCAAAAACATAATTTCTATCTGGAAATCAACTACGCTGAACAAAATGGCTATCTCAAAATTTTTATTGCGTGTGCTTGGGGAAATGGTGGGCGTGGAAGGGGTGTTAGTTGCCTTCCAATCACTTTCGACTATTAAAAAGCGCACAAGCCACTCCACTTTCCAATCGAAGTTATTCCGACAACTCCTTCGATACGAAATGGCCTGGTCTAAGACCAAGAAAAAAAATAATATATTGTGCCAACATTGTTCTTTACTTAGGCAGCGCTACTGCGCTGCCTATGGT
Organism: Artemia sinica; assembly: GCA_027921565.1. Lineage (NCBI taxonomy): Eukaryota > Metazoa > Arthropoda > Branchiopoda > Anostraca > Artemiidae > Artemia > Artemia sinica. The sequence continues at coordinate 32,783,432 of CM051265.1, read as the reverse complement.
AGTCTTTTCAGGGAAAAAGAAAATAATACTTTAAATCTTTTCTTTTTTTAAGACTTTATAGTTTTGCATGCTATTTGTATGCTGGAGAAAACTTTTCAGCAATTTTTAAAAACATACACCCTTTTAAAAATCTGGGTGCAAATAGTAGTGTTTAATTTAGTTTCATACCTCCTCTAGTTAACCTGAAATAGAAAACTTGATACCGTTCGCAAAAAAAAATCTGTTTACTTTCTTTGATAGCTTGGATACACTTAAGCTATTTTGATTTGGTTAAATTTTAAGAGCAGAAGTAGCCCCGAAAAATTGAACATAATACCCTCAGTCGTTCTTGGGATATTGCTGAGATGCCTTATTGGGAATTAGAATTAAAACAGTGCATTACGATTTAATCTGAAGGCAACATTTAGTTTGTAAACATAATGGACAAATGGGAGGGTGGGCATGGGAAGGGGACTAGTTGCCCTCCAATCTTTTTCGACTATTAAAAAGGGCATTAGTCCTTTCTATTTTCAATCGAATGAGCCCTTTTCGAAGTTCCTATGACAACTCCTTCGATACGAAGTGCCCTGGTCTAATCATAAAAATAATAATACATTATACATAATAAAATACATAATACATAATACATAATAAAAATGTCAAGCCTTCCAATCACTTTCTACAATTAAAAAGGGCACTAGCCCTTTCAATTTCCAATCAAATGAGCCCTTTTTGAGTTTCTACGACAACGCTCTCTATAAACACCTAATATTTCCCCAGGGCACAACTTACAACCCTTGCCCTGAGGGCTGTGAGGGGGTTGTCATCCTCAAAGACCTAATTTCCAGAACCTTCAACTACGTTAAACAAGACGGCTATCTCAAAATTTTGATTGGATATGTTTGGGGAAATGGTGGGTGTGAAAGGGGGGTTAGTTGCCCTTTAATCACTTTCGACTATTAAAAAGGGCACTAGCCCTTTTAATTTATAATCAAACGAGCCCTTTTGAAGTTTTTGCGACAAAGCTTTCTATAAAAGCCTTATATGCCCCCAGGGCATAACTTACAACCTTTAACCTGAGGGTTGGTGGGGGGGGGAGTTGTCATCCTCAAAAACCTAATTTCCAGAACGGTCAACTACGTTGAACAAAATGAATATCTAAAAAATTTGATTGGATGTGTTTGGGAAAATGGTTGGCGTGAGACGGGGTTAGTTGCTCTTCAATCACTTTCGACTATTAAAAAGGGCTTTACCCGTTTCAATTTTAAATCGAATGAGCCATTTTTGAAGTTTCTACGACAACGCTTTCTATAAAAACCTCATATGCAACCAGGGAATAACTTACAACCCTTGCCCTGAGGGCTGTGAGGGGGGGGGGATGTCATCCACAAAGACATAATTTCCAGAACTTTCAACTACGTTGAACAAAATGGCTACCTAAAAATTTTGATTGGATGTGTTTGGGGAAAAGGTGGGGATGAGAGGGGGATTAGTTGTCCTCCAATCCCCTTCAACTATTAAAAGCGGCAATATCCCTCTGAATTTTCAATCAAATGCACCCTTTTTCAAGTTTCTACGACAAAGATTTCAATAAAAACCTTATATGCCCCCAGGGCATAACGTAACTCTTGCCCTGAGGGCTCTGAGGGGTAGGTCTCAAAATTTTGATTGGATGTGTTTGGATAAATGGTGGGCGTGAGAGGGGGGCTAGTTGCCCTCCAATCACTTTCGCAGTCAAAAAGGGCACTAGCCCTTTGAATTTCCAATCGAATGAGCTGTTTTTGAAGTTTCTACAACAACGCCTTCTATAAAAAAACATTATATGCCCCCTGGGCATAACTCAAAACCCTTGCCCTGAAGACTGTGGGGGCAGTGTCCTGCTCAAAGGTATAATTTCTAGAAATTTCAACTACGTTGAAAAAATGGCTATCTCAAAATTTTGATTGGATGTGTTTGGGGAAATGGTGGGCGTGGAAGGGGTGTTAGTTACCTTACAATCACTTTCAACTATTAAAAAGGGCGCTAGCCATTTCAATTTCCGATCGAAAAAGCCCTTTTTGAAGTTTTCTACGACAACGCTTTCTACAAAAACTTATATAAACCCAGAGCATAACTTACAAACCCTTGCCCTGAGGAATGGGGTGGGGGGGGGGGGGTTGTTATCCTCAAAGACCTAATTTCCAGAACTTTCAACTATGCTGAACAAAATGGCTATCGCAAAATTTTGATTGGATGTGTTTGGGGAAAGGGTGGGCGTGAGAGGGGGGTTAGTTGCCCTCCAATCACTTTCGACTATTAAAAAGGGCACTAGCTCTTTGAATTTCCAATCGAAAGAACCTTTTTTGAAGTTTCTACGACAGCGCTTTCTATAAAAACCTTATATGCCCCCTGGGCATAACTTACAGCCTTTGCCCTGATGGCTGTGGGGGAGTTTGCTCCTCAAAAACATAATTTCTATCTGGAAATCAACTACTCTGAACAAAATGGCTATCTCAAAATTTTGATTGCGTGTGCTTGGGGAAATGGTGGGCGTGGAAGGGGTGTTAGTTGCCTTCCAATCACTTTCGACTATTAAAAAGGGCACAAGCCACTCTAATTTCCAATCGAAGTTTCTACGACAACTCCTTCGATACGGAGTGCCGTGGTCTAAGACCAAGAAATAAAAATAATACATTGTGCCAACATCGTTCTTTACTTAGGCAGCGCTCTTGTGCTGCCTATGGTAGTCTTTTCAGGGAAAAAGAAAATGATACTTTAAATCTTTTCTTTTTTTTAAGACTTTATAGTTTGGCCTGCTATTTGTACGCTGGAGAAAAGTTTGCAGCAATTTTTAACAAAATACACCCTTTTAAAAATCTGGACACAAATAGTAGTGTTTAACTATTAAAAAGGCACTAACCCTTTCAATTTCCTATCGAATGAGCCCTTTTTAAGTTTTTACGACAACGCTTTCAATAAAAACCTTACATGTCCCCAGGGCATAACTTACAACCCATGCCCGAAGGGGGGTGGTGTCATGTGGACGTAGGAAGGGGACTAGTTGCCCTCCAACCACTTTCGACTATTAAAAAGGGCATTAGTCCTATCTATTTTCAATTGAATGATCCCTTTTCGAAGTTCCTACGACATCTCCTTCGATACGAAGTGCCCTGGTCTAAAAAAAAAAAAAAAAAAAAGAAAAAAAAATAATAATAATACATGTACCCAGATCAATCTTTACTATAAAAATGTCAAGCCTTCCAATCACTTTCTACAATTAAAAGGGCACTAGCCCTTTCAATTTCCAATTGAATAAGCCCTTTTTGAGTTTGTCATCCTCAAAGACCTAATTTCCAGAACTTTCAACAACGTTAAACAAGACAGCTATCTCAAAATTTTGATTGGATATGTTTGGGGAAACGGTGGGTGTGAAAGGGGGGTTAGTTGCCCTTTAATCACTTTCGACTATTAAAAAGGGCCCTAGCCCTTTCAATTTCCAATCAAATGAGCCCTTTTTAAGTTTCTGTGACAAAAATTTCTATAAAAGCCTTATATGCCCCAGGGCATAAATTACAACCTTTGCCCCGAGGGTTGGTGGGGGGCTGAGGGTTGTCATCCTCAAAGACCTAATTTCCAGAACTTTCAACATGAATATCTAACAAAATGAATATCTAAAAATTTTGATTGGATGTGTTTGGGAAAATGGTGGGCGTGAGAGGGGGGTTAGTTGCTCTTGAATCACTTTCGACTATTAAAAAGGGATTTACCTGTTTTAATTTTAAGTCTAATGAGCCATTTTTGAAGTTTTACGACAACTCTTTCTATAAAAACCTCATATGCCCCCAGGGAATAACTTACAACCCATGCCCTTAGGGCTGTGGGTGGGGGGGGGGGGTCATCCACAAAGACATAATTTCCAGAACTTTCAACTACGTAGAAAAAATAGCTATCTCAAAATTTTGATTGTTTGTGTTTGCAGAAATGGTGGGCGTGAGAGGGGGATTAGTTGCCCTCCAATTACTTTCGACTATTAAAAAGGCACTAGCCATTTCAATTTCCAATCGAATAAGCCATTTCTGCGACAACGCTTTCTATAAAAACGTTATATGCCCCCAGGGCATAACTTATAACTCTTGCCCTGAGTGCTGTGGGGGGGGGGGGTGTTCTTGCAATCCTTAAAGACCTAATTTTCAAAGCTTTCTCAAAATTTGAGCTATCTCAAAATTTTGATTGGATGTGTTTGGTTAAATGGTGGGCGTGAGGGGGGTGGGGGTAGTTGCCCTCTGATCTCTTTCGACTACTAAAAACGCCACTAGCCCTTTGAATTTCCAATCGAATAAACCCTTTTTCAAGTTTCTACGACACAGCTTTCAATAAAAACCTTATGTGTCCCCAGGGCATAACGTAATCCTTGCCCTGAGGGCTCTGAGGGGTAGGGGTTGTCATCCTCAAAGACCTAATTTCCAGAACTTACAACTACGTTGAACAAAATGGCTATCTCAAAATTTTGATTGGATGTGTTTGGATAAATTTTGGGCGTGAGAGGGGGGTTAGTTGCCCTCCAGTCACTTTCGACTATGAAAAATGGCACTAGCCCTTTGAATTTCCAATTGAATGAGCCCTTTTTCAAGTTTTTACTACAAAGCTTTCAATTAAAACCTAATATACCCCAGGGCATAACTTATAACCCCTGCTCTGAAGACTGTGGGGGGAGTGTCCTGCTCAAAGGTATAGTTTTTAGAACTTTCAACTACGTTGAACAAAATGGGTATCTCAAAATGTTGATTGAATGTGTTTGGGGAAATGGTGGGCGTGGAAGGGGTGTTAGTTGCCTTCCAATCACTTTCAACTAATAAAAAGGGCACTAGCCATTTCGATTTCCAATCGAAAGAGCCCTTTTTGAAGTTTCTACGACAACGCTTTCTATAAAAACCTTATATGCCCCCAGAGCATAACTTACAACCCTTGCCCTGAGGAATGTGGGGGGGGGGGTGTTGTGATCCTCAAAGACCTAATTTCCAGAACTTTCAACTACCTTGAACTAAATGGCTATCACAAAATTTTGATTGGATGTGTTTGGGGAAAGGGTGGAAAGACTGGCGTCCGCCAAGGTTGTGCCGCCGCTCCCGAGCTTTTCAACTGCGTCATAGACCATGTTATGGCCAGCACGATGAATCGCCTTCAATTCGGTCTTCAGTTCGGAGACCGGGTACTCTCTGATGCTGACTTCGCCGACGACATAGCGCTAGTTGCGAGCACCGTCGATAAGATGACCAAAGCTCTCCAGGTGCTCTCAGAAGAAGCCTCAAAGTTGGACTGAAGATCAACTGGCAGAAAACCAAAGTTATGCTCCTTGAGCCCCCCACGTCCCGTTCTACTGTAAAGGAAGTCAACATCGGAAGCAACCGAGTAGATGTGGTTGAAGACTTCACTTACCTGGAATCTATTCTGTCGAATGATGGCTTGATCACAAAAGAGCTTATATCTCGAATTGCCAAGGCTTCAGCACTTGTTGGGAGGCTTAGCAGCATCTGGCGAAAGCCAAACATAAGCCGATTTACCAAAATGCGCATCTACAATGCGTCAGTCAGCACCGTCCTGCTGTATGGAGCGGAGACGTGGCCAGCTGCCAAATCTATCCTCAGCGCCTTCGATGTCGCTCAGACGAAACATCTCCGAAGAATCGAAAGACTTCACTGGACTGACCTCGTTAGCAACCAGACTCTCCTATCACGTACGGCTCAAACTCCTTTCTCAACGCAGCTTGCTCAGCGTACTGTTCGGTGGTACGGCCACCTCCTTCGCATGCCACTTGACGCCCCAGCACGGGTCGCATTTGACTTCGACCCCACCCTACACGGATGGAAACGACCCAGAGGACGCCCACACACTAGGTGGAAAGACAAAGCCGATGAATTCCTCACCCAAGCCCACATCCCGGTGGAAGAAGCTGCGATCTGGCAAGCGATAGGTCAACCTGGAGGCGCCTAGTCTCATCGTTCTCTACGCCGAACCCTCGGCAGGAGCCTTAAGTAAGTAAGTCAAGTGGGCGTGAGAGGAGGGTTAGTTGCCCTCCAATCACTTTCGACTATTAAAAAGGGCAATATCCCTTTGAATTTCCAATCGAATGAGCACTTTTTGAAGTTTCTATGACAACGCTTTCTATAAAAACCTTATATGCCCCCAGGGCATAACTTACAATCCTTGCCCTGAGGGCTGTGGGGGGGGAGGAGAATCATCCACAAAGACATAATTTCCAGAACTTTCAACTACGTAGAAAAGATGGCTATCTCAAAGTTTTGATTGTATGTGTTTCGGGAAATGGGGGGCGTGGAAGGGGTGTTAGTTGCCTTCAATTCACTTTCGACTATTAAAAAGGGCACAAGCCACTCCAATTTCCAGTTGAATGACCCCTTTTGAAGTTTCTACGACAAAGCTTTCAATAAAGACCTTATATGCCCCTGGGCATAACTTACTACCCTTACCCTGAGGGCTGTGGTGGGAGTGTCATCCTCGAAGGTATAATTTCCGGACCTTTTAGTTACTTTGAACAAAATGGCTATCTCAAAATTTTGATTGGATGTGTTTGAATAAATGGTGGGCGTGAGAGGGGGGTTAGTTGCCCTCCAGTCACTTTCGACTATGAAAAATGGCACTAGCCCTTTGAATTTCCAACTGAATGAGCCCTTTTTCAAGTTTTTATAAAAGGCGTTGTCGTAGAAAACTGCAAAAAAGGCTAATTTGATTGGAAATTCAAAGGGCTAGTGCCCTTTTTATAGTCGAAAGTGATTGGAGGCCAACTAGCCCCTCCCCCCCCCCTACGCCCATTATTCCCCCAAACACATCCAATCAAAACTTTGAGATAGCCATTTTGTTCAGCATAGTTGATTTCCAGATAGAAAATATGTTTTTGAGGAGGACACTCCCCCACAACCCTCAGTTATGCCCTGTTATAAGGTATGTTATAAGTTATGCCCTGGGGTATATTAGGTTTTCATTGAAATCTTTGTCGTAGAAACTTGAAAAAGGGCTTATTCATTTGGAAATTCAAAGGGCTAATGCCATTTTTCATAGTCGAAAGTGATTGGAGGGCAACTAAACCCCCTCTCACGCCCGCCATTTATCCAAACACATCCAATCAAAATTTTGAGATAGCCATTTTGTTCAACGTAGGTGTAAGTTCTGGAAATTAGGTCTTTGAGGATGACAACCCCTACCCATCAGAGCCCTCAGGGCAAGAGTTACGTTATGCCCGTTGTGCCATATAAGGTTTTGTAGAAAGCGTTTTCGTAGAAACTTCAAAAAGGGCTTTTTCGATCGGAAACTTAAATGGCTAGCGCCCTTTTTAATAGTTGATAGTGATTGTAAGGCAACTAACACCCCTTCCACGCCCACCATTTCCCCAAACACATCCAGTCAAAATTTTGAGATAGCATTTTTTTTCAACGTAGTTGAAAGTTCTAGAAATTATACCTTTGAACAGGACACTCACCCCACAGTCTTCAGGGCAAGGGTTATAAGTTACGCCCTGGGGTATATAAGGTTTTCATTGAAAGCTTTGTTCTAGAAACTTAAAAAAGGGCTCATTCAATTGAAAATTCAAAGGGCTACCGCCATTTTTCATAGTCGAAAGTGATTGGAGGGCAACTAAACCCCCTCTCACGCCCGCCATTTATCCAAACACATCCAATCAAAATAGCGAATGGTATCAAGTTTTTCATTTCAGGTCAACTAGAGGAGGTATGAAACTAAGTTAAACAGTACTATTTGTGTCCAGATTTTTAAAAGGGTGTATTTTGTTAAAAATTGCTGAAATTTTTTCTCCAACATACAAATAGCAGGCCAAACTATAAAGTCTATAAAAACAAAACGATTTAAAGTGTTATTTTCTTTTTCCTTGAAAAGACTATGTCAATATAAAATGAACAGAAATTAGTTAAAAAAAACTTTTTCAGTAAAGTGCAAATTTCGTTCTGGCCTTGGGAAGGCACAGGGGTCTTGCGCCCAGCTTATGTTAATATCTACTCGTTTTGAGTTTGACTCGGTTATTTATTGTAATTTCTGTTCGTTTTGGGTTTCATTTATTTATCGATTCTGATTTGTGGTAGTTTCGAGCTTGGTAGATTATTTAATTTTATTTCTGCTCATTTTTTGTTTAATGGAGTTCTTTACTTTTCTTTGAAGAACTTATTTTGTGGAAAAAGTTTTTTTTAAATTAATATTAGAAAAGGAACACACCTGAGAAAAACAAGTCTAAAAATTGATGAAGTTTTATAGTATTGTTAATGGAAGATTACCAACTCTTTTTGCACATTTTCATATGTAGAGCACCATGACCTTAAAATACGATTATTCTGGAAGATCCATACAGCTGAAAGTTAAGAACTAAAAGGATGTTTTTAGATAGAAGCAGTTTTAAATGAAGTAGAAACTGAAACTGAAACTGAACTCCTTGAAACTGAAACTGAAGAAAAACTGAACTCCTTGAAGTTCAAGGAGTACATTAGACACACACATACCAGCACACAGGTGATCTGATAGGAGCTACTCCTCGCCCTTGAAAATGGTCTCTAGTAATTGCATGCAAAACAGAAAATATATGGGTTTTAAATGAATTTCTTTTTATATTTCAACCCCTTCTCCTCATGAAAAGCCCTAGTGTTAGTAAAACTAAAGAGTATAAAACCAACGAAGAGAAATGAATATGTCGTATTTATGCTATCGTATTTATGCTTATTTATGCTTTTTTATGCTATATATAACCTTATTTATGCTATCGTAAAGGCTTGTCTATAGAGTTTCTACCCTTTTTTTCTCTCTTTGCTTTTGAAAGACCTGAGCCTTAATTTATAAATATTCGTAACTTGACACCAAAGTTTCATAAAATAAACCACAGTTTCTTCCTCTCAAAGCTCTTTCTTCTAATTATTTGTACAATATGAGAGATTACATTAACAACTGTCTTTCTCTTTGTCAATCATGCATCTTTTTTCTAAAAATGAAACACTGAATTTAATTTTGTTCTATTTAGGTTGGTCTACAGACATCTTAAGACTGTGTAAGAAGTACAAAAATGAAGGAGTCGTTGGCATGGACATTGCTGGAACTGTGAAAAAACTGACAAGCGATGCTGAAGGTAATTGAAATATAGAAATTCGAACGCTCTTAAAGATGGGACTTCATTTTTAGATTTGTTCGTTGGCGTTCTTGAAACATTTCTATAATTTCGTATAGAGCTTCATGAAGTTATTCGTATTAAAAAAAAAAAAAAAAAAAAAAAAAAAAAAAAAAAAAAAAAAAAAAAAAAAAAAAAAAAAAAAAAAAAAAATGCTGGGCCAAAATCTAAAATCGACATAGTAGAGTTGAAGTTTCTTGTTTTGCCTATTTTTAATAGCCAACTGTAACCCGGGACCTCTCGACACGATAAATTATTATAAGATGGCGATGAATGAGGTAGTGGTAAATTTTAAGCTTCAATTTCTCATCGTCTTATGATTATAACGTGATTATTCAATCCCTTTAAGACTTATTCAAATTGACAATTAGCGTGTCGACTGAGTTTATATGTGCCCTACTGTTATCCAATAGAATGTAGATATTCTTATGTGTAGCTTAGTGCATTTTAAGTCTAAGGTGATCACCATCGCATGAGAACCCAAAATTCGCAATTTTGTATCCGATTGCAAGGTTAAAGAGCCATGATTCCGTCGAAAAATATGCATAAATATATTCAAAATTATACCTGAGATAACAAGCATAGTGATGTTGATGACTACATACATTGTATAGTTGATTTATGCCGCAACCTCTCTTTTTCGCCCTCTCTTCTCTCTCTCTCTCTCTCTCTCTCTCTCTCTCTCTCTCTCTCTCTCCTCTCTCTCTCTCTCCTCTCTCTCTCTCTCTCTCTCTCTCTCTCTCTTTCTCTCTCTCTTTCTCTTGAATGTATTTTTGGGTCCGATATTCTTAAATAGGTAATCAAACAAAAACAAAAAAATTCCGTAAAAGAGCCCCTTAAAAGGACATCAATTTTATAGGGTGAGTCCCTTAAAACTGAAGCCATATTACCTAAGCTTTAAAACACTGGTTTTATTTGTATTTTTTTTTATAATAATACGTGGCTCCTTCAGCTTGTAGAACGAAAATTGGTGCTTTATAGCATTTCTTTTCAAGCTAGATCTGCAGCAAACTTGAGTGTTTTTTAATATTCATCTGCATCTTCATGTTTGCGCATGACTTTTTTTTTTTTTTTTTTTTTTTTTTTTTTTTTTTTTTTTTTTTTTACTTTTGTAATGTATCCGATAGAAAATTAAATTGTGATTGTGTGGTTCAAGGGTAATCATGAATTTTAACTGATTATTTGAGTTTTTAGAAAATTTTACTATATATTGTTAGCAAATGACTCAGAATAAAAGTAATTTATTTTTGGTTGTAATCCCGGCTTTAAATTCTTTTCATTTTATTTTTTTCATTTATTTTTCAAATTTATTAAACTTTACATTATTTCGTGTCTTTGGGATGTGAATATATTGAGATTGAATTCATAAGGATACTATGCCGTTGAAAATGCATTAAAACCAGACAGACGATATGTGCAAAAATAAAATAGTCACAAATGCTCTAGTAATGTTTCTAGTATATTCCACTGCTTTCCAGAGCATGCCACCTTTACAGTACCCTTTCTAATTTCCGGATAAACCCTACTATTTCTTGGGCTTCCTATAAAAAATGGTTCAATTTTTTTCTAGCACTTAAATCTGCGGTATATTACATTTTCATAACAACCGTCAATGTGGAATCGAAGTCCAAAGCTGCACTAAGTATAAGCTACTCTACAAAGTTAAAAATGATACCATTGGTTTGACCCCCATCTTTTCATATTTGGACACACATATTTCGACGTCTATTTTTTGGATTTAGTTAACTTCCATCTTGAATCCTTTATGGTTTTAACTACCCCCCCCCCCCTCGATTATATTCACAGTCAGGGGGGGGGGAGGGGAACTACCGTTGTAGAACAGAAATATTGCTGTAAAAAATATGCTTAAAAGGCTAATAGTTATTTTTAGGACTTGGTTTAGTTCAACGCTGAACCTTTCATTTTTTAGATTCACAAGTAATTAACATTTCCAGGCGGATGGAGTTTCCTTAATGAGGATTTAGCGGCATTTAGAATGGCTAAAGAGGAAGGGATTCATCGTACTGCCCATGCAGGAGAATGTGATGGTCCAGATGAGGTCTTAAAGGTATAAATAGTTCTAAATAATGATAACAAAAGAATGGGTACTTGTTAATTAAACGAAAAAGTACCAAAGAATGGAAAAATAACCTGCCCCTCAGAGATTGGAGACTGCCAAACCCGTAAAATCTTGAAAATTAAAAATTGGAAATAGATGAAATAAGCAGAAAATAGTATACGTATTTATATAGTCCATTTTATTATTTTTGACCTTAACAAAATGCTGAAAAATAAGTCGTTGCTTCCCTATAAGTAAGTATATTCATATAAGTAATTCATACATTCATATATATTCATATAAGTATATTCATATTAAGTATATTCATATAAGTAAGTATATTTTATTGTTTTTGACCTGAACAAAATGTTGAAAATAAGTCATTGCTTCACTATAAATAAGACACTTTCAATAAAAGTCCAAGTCAAAACAGTCCACACGACGTCGCTTACTCTTCCTCCTTATCCCTCTGTGCAAAGCTTGATTCCTAGTTGCCTCTTATGAAGTTCCTACCTCATTTACTCTTTTCTTATGACTACTTCCCACCACCACCCCCTTGAGGCCACCCTGTTTCGTTTTGTATCGGCACTCAAATCTCTTCATAAACTTAGCTCAGGGAAGTTTTATTTATATCTTTGCAAACAGGTTTATTTTCTCACTATGCCTAAGCTTCTTCCTTTTTTTACCATCGTTCTGAGGCAGATGTGAGCCTCAGTGATGGACCTCCGTGTCTTGCCCCCTCCTCCCAAATCTCAGGATGCTATTGAAATTTGGAGGATTTAATGAGAATTGCCAAAATGCTTCATATAATTCGCCTCTATGATTCTAAACCCTCCGAAATAAATTCTCACGACGTACCTGAAACAAGATAGGATCCATGTTAAAGGTATGTCCTGCTTTTATATATACATATATACAAGGCCGTACCCAGAGGGGGGGGTTTAGAGGGGCTTGAATCCCCCTCCCCCCTTCCGAAACGTTTGTTTGACTCATAAAAACGTAAAAAAATGGATATAAACAGATTTTGTATGCGTTTTTACAGTTTTTTTTGTATAAACCCCCCCCCCCCGAATTTTTTTTTTAGTAAAACCCCCTCCGAAAAAAATCCTGGGTACGGCCTTGCATATATAACTTGGAAGCTCAACAATGTTTCTGGACGCATCCGAAGCCCTGAAAATAGACGCATTGGTATTTTATCTTGTATTTAGGGAAATTTATAGTATGTCAGTAGGAGGGACCCAATTGATACTAAACTAACATAATTTATTCATGGTTGTGGTGTGATGTTGTTTCATGGCTCTGTTTTTTGGTCAACATGTTTGATGTTTCTTAGATACAGACAGAAGTTTACAGCATTGCTGGATAAGAGCGAGTCTAACGGTACAGGATCACGTGTCTCTTTCTAGGCCAATCATAGGAGTCGGAAAGACTAACGGGACAAGCTCGCAGTGAATATAAGCAAGTATTTTTGCTATAGTTGTTATTAGTGTGAGAATAGAATTCAAGGAGTAAGAACAGTTTGACTTTATTCATTAAGATATATTTGTAATAATGAGTGGAATGTTTACACTATTAGAAGTTGATAGTGGAGTTGGTAGCAATGATACAAGAGCACCAAACATTGCGGTGGAAATCACGAGAGGATCCCGGCTTTGTCTTGAATGGGATGAAGTATATGCAGGATATGTGTTATCTTTGAGCAAATTTAAAATGGAAGGTCAATTATGCTTCGCTGCAAAGTTGCTATAGCACATGTGAATAGACTTCAAAGTGCTTTAAGTGCAATAGTGAAGCATAGAGAGGACAATAAGTTATATCGCTAATTGTACATGTGTAATATATATTATTGTTGTATGATCACGCCCAATAAAATTGTTTCGAAATCAAAAATGTCTCCTTTCTTTTTGTTGGGTTATCGAATATTCTTGAAGTAGAACGAATCATGGTTAGTCTAGAGTCAGCAGTGAGAGTGATAGGATTAAAGAATGAATAGATTTGAGAAAGAGAGAATTAGGTCGAATCTTGTGATTATGGAAAAACATTTGATGTTGGATGACGATTTTCTCGAGCTATCCATTCATGGAAGATATTCTCACAGGGGACACTTGACAATATAATGAAAACTGACTCTCCCCATCGGACTATTGTATTAAACTTTTACAACGTGACTAAAATGCTTTTACTCAATTTATTGATATATTAATTGAAACAAGGCAGAATAATATTGTGGATATACCTTTGAAAATATTGCCATAGATTCAATGTAGATGGCTCTCCCTTCGAAAGAGGTAACGTCACAAAGATACTCCTCTCCCATTCCCCCTCTGAATTTATCGAATGTGGATCAGTTTCTTTTTAGCTGTGAGAGAGTTGACAACGGAAAACAAAAAATGTTCTATACATGTCCACTATGCATGTACACTCTTGGCAGTTGGTCATCATATGAGAATTGTACAATTATTTATGACTATAATGAAAAGTGCAAATTATGCAATCCCTGTAAATTACATAGAGGCTATGCAGTACAAATTAAAGGCTGTAATTCGTGTCTTGAAGAAATTTGTGACTCTCGCCATAGAGGACATCTATGCTCCAATGGCCACTATGACAAATGGGATCAGTGGGAGAATACTTGCCCAGGTATGATTGGAAAGAACCCCAAACGTGATTTTAGTTTATTCCTACGAGATTGGTATCGTCGTGGATTTAAATAAATTTTGGGAGGAAGAATCAGGTCTAAGATTCAACTGTTGGGGTAACAAGACAATTTGGTTTCTACATCATCGTTGTGACGACACTGCCTATTATGACTATAAACCTAGTGATTTTTATTTGGCCGTTACCGAATGTGATTCACCATTTGAAAACACTGTATGTGATATTGCTTCAAATAGACAGATTGAAACACGTGAATTTCACAATATGAATGCAAATAGTATCATTGACTATACAAAGAGATATGACAAGAGTGAAGTTACATTATACTGTAGAAAATGTGACCCTGACTTTGCAGCCAATCAAGATGAATATACAGTGAATTCAAATGATCTACCAGCATTAGTGGTTCTCGACAGTTGCCTATACACCGAAGAAGAAATCTAAAGTGAAGAATAAAGACATTGTTGTACACATTTTTTCATTATTAATAAACAAATTCACATACATTTTTTAAGCACTTTACTTTTAGGGCACTAAAATCAATATTATACAGGTCTGAGAGGATATTTTCCACCATAAAGTCGTTCAGACGTGGATTGTCTACATAAATGTTGAGAAACTGCTTGTAAGTATAGCCGCGACATCTGAACATGAAATATAGTAGCGCATGGACACCACAGCTTTTAGTCGTCAGATCCTGCACCCTCTTCCTGTTTTAAATAATAGTTTTTCCACTGCTCACAATATAGTTGCTGACGTGTGGAGTTTAGAATGTATAGGGTAGGCCGAGAGAATTTAAAAATTCAATCGTCTTCGTTGTTTGAAAGATGCACAACCAATGGCCAGTATTCACAGTCGACGGGCTGCTATTAACAATGATTAGGGTACTGTTGGCACTTTGAATTTTTCCAAGAAAGTCCGAGGGCAGACAATAGGATCTGTATTTGGACATGTAGGGGTCCATATTAAATATATTGATTATTTGACTGGTGTTCATGGTGCAAGGTCTAGTAGAACACTGCCTTCGGGGGTGATTTCCCAATAGGTTTCAAATTGATTTAGTGAGATTAGTGCAATACTCTCAGCTAATGGGTCGGCAAATGTACACTCTAAACCTACACTCCCCGTTCGTACTATACTCATATCCTGGGTGCCAGACAAATCCAATACAATGATACCATATGTTTTAGCGAACATTTCTTCGGTTATACCATTTTCAAATAGTTGTGAATCATGATCTAGGGTTTGCATGGTCAACTCATACAAAGTCCTATAGGATTTATCAAAAGATAGATTGTAGAATGGGATTCCATTTACTTTGCAGACAAGAGATGAAAGCCCAAACATTTCAAATTTATGTGGACAGCCAGTCCACGATCCTATTGCACTAGCTTTTTTTTACAAATTCCAAGGCTAATTTTGACAGAATTTCGCCATTGATAAAGGATGAGTCGGTGAAGGTGCGTGAGCCTGTGGCAATATGACGTTGATTAGTAATTGTAT
Organism: Artemia sinica; assembly: GCA_027921565.1. Taxonomy (NCBI): domain Eukaryota; kingdom Metazoa; phylum Arthropoda; class Branchiopoda; order Anostraca; family Artemiidae; genus Artemia; species Artemia sinica. The sequence continues at coordinate 32,768,079 of CM051265.1, read as the reverse complement.
GAGGAACAAGTAGTTTAGTATTATATCCACTGGCTCTCAGTTTTTCCACTGCCAAAGCAACAGAACTCATTACCTGCTGCTTTCGTACATGTAGTATTGGCGAGGTGATTGAGAGAGTTACATCAGGATTGGCAGCAAGTTCTTTTCGTAAAATGAAAATAGACGGAGCAAGCGTCAATTTTATATCCACTTTAATATTGGGTGGTGGCCATTGGGGTATATTAAATATTTCATGATATATTTTTCCAACTAGATGTAATTCACTAGTTGTAGCATTTTTAAGTGCATCTGTACTATCAGTATTAGTAATATATTCATATCCATTGGAGGTGCCTCTCAATTCCTTGTATGACTTGGGTGTCATCAACATGAATTGCATATAGCTTGTATAATTTGAGAGATTGTTGCTTGTGCTCACCAGTGTGCCATTTATGTAGACACTGATTTGACGAAATAAATTATGTAATGTACAATTTTCACAGGATATTCCATTGGCGAGAATTGGCAATGTATTATCGGATTTCCGGACTTTCATTCGTAAATCTATAAATGTCAAAGACATGTCCATAAATTAGTCTTTATTGCAATGAATTTGAAAGTGGATATTATCGGAGAGGGGGTGTTGTGGATAAAATTGTTCATAGTATCCATGTTTTACTCCCACATAAACATTTTCTACATTGAATAGATTTAAAGATGAAGTTATTGAAGGTTGGGAATCCTGATGCGGTAGATATGCCATCTATGAAAAGAAATCCAGTCTCGATCTAACAATTCTCTGTCTGGGGCTTCCTCATCTGTTTACTGTGCATGTCGTCTTTTTCCTTCTTTTCTTTGACAGGGGTGATGTCTTTCGTTTCTAACCTGAGTAGAGACTGATGAGTGGTGCACTGTTTCTCGACCTTTTTAAACCTTTTCTATTCTGTTTAGATTTCAATTGTTCGCCAAGGGTTCGCGCACTGGACCTAAGATTTGTCGAAGCACTTTTTTTTAAATCCTTGCCAGAGCCCCAATCATATAGTGTAGAGGATGCAAAATCTGTCGCAGCCGGTACAATATATTTTCTAGCCAGAGGTAGTGCAGACCGAAACAGCTTAGCAAACCAACTGCAAAGACCATAGCCAGACATTGGTGAGCAACCTTTGTAATAGTCCATTCCGTTGCCCAGTTGTCTTGGGCCAAGAGTATTAACATAGCAGTCAATATCAGGACAAATGAATACCACTTTTCTATTAGACATCTTGTTGTTGAATGGGTCAAAAATGGCATGTACTCACAGCCAAACCTTTTGATATTGCTAGGGGATCACCTAATTCAGTTCTTTGTGTTAACTGACAGAGATAAAAATAGCGACGAAGACCACACTGCCTTTCCAGCATAAACAAATAAGTAGAACAACCGGGAAATTTTTATACAAGACAGTGGAACGCAACTTTCAATGAATATTTCGACCCTATATCCAAGGGCCGTCCTCAGCAAAACAGACGAAGAGAATAAAAACACTATAAAAGAAACTTACATTAAATTTCAATCATTAAAACTGTTTAAAAAAAGTTTTAAAACAGCCCTAATATCATTACTTCAAGGAAGTTCAACCAGGACTCAAAGTCCTGCCAGGACTTCAAGGAAGTCCTGGTTGAACTTCCTTGAAGTAATGATATTAGGGCTGTTTTAATACTTTTTTAAACAGTTTTAATGATTGAATTTTAATGTAAGTTTCTTTTATAGTGTTTTTATTCTCTTCGTCTGTTTTGCTGAGGACGGCCCTTGGATATAGGGTCGAAATATTCATTTAAAGTTGCGTTCCACTGTCTTGTATAAAAATTTCCCTGTTGTTCTACTTATTTGTTTACCGACAGAGATCCAAATAGGAAGTGTCTACGGGGATATACTGAAGATGCTTTATATTGTAATGGTGAATATGTTCTTGATTGGTTTTTCGTTCAAGAACTCGTCGGAGAGGGACATTGCTATTGCCAACTCTGGATGTTTCAACAAGTGAAGCGTAGAGAAATATGCAAGTGTCTGTGGAGAAGGAAGGCGGGTAGTCAGCAAAAATAATATTAGTTTTTCCAGCACTTTTACCATTGATTACATTGAGCTTAAAGCCAATAACTTCTTTTAGATTATCATTGAGAATAACCTTTTCATCGGCAATGGGTGATCTAATGTAGATCTTGCCCTCCTCCTTTGAATAGTTGAAATGAAAGGCTAGTTTTTTACAAGCGGAAATTATTTTATTGATAGAACGACATAAATCATTCATATAGGTGAGTTCTTCGTAGGGTAATTCAATATATGGATAATTCATCCATTTGATCTTTTGAATTTGTTCTTGATCACCGGGGGGTGGTGGCCAATCATAGGGTCAAATTTTTATATCATATTTGCGATCTTTTCTCAGGATATCGTATGTATTTTTGAGAATACAGTCGACAAGAGCCACTTCATACACGCAGTCGAATTTGATGGTGGGGGAGAGTTTCGTCCAAAAATCAATTGTTCTATTCAAATCATTGTAGAGGATCGGAAACATTGGACATGAATGTCACATAGAAATCTTTGGGCATTGTCAATTTCTTCAACTGCAACCCAAGAATCAAAATCCGAGTTGTACCCTAGCCAACGAACAAGCAACTGTCTCTTGCCTCTGCGAGTACGACTCTTTAATATCTTTTCAATTTGATAAATTTCACTAGTGTTTCTAAATTTTTGTAGTTCATATTTATAAAAAAAAACGAGAATCTCATCATCTTTGGTGTCTCGCAGTCGATATGTCGTGGGTTCAGTGTCTAGGATTTCGGACAATTTAAAAAGTTCAGTGCTTCATAAATAATTCCCCTTTTCAAAAGTGTTGGTGCTTCTATTAATTTGAACAGTATCGCCAACATTGAATTTCTTCTTCGCAGTTTTTTTTTCACTGGAATATTGCTTTAGAAAAGCGTCAGAGGTATTTTCACTGCAATGAACTTCCTGAGGGCTAACATTGGACAGGGATTTATCTGGTCGTTGGTTATATATTTGCATAATTTTATCTAAATCATGAATAAAAGCAGCAGTATTTTTCAGCGTGCAATATCTTGAAATTAAAAGACGAATCGTTCTTATCAATCGTTCAGCCAATACAGCCTTTATCGGGCTGTGACTATGATAGAGCGTTGTATTATATTTCAATAGAACCTTTTACACATGAGAATTAACAAATTCGCTACCGCGATCTAATTGAATTTTTCTATAGCAATCCTGTTCAAGAATACTTTCTAAAGCCTGAGCAACTTAAACACCTCTCTTTGATCTCAATGGAATGGCATATGCATAGCGACTAAAGACACTGATTGCCACTAGAATATATTTGTAAGGTGTATTGTGACGCCGTTGAATCGCGCCTAAAGTTAAAAGATTAGTTTGCATTATATGCAGAGGGAAAAATGCCTTAGTTTGTCGATATTGTTTACCACGAAGCCTGCAATTCCGATGCAGTGTGTAACTCGGTTCATTTTCTAGATACTCGTTTGCTTTTTTTAATGTGCTGCCATCTATGTCAGAGGCAACTTTAGAAAGCGTTGTGGGGGAACTTAGACTTCCCACTTCACCAATATTTTCATAGACATGTTTTAAAACTTCGTCCATTTTGAACGTAAACACGTAGTGTAATGTCCACTCCCCTTTTGCACACCGGAGGGTGAATCGTTACGTCTTCGCTTTGTCTAGCCGTCGTCATTGGTGTTATTGAATCATTGCTTCTGCTAGGAGTGCTAGTATTTTCTAAGATTGAATTAAAATCTTCTTCTTCTTCTTTTTTAAATTTTGCTGGCGTTGTTAGAGGACTAACACCTCTACTATATTCTCCTAATTTCTTTAGAATTTGCTTATTGCCAATTAGGCTTTTGGGGAAGTTTGATGCATTTAGAAAGATATATAGATTATTGTCAAATGATAAAAGTCCTTTACGATTTGTAACCATATCACAAATTAAATCAAATAGATTATAACCTTTTCCCTGAATTATAATTCAAATTTCCCAGTGCCATCAACTTGAACTTGATAATCATCACTACCACTTTCCAACATGAGATATGTTAATTTTATCAATATTGTCTTTTACTATGTCTTTTACTCATTTTCTCTTTATGTCTTTTACTCTTTTTCGATAGGTCATTGGCAATAGGTTTCCAATTGATGTCACTATGGATTTCAATTCCTTCTCTTTTGATTGTGCAGAATCTTGAGGAGCTGTTTCATGTTTAGGGGGATCTGTAACGGCGACGGCGGTTCTCTCACGATAAGATCTATGTTTGTCCACACGACGCAATGCATCTTGAAGTAAAACTAGCTTTTTATCATCGGCAATATTTTCATCATTAATGAATTTGCTTAGATTTTCTTCAAAGTGTTCAACTGGTGAGAGGACAAGTTCTATTGGAGTCAATTTATAGGGTTTAGTCATCTAGAGAAAACTTTTTACAAGTCCTGCAATTATTGGCAGTGAAAGTGTAAAAAAAGCTACCGTCCGCTTGCAGAAGACGTTTTCTTTTAAAAAAAATTCCCTACGTTTTTGCAAGCCAAGGCACGTACAGTGGAACGATGTTGCTTTGTCTGTTGGCTAACACCTTCTGGCAAGTGTACATTGCCCTCAGTTAAATTTAAACAAAGTTCAAAAATTAGATTAATAAATTCTTTGTCAATACCATGTTTGAGTATGGCCTTCCTGAGTGGGGGTTTTGAAGTGCCTAGAACGGAAAATAAATGTCTATTTTCGTGTAGTTTCTTCAGTGTCATGATGGCAACTAATAGCCTTTTCTACTGTTCACCGGAAGATCTACGGTAATTTCTTTGTCGAAAATATCTGTGACTACACGTAGATCCTCGGATGTATTCTGATTAAGATCTAGCAAAATATACCCCTAGGGCTTATTTGTCGCATGACTGTACGCTTACAGCAGAAATTTGGGAGCACCTGGATATATTTGCGTATTGAGAGTTACTATCGATCTTAATCACGAACAACTCGGTAGATAATATAGATGGTGCAATTCAAAGCAAGTGTTCTCGTACATTTGCTCTGATGAAACAGATTGTGTAGAACTAGGGTTGTGGAAATGTGTTCATGATGAGAGTGAACGGTAAACAGTTGTAGCATTTCCTGTGAGAACTGTTCAATTGATTCAGCCAAATGATCAATAATCAGCCATGAGTTTGGTTAAATACTATTGAAAACATCAAGTCCCCGTATGAATTGTATTGGCATAGATGTGGTAGTAGCAATAGCTTTTATTTGTTCGTAGGATTCTTGCCAAATACTATAGTAATAGTAAATTTTCTTTGGTTTTTCCAAAAACATTTTATTACAATTTTGAATTATTTTAGCTAAAAGTATTGTTTTCCCAGACATTGACGGGCAACACAGAAACGACCTGAATGGTGTTTTAAATTGATACATACTGCTGCTGTTGACAACAGTCGGACTACAACTAACTGTAAACCATACTTGTCTAATTAATAAATAATAAATTTCCCATAGATCTATCTAGTACGTTAGCAAGAAGAACAAAAACATATTTTTTTCATTTATTAACATCAACAACAACAATAGCAACAACAACAACAATATTTTTCACTTATTGACAAATACAACAATAGCACACACTATTTTTCACTTATTGACAAAAAACAACTTAAAATACAGCATGAACAATAGCAATAGTACAGTTGAACAACTTTCTAGACTATTTTCAACATTTAACAGATAATCAACCCCCCCCCCCCAAGGGCCCCCCAGCCCCCGTGGCCGAATGCCGGGCCGAAGGCCGACCACGGTCGGGACCCCTCCCACTCCCCGGGGACCGCGCGCGGGGGGCGCGGGTCGGAAAGCGAGAAAAACAAACTCTGTATACAATAGCCGCTGCTGCAGTTAATTGATGTTGTCCCCCCACCCCCAAGTACTATTTGAATTTAAGTCAATTTATGTAGACCGATTTGGTTTTGATAGTCTACACATTTAACTCGATCTGAAATTCGATTGTGGCCGTGGGGGAGTACTTTTACACCATTCTCGAGCACATGGACCTTGACGGATATACATGACATGGCATTTTTCTCGACTCTAAGAGTATAGTTGCTATACTGTAGAGAACGAATTGCTAGCACTTTTGCTCTTGGCACTAGACAACTGTCTACACAGTTTCTGTAGACACTCATGTCGAAATTATTTTTTACAAAGTGTGTAGGCACCCCTTTGCACGCCTGTTGCACATCCTTGCCATGTGTTTTCACACAGTAAACTTTAGGACCGGGGAACACCCCATTGGATATTAAATCACTCCCCGTCTCTGATTTTAACATTAATAGTTGATTGGGGGCTTGAAGTTTAACCAACTCGGGGTAGATGCTCTCATTCCAATTCGTGAAATCCATTCGCGACCTGATGTGCACCCCATTTTCCAAATCATTTAATAAATACCCGGTTTTAACTTTTAACAACAGAGAATCTGTGTCCCCATAGTAAACTTGAACCTCCCCCTCCCTTGGCCATTGTACCTTGCACACATTGTAAAAGAACGACAACATGAGTTTTTTGGAAATTTCCAGTACTGAACTGGCCCCCGCTACATTCTTGTTCAGAACAACATTTCTCTTTTTTCTGTGTAGAAGAACCATATTCGGCTCTATGTTCGTGAATGTTGCAAAATTTGGGTCGGCAATAATTCGTGCACATTCTTTGGGACATGTTACGACATCACAACGTGATCTGTTTCGTACGCTTTCACACATTTTTCCAAAAGCTGAATTTAAAATAAGTTTGTACATTTCTTTTTCAACTTCACTTTTCGCAATTGAGCGTTTACTGAAAAAGTTTTCAATAAACGTCTTCAAGTAGGGTTTCGGATTGAATTACAGGGCCTTGTTTATTTTTGTGACCCTGAAACCATTGCTAACCATCCATCGCAAAAGCACATTGTGAACAACAATATTCTGTTTCGGGTCCAGATCTGCAATTAGTTTCTGCTTGGAGGGGGTCTAATGCATGCCCATATCCTCGACCAATGACCGATTGTATGGGCTCAATGACTCCTTGGTCACAGGTCTATTCACGCACGGAAAAACAAAATCTTTGACCGAATCGTGAAGTTCCAATGGTATGTGCCCGTCAATTTCAAAGAACCATCCTTGTGGACCATTTTCCTTGACGATGTGAATGTCGGGGATGTCACAAGGATTCTCAAGCCATTTATAATTGCCACTTGGTAAACAGTAGTGAGACATTGCCGAGGGGTGCAATGAGTTCATGTCAAGAAAAACTGCATTAGACTTTACACCGGTGTCTTGACCAATTGGATCCAGTGTTAGAACGCGATCCCCATGAAAAACATACCCACCCCTCATCAATCTTCCTATAAAAAGATGTTGATCCACATCAGTGATCAACCATATTTCCTCCCTACTTATTTTTAGAATTAAGTCCATCACCAAATGAGGTGTGGAAAAATAATAGCCAATATGTAGTCCAAACTCTGAATAAATTTTATCTGTGTTTTTGCTGACAATATCTAAAAGAGTTAACACGTCACTGGCCAAGTAACTTTTACAATAATCTCATCCATTTTTACAATTACCCTTAGCCAATACCCTCTTAGCAAATTCATATTCTTCGGCAGTGTATTCACTATTGGTAAGTGAATTATAGAATGCTTCAATTGGGGGTAGTTTCTCCTCGCTTAACCGTGCGCCAGAGCAGTAATAGTCATATGCATATATGCCTTTACAGGTCAATAAATCATACATTTCACTGTCTGGAAAGCGCTGTTTAAGCAGAGGAAAACTATCAAAATTGTCACTTTTCTGCACTTGAATCAATTAACTCAAAGCCTTGGGGAAGAAACCATAAGAATCTAAAAACCGGATTTTATTTCAGCACGTATGCCAATTATCCACTACCTGCCATTTCAACTCTAAAAGCACCAGCTTCTCAGCAGATTTGGGGATAATATTGTAGGTAAATGAGTTATTTACCCATGGACCATCTTCTCCCCCTCCCTCTCTGTGCATACTTGCCGAATCCGGTAAAATAGATTTCAAATCATAATTTTAATTGTGAATGAAAACCGGTATAAAAAACTGCTGGCTTGCATTCACATTGCATGACTGATGTGCCACACCACGAAAATTACTGCCCCCTGACGGTATTTCCTGCCACAATTGATTATGATCCCTGGCTTTCCTCTTTCCCCCTCTTTTCCCCCTAGTCCCTTTCCCCTTAGTCCCCTCTTCAAATTCCCCCTTACGAACCAAGCATATTGTCTGATTTTTAATAACCAGGCGATCCTCTGCTGACAATAACATCGGGTAGTGAGTATTTCTCAAACGAGAAATAGCTCCATTTGCAGTGACAATTAATTTAGTCAATGCCTTTATCATGTACTCATTCTCATCCAATGTTTCGACTATTTCTAACAATTGCATTGTGTTAGAGTTGTCTCTTTGTGCATGGGCATAGGAAACTGCAATAGCTTGATGTTCTTTGATACGATTCGGAATTTGTGGGTTGTTCACATCCAGCAGCATAGCTTCACAATCCAAACTTATTTTATTGTTTTGCAGGAGCGTATTCTGGAAATTTTTAAATCTCAAGATGACCCTGTCACCCGAAACCGTTTCCACCGATTTATATCCGTGACACCTGCAATGCTGCATATGATTTTTTAACTTTAATTCAGTCCAAAATATAGACAGATATGTTTGACAGTAGTATCGTGTCCCATGTGTTTTACCCTCCGCCAGAACTCTGCTAATTTCCGTAATAGGATTGAAATGGCCAATTGAATTGGGTTCACTAGGTGGTGTATATAACAACCAAACCCAGTGTTTCACCAATTCAATCGACGTAGCCCTTACCGGGAATATCACCCCCTTTTTATTAGTACGCACTCTCCCTTCAAATTCTGTTTCGTATTGTAGCACAGTAACACCGATATTTAAATGGACGTTGCCCCTTTCAAAAACATCTATTGACCTGAGTGTTACTGGAAATGTTCCCTCTAAACAAGAGAAATCTACAGGGGGAAAATCAGACACCTCTTTCCCTTGCACTGCCCAATAGTCCAAATTTTTCTTTTTAGCGTCATCTTTCAGAGGTTCGAAAGCTGATATGAGGAAAGCGTACATGAAACATTTTTGGCCTGTTTCAAAACAGATTCGTTGGACGCCCCGACATCCTTGTAAATCGGTATTATATTTTTAAACTATAGTCCTCTCCCCCGCCCCACCCCCTCTTAAAATAAAATCTTTTTTAAATTTACATATATTTACACTTAAATTTTCAATAAATAAAACCACAGACCCACTCCCAATCTCGTTACAATTCTCGAGAATAAGTGATGATAGTGTTGATCCATTGCATAAACACTGTCTCATAATTCTCCAAATGAGGATAGACCACCAACATCTCGGTTTGTACATCATGATCGTACACTTCACTTTGTTCCTCATTCAGATAAAATATTTTTAAAACAATTGAAGCCTTAATGGAGTCCCTACCCTCCCACAACTGAATCTGGTTTTCTAAAAGTGCATGAATTTTTTCTACATATTCATGAACGATATAAATGGGTTTGGTTATAAAATTTCCCTCCATAAGTGAATTAAACGGACCCCTAAAAGTTGCAGTATAAACGACTATTGTATTCAATATCGAATTTGTTTGATGAAATTCTGGTAGTGACGTGAATTGTATATCATTACCCTCCCCCCTTGTATATTATCATTAGCTAAACCCCCTACACCACTTTGTTCAACAATAGGGCTGGTCCGTGCATTAAAATCTCCAAGTTCACGTAGCAGACCCTCGAGTGTATCTGGGCTGTGAGAATCAGCCCAAGTCTTTTCATTTTCAATAAAATTCGTTTGAGCTGGGACTATATTCATTAAATCAGTGGGAGGAGGGTTCTCATTTAACTCTTTGGTAAAATTATCTAAAATTTGCATTGTATTCGGGCTTAGCCATGGTAAGTCGCTCTCTGAACTAACTGCAATGCTTTGCTCAATTGCAGTATCGTCTACATCTAAATAATTACTCAATAAATTGTCAATATCAGAAGCTATAACATCTAAATTAACATTACCACGCCATTCATTATCGTCGATAGCTGGTATTTCAGTGTCCTGATTGTCAGGAAACTCCATTGGTGGATCAATTTGGATCATTTCGTGACTTGTTTTTTCAACTGATGAGGGAGATAGCGCATATGGAACCAATGCAATCTATAAAGAAAATAGCTTATTTTCAAAGTGTCTAAATCACCCCATTTTTAAAATGGGATTATTATTATCATATTGTTTAAACATGTGCTTAAAAAACACGCTTAGTAGTAGCAATATATGTGTGCATATAGTGTCATTTGGATAGTTTTTAAGCTTTGTAATCACGTCAATTTCAAAAAACTGACATCTTGTATTTATTTTTTATCAATAACAATAGTGAAACTATTTTTCAGTTAAAAAATTGAATTTTAATACTCATAAATTTGCAATATTCATTATACTATCTCAGCGAATTATCTAGTAGACAGAAAAATAAGCAGCACATGCGCAGCTCACACACACACACAATAGAATAGTGAAAATCATGACATGTAATATACTTAATGACATCGCTATTGAATTTTGCAATAATCATAGTTTTCACATCGAATTATCTAGTAGACAGAAAAATAAGCAGCGCTTGCGCTGTCTATAATGAAAATGACTTTCTAGTTTAATCTTAATGTACTCAAAAATGGAAAACAAATATCACATGAAACTATTTATCATAATCAACATCTGCCCCCATCCCCTCTTGCAATTCATATAATTTACTCTAGACAATATGACGGGAATGAAAAAGTATCTTTTTCAGTGAAACCTTTTCTAAGATGCTATCCTAATTAATAAGATTTAGCAGGTCGTATTCGTGCACTTGACAGGATTCGATAATTAAATATCTCGAAAGGAGAGCGTTATATTTCCTTTGGGAGAAAAATAATTAGCGAGAAATAAAATTTAAACTTACATTTGGATTTGCAGATTGCATGTTGAGGGCTGAAGGAGGTTCATTCTCGCCTTGTGTAGAGGGCAAAGGCCCCAGAAATGCTTGTATAGGTGGGGTGGACGGACCAGCAACGTCATAGCCATGTATATGCGTGGTACACTGAGCTGAAGGTCTTGGCCAACGGCCATACTGAACAACAGATGCCCTCACCGGGGTTTTATCTTGGACCCTAGCCTTCTTTGATGGAGGGGGGCATTGCTCAAAATTGTCCTTAAAAAGAACAGAAAATTTAATATAAAATGACGACTCCCTTTTACAGAAGAAAGATTAGTACCCCCTTCTACAGAAGAAAAACTGAATTTATTGGAAGGCATAATTTATCTAGAAAGCATCTACCATTGCCCAAAGAAGCCCTTCCCCCCTTTTCAAACAAAGAAAAAAGTGAAATTTGCGAGAAATACACCGCGAAAGTCAGTAGCTCTATGGTAGAAATGTTTCCTATTTTTACCATTTAGAAAAAATTTAAATACACTCCATGCAGGAAATAAACCCGTCAAAAAGTAGTCATGTGTTAGAAATAACTGTTCCTATTTTTACCAATGAGAAAAAATTTAAATACATGCCTAGAGATGCAACGCATGGAAAAAAATGAGCTCTATTTTTTAAGCTTAAAAACTATCATTATTCCTCTACTGTCAAAAGATGTATCAATTTAGATCATTTAAATGGACCCGCGCTTCAATAAACCTTTTCATGGCAGGTATGTATCTTTTTCTTAACTCCCTCTCCCCATATAAACACTGAGTACTCAAAATGGAAGCAATTAAATTTAGTATATGAAAATATTTATCATAATCTGCCCCCATCCCCTCTTGCAATTCATAAGATTTACTGTAGAAAGATATGACCGGTAAAAAAGCATCTTTTTTGTGAAACCATCGTGATGCTTAAGCGCAAATTTATAAGATTTAGCAGGCCGGATGTGCATTTGAGAAGGCGCGATAATTAAAGTTTTAACCTGTTTACTGAGCTGATTAAACCACCCTGAAGTATTAGCGGCTTAACATCATAGTAGAACGATATACTTAAGCCAAAGAGTTGACCGATGTTAGTTGACCCTTTTAGCTAGAATATAGAAAACATAAAAATTGTACATATTTGGCGAAAGGGAATTATCTCCAATGAATGAATTAATTGTTAATGTTGGTTTTTTTACACAGTAAAAAGAGCATATTTACGATTTCTAACGACTCTAAACATCGCGTAGTGGAGATTTTTGTTTAGGGGGGGAGGGGGTGCAAAATAGGTGGATCCGATAAAAAAATTTAGGGGGGTATACTCTGAATTTGAATATATTGGAGGGGGACTACAAAAAATGATTTTATTTGGAAAAACCAAAGAAAATTTACTAAATACGACTCACATTATATATCTGTGCAGCTAAAACTTCTAAGTCCACAATATTTGATGTTTGTTCCATCGTGTCGTGAAACGGTATGATATTTCAAGTTCAAAGCGTATTCATTATAAACAAAATCTCAAGGCTGAATTGCGATGTAAGAGAAACCTTATTTAAGTCCATTGACCTAGAAAGAGACATGTGATCCTGTCCCGTTAGACTCGCTCTTATCCAGCAATGTTATAAACTTCTGTCTGTATCCAAGAAACATCAAACATGTTGACCAACAAATAGAACCATGAAACAACATCCACCATAACCATGAATAAATTATGTTAGTTTAGTATCAATTGGGTCCCTCCTACTTATATCCAGTAGGGGAACTTACCGGGCGCTTATACCGGGCGCTTCAACAGATCGCGCGGTAACCCATGCACTTATTTTTTGGGGGCGTACTGACATAGTTACACTATACCTTACCCCATGCGGGAATTTTAAAGTACTTTTTATTTTTAAAAGACCCTCGGAGTGGATAATTGTCTTCTAATTCTCCATACGGAGTGTCAATTTGGTCGACTAGCCGGCATTTTAATTTTGCACATTTCTTGGCCCTAATTCAACAGGCCAGACTATCCCCTAGTGCCTAGTTTACTGAACCTTTTCAAAAGTTCAATTATTATATTAAGTTATACACCTGCAATCTTTAATGCTGCCAATATTATTGCCAAATTCCATCCCCACCATTTTCTTCCTAATTTGTCTTGAATAATTGTTTCCGACTTAATTAAATTCGCAATGTTCATCCCTTTTACTTCAGGTCAAATTTTGCTCTTTACACAAGTACGTCGTTTCCGAATTGATATAATCAAATTTTTTCCGTGACTAGACTAGTAAAACTTTCCACTACCATTGGAAAAAAAAATTTTGGACCTTATTTTTAAGCTTCATATTTTTAAGACCGGATTACAAATCTTTTTAATTTTTTTACCCTATAGTTTGATTTTTAGAAATCAAACTTTTTACCCTATAGAAGCCCACTTTTTCGACTTTTTTACGGCGTTTTGTCTACCCTCCTCTTCTGTGGTTAAACAAATAGTCCAAACGAATTAAGTGTCAGAGGAGATGATTTGTTTTACTAAAAGTACAAAATTGTCTTTTTGTGTGGAAAAATAAAAAAAAGAAATTTTCAAAATAACTAATCAGAATGCAAAACACACTGAAGTTTGATAAATAAAAGTTCAAATATGGATAAATCCTTTTAAGAGACAGTGATAATTCACAAAAAATACTGGATATTTCGGTCACTGCATATGTGACCAAAATATCCAGTATTTTTTGTGAATTATCCCTGTCACTGTCTATTAAAAGGATTTATCCTTATTTGAGCTTTTATTTATCGTCATGGAAGGCAGTCTTAGAAACTATCTACATTAAAGTTTGTTTTTTAACGGACCATAAAAGCTGTGCTTGCTTTTTGCTTTATTGGCTTTTTTTAACCATCTGCTTCAATTTTAACACTTTCAAATAATTAGACACTTCTTTTTTCTTTTTTTTTAGACAGAGACAACTACTACTATTACTGCTACTACTACTACTAAAAACTTACTGAAGCACCAAGCCGGCTGCAACAAACAAAGCTTCCCACACTCCTCTATCCCAATCCTTTCAAAACCTCCCTCTTTTCACCATCCCAAGAAGTTCAAGTTCCCCTTAAATCTCTCCTTATTACCTACTCCCAATCGATCCAGGAACGGCATGCTTTTTTGGCTCCAGATGGTTGGCCGACAAGGACGATCTTTGCCAATCTGTCATCCATTATCCGCATAATTTATCCTAGCTGTCTCACCCTTTCTCTCTTTATAGCCCTAGAAAGAGGTATGGAACCACATTGTTCGTGCATCATACTGTTGGAAATACCATCAGTAAGACGGGTATCTAAAATAACCCGTAAACAATCTATTTTGAAAATATCTAACAAATCCTCCCCCGTCTTTCAGAGCGCCCACTTATCAGGAATATGTTTGACCACTGTCATGACTGTAGCGTCCAATATTCTAATCTTGGCACGCAGACTTATATTCTTATTCATCGAAACTTTTTTCAGATTTAAATAAACATTCTGGGCCTCGGCTATTTTACTTTTAATACCTTCACTGCGCTCATCGTTTTTACTCATTAATTAAAGAAAACTTCTTCCACAAAATAAGTTTTTCTAAGAAAAGTAAAGAACTTCATTAAACCAAAATTGAGTAAAAATAAAATCAAATGATCTACCAAGCGTGAAACTACCGCAAATCAGCGTCGATAAATAAACGAAACCCAAAACGAACAGAAATTACAATAAATAACCGAGTCAAACTCAAAACGAGCAGAAATTAACATGATTAGTTTGCACTTTACTGTAAAAATATAAATGTTTTTACTTTTATAACTTAAATAAATCAAATAATATTAACATTTTGATTACTAAATATAAGTATATTAAACTGACAATGCGCATCATCAAAGGCAGCGCTATTGCGCTGCCTATGATAACAATCAGCACACAACCCAACTCGACCTAATGAGGTTGCAAAATACGTAGATTATCACGATTTGTGACTTTAATTTTACGCAAAACGTATTTAGTACCACTTTAAACAAAGGCAAACCAAAGAATTGATGCAAAATGCAAAGAGTATGGAAAACTCTTAAGAGCGAGAACTAGCACTAATGTCAAAAGCAAAATCACCAGCGCTCTCTTGTGTTTGGTGACTTTGTTTTCCCCGAATCTTTAATAGACTCGTTTTTTCAGGTTATTCTAAATAGAGGAGGGAGTGATAAAAAAATAAATAGAATTCTGTCCCAACTAGGCCTACCAGACTAAAGTGGACCATCCTACGTGACGTGCAAATATTTTCTCAAGGCAATATTGACCCTGGTAAATTTTATTTTAATTGAAAATAGTTCTTGAAATAAAAAAATTATTTAATTATCGCTTAAATGAATTTCAGTTTTAATCCCATTACATTCTATTTTAATCACGTCAAATATCCAATTTTCTTTGAAATTTTCTAACTTTTTTTAAAGTTACTAGATGCACCAACGTAAGTGGCCCTTGCAGTTTTTGATTCCTATCTCCCCATGTTGCTGAAGATCCAACCCTTATAAATTTCCTGTTATCTTTGGTAATTTGTGCGAAAATGGTTTTATCTTCGCCTGTAGGCTACCATTATAGACCCAGAGGCATACTGGTCTGAAAGCATAGCGAGTCCCTTTACTTTAATCTTTTAGATAAAAGTAAAGAGTAACATGGGGCTCTCCGCTCCTCAGCCCCCACGATTTATGCTGAAGTTTGTCTTTTTGAGTTAGATGCTTTAAGAACGACAGGCCATGCAGAATAACAATTGTGATGTAATGACAAGGATTTTTCACTGTTTATCAAGAATTAAAACGCTTATTGAAGAGCATTTGCTTGGAACAAAAAATTTTTCACATAAATTTTTTTAAAATGCACAATGTTATACATTTACTGGTCAATGCTTTTAACCTAGCACTGCATAACTTAAGCGCAAAGAGCGGTGGGCTAAGGGGAGGGGGCACAGAATAATTTCCGTTCGTTACAAAAAAAAAATGTTGCTACTTGCTTTCATTTGAAAAAGCGGATTATTTTATTTAGGCTCATAAAAGCCCATATGGCATCATACTATTTTATAGCACACGATTGTTGGTACCATTTTACTTTTATTGTATTTCAATATTATATAACATAAAACTATTCTAATATTTTTTTTTTTCAAAAACTTGTCTGCCTTCATTATTGCAATTTAATTTTGTCAGAAAACTAAAATTATTATTTGACCTAAACCCAATTCACTTTGATTTTACTAATACCGGGATTTAGTTATCGCTAATTTGAACCAATCATAATTTTTCATAGTATATTTCAGCCAGTCAGAAAATTCAATAAAAAATCTGACTGGCTCAAATTAGCGATAGCTATATCCCGATATTTGCAAAATCTCATTTTGCCCTTACAGTAACTCTATTCGTTTGCAATGACATTTTCAATTGATATGGACTTTGGTGATACCTCTTTCAAAATAAAAAAATAAAATTCGTCTTATGCTATAAAACAACGCTTAAACAACATTCAACATTTAAAAAGCACAATTTTTTTCTCTTTTGCTCGAATATCCCGAACATTCTTTTTTTTCTGAATGAGGTTTACTGCGGGGTATGTGGACATTTATTTATTTGCAATCATAGCTTTACAGCCACCAAACTGGCCAAAAGGATCAAACTGGCTTCCCTATATAAGTGGCAATGAAGTGTTTATCAAAATATTTAAAAATATAGTGTCAATTAGGGCGGAAGATTTGCCCTCTACCCGTAGTTTCGGCATCCCCGCCTTCCTTGATGAAAAAGAATGTTTTGGAATTTTCGTGAAAAAATACATTTATTTGTGTTTTGAAAAGAAAAAAATTGACATGGTTCGCAACCTAAATTCTTAGAAATATATTCTGTCCCCTCTCTTTCCTCTTGAATTTGTGCTACTCTGTTGCACATTACTTTTTTGCCAGAGCTATTGAACGGCAGCACTTATTTTACAAGTTATAACAGATTCGGATTTCTATTAAGATTGGTTTTAAAGTAATTTCCATACCAAGTATCAATACTTGATATACATCAGAGTCGACTCTCTAGCGTGGTCTTTTATAAGAGCTACATGAATTCAATGTAGTGTTTATTTATCTATTGCCCCCCGCACCTGAACCAGTTTATATGGAACCAATCGCTTTAGAAACTTCGGAGGTGGAAGGGGTTCATTCAAATGAAAACTGAAAGTCTGTTTCTATTACAATTTTCTTATTATTTTACTGTTGTATCTTGGTAATTACTTTCAAATACTGTCTTTGGTACTAAACCTAATATACAGTATTTTTAACCTTTTTAATCGAAACCCATATTGGCAACTGTGTATTCCTCTGAGGAGCCCTTATGTGAGGTGATCATTCGGGGAATATTTTATTAGATTTATGGTGCTTTTGCCTTAGTTATACAACGACCTACATTTATTAATGATAAATTCGCTAGATTTTGGACTTGATTACTTGGCTAATGGATTGGTTATACTATTTGGCCTAGGTGATTGGATGGATGAGTAAGGTCAAGACCTTGTTCAAGTGCTCGTTCATCTCCATTGCTAAAATAGGAAAACATTTTTTTTTTCATATAATTACCTATAATATATTGCATTATTGTAATATATTATTGTAAACTCTTCACGACGACTAATTTCCTGAATGTTTAATACTAAAGTTCTTATATGTATGTTATTATTGCTTTTTCTTTTAAGGCTATGGATGAGCTATTTGCTGAGAGAATTGGTCATGGGTATCATTGTGTGGATGATCCGGTAGTTTATAAGCGGTGCTTGGACTCACAGGTCCATCTGGAATGCTGTCCATGGTCGAGCTTCATGACTGGCAGCGTAAAGCAAAATGTCAAGGACCATCCAATTATCAAGTAATTTAACCGCTTTTAAACGAAAATTTAAATAAATTTTTTTATGACGTAGTTTGAAAATATGACCACTATTGTTGCTTAAGTATCCTAAATGTTATCCTGTTTTGAAAGATAGGTAGCTATATGTACGAAATTGTTTATTTTTTTCTTACTATGTTTACATAAAATATAAAATGAAATCTTTGGTGTTTCCAGTCTTTTTTTGTAGTTGTTAGTACAAGATATATGTTTATCCATTATGACACCCACACATGAATTTATTGCTGGGGAGGGTTTGGGCTGCAAAAATAAAAATAAAATGAAAAAATGGATGAATTATATGAAAAATAAAAGAAATTGTAAAATAAAATCATGGAAAACTTATAGATTTCAAGGGGCAAGGCTTTCCCACTGCTATGCCAATGCTCGAATTTTTGCAAGGAGTTAAGTAGTAAAAGATTTATTTTCCTTTTATTTGATTTTTCTTAGAGAAAGGGGTGGCCTAAGCTTCTTTGTATTTTCTAGGCTACTAAAAACATATTCAAATGCGTTTGTTGATGGAAATGATTTCTCACTAGCGAATGCACTGAGTAGTAGCCTTCACTTCGTAAGTAATACCAAAGAGACAAGAAAAAGAAAGTGATTTTCGTGTTTGTTTTCGGAGTTGTATCTGAATTGGAGGATACAATTGCAACTGTAGCAATTATTGGTTGGAAGAGGCGTTGAATGGAAAATCAAATGATATATTTATTTTTAACTGGCTAATTTCTGTGTTATACTAGAATATTACCCCCAATTCTAAGGCTTTGGAGATTGTACAGAACTTGTTCTAACATATATAGACATTTATAGATGTTCTAACACACTAATAATAGCTCATTACTAAGCTCATTACTAGTACAGTCATGATGAACAATTCGTAAAATTGTGGGTAAATCCAATAATTGGTGTTTTAGGGTACTTAGGTCTACTCTAGGCATTTTTAGGTCTTTCTTAATAATTAGCAATTTACTATAGCTTTACTATTTTACTGTTTTTAATTTACTATTTTTAATTTGAAATCAATCTGAAAGGAATTGCAAATTTTATTAGTTTATAAGATTGATTTACTTTTTGACTGCTCATCTAAGCCTAAGAAAGATCTGCTCAAGAAACCGTTTCTTTAAGTAATGAGCTATTTAATGAAGTAATCTACCCTCGCCTTTAGAAACACGTTTTATTCGGCTAGTAATTTTGGATCTTGTCGAACAGAATTATTTGTTTTCAATTATGCTCATTTTCAACTATAAAATAATTGCTAAATAAGAATCATTAAGCTAATTACTGTAGTATTTTAATTTTTTCATAACAGAGTTATTCCGTTTTCAGATTTAATAAGGATGGAATGAATTTTTCTCTCAACACTGATAATCCTTCCATTACGTGGACTACACTTCAAGATGAACATAAACTTGCCAAATCGTGGGGATTAAAAGATGCTGATATTATCAGAGCGGTAAGAACGATTGAATGTGGTTTATTACAGGTAATTACTTGGTCAAAAAAAAAAAAAAAAAAATGTCTTCCTAATTTAGTAACTGAGATAAATGAGCACTTGAACAAGGTCTAGACCTTACTCATCCATCCAATCACCTAGGACAAAACTGTAAATCCAAACCAATAGTAAAAAATCATGTCCAAAATAGAGCAAATTTAACATTAATAAATGTAAATAATTGTCCCAAAACAAGCCAAAGCACCTTAAGTCTACAAAATTTAATATTCCCCAAGTAATCACCAAGGAAAACTTAAGCTAAATTATGGAAATTTATTTACCAGATTTTTCATTGGCGCACCGACACGAATCTGTTGGTATAGGGGCTAGAAGGGGGTCAAGGGGAGGATTTCAAATGTGAAAAAAAATCAACTAGGAAATGTTAGATGTTTGAGGTCGACACAGAAGAGTTACTTTTTTTCTTTCCTTTATGAAAAATACTAAAGGAATATGTCAGTGATTACGGAATAAAATGAAAGCAACACTACGGCAGAAGTTGAGCTAGCTCTGAATAATGTCTTCAAACAAAGAGCTTCTTTTTGTGCAGACTCTCAATATATAGTGTACTAAAGGTGGAGTATTTCGAAATTTTTATATTGCCTTTCACAGGACCCCTAAAGAGAAAAGGGGATTGCTGGATAGAGTTTTTGATGATATTCAGACGAAATGACTGTTTAACTTTCTGTGAGTGAGTGTCTGAGTATATCAAAATATTTTGAAAAAAAGGGAGGCTTTGAATAGATTGTGGTGGAGGAGGAGCGTGCTGAGCTGTGTTGGCCTCAGGCGGCTTGGTTCTGTGGTGAGTTGTTAGTAGTAGTAGTAGTAGCAGCAGTAAAGCTATTAAAGTATATAAATTGTCACATTCTTGTTATAAACATAAAAATATGGAAATTCTAGTTTTCAACAGCCCAGCATAAGGATTGATAAAATCCATTTATTTTGCAGTGCCGATAGAAAAGCAAACAGAGGAAGGCTCGCTAGACTGAGGAACAAGGTTTTTCCCAGGGTTTTTCCTTAAAATATGAACGATTTTAGGATTTTCCTTTACTTTTTTTATAGTTTGCATGGTTTTTCTTTTTAAGTTTTTCTTATTATTTTTTTCTCAGCTTTTACTAGTGCGGAATTTTGGTTTTTACTTCCAAGAAGTATATATTTTTTTTAGTAACGACGTTAAGGTAAATAAAATCACTTGCCCTAGTTGCATCAACTTTGATTCAATGAACGTAGGACGCAGTGGCTGGGAAATACATTAACAGTTTTCGATAAATGTGTAAATAAATTTTCTGGAATAATTTTGGAATAATCAGTAATTCGAACAAAAGAATTTCTGCTCTGTGGCAACTTATTTAATTATCCAGAAAAAAATACAAAAATTTATAAAAAAAAAAATGAATATAGTAAGCTACAAAAAGAATCAAATTAGTATTTCAGTTGAAGGAAAAGAAGAAGAAAAATGACAAAGATAATCAAGTAAACAGAGTTAAAGGAGATAGTGATAAGAAATTTAGACACAATAAAGTAAAATTCAGAAAGATAAAATAAAGAGATATGGCAGAACAAAAAGGGGAAATTTCAATTTAAACACTATGATTACCTACTGAGTCACCTTCTCAGTAGGGGCCCTCTCCAGGCCACTCAGCGCGTCCCCAGGTGGCGGATAGGGGAACGCCCTACAGATATGTAGGGTACCTCCATGGAGTAGGAGGCGCGGACCAAGGGGGGACCCAGTCCCTGGGGGTCCTTAATTGAAACTGGGGCACCCTCGCCCGGGGGCCGTAAATACAGGCGGAGGAGGAAGAAGGCCCCTCGAATGTACACTTAGCAGGGCCCACCGGCGTGTGGACACGTCCCGTCAGTTACAAACCTTCTCCCAGCAATGGGTTAAATTGCATGGTGAAGCAGAACACCATCGTGGGAGGATCCCCTATAGGAGGACAACTGCGAAAGGGCGGAGGATCCGGATTTACGGACAACGGCCTCTGCGGGTGGTAGGTCCGGGGGATTCCGGCCCCACGGTCAGGGATTGGCGTCCCTGCCCCTAGCCGAGCCGAAGAAACCGGTTGGGCAGTGGCCTAGCAAGTCGCTCCCGTAGAAAAAGAATGTGCTAAAGAAACGTCAGTGAAAAGCCTCGGATCAAATCCCAATATGATGACGACCCATGCATGCCCCTCGACCAGATTTCTGAACGCGAATAAACCAGTACGAATCGGATTTTGGAACGTAAGGACCATGTCGGCCCTTTCAAAAACTGAACAAGTTCTACAAGAGTGTGAAAACTTTCGGCTAGATATCCTCGCAGTGGCCGAAGCACGATGGAAAGGCTGTGGAGAAAAGAAGCTCAGAACAGCAACATGACTTATACAGTTCTGTACAGCAGAAAAACGGACAGACATGCAGCCGGAGTCGCAGCTATATTGAACCCAAATGCAGCAAAGTCTCTCTGCTCGTGGAAACCGATTAACGAGAGAATCCTGTATACACGATTTGCATCTAAACATGCAAAGCTGTCGCTAGTCATATGCTATGCACCAACAAATGATGCCGATGAAACCTTGAAAGACGGTTTTTATGAAACCCTCCAGTCCGTCCTAGACTCCATCCCTCTCCATGACGTCGCCTGCTTGGCAGGCGACCTAAATGCGAAAGTTGGTCAGGACAGATCATACTGCCCCGAGGTGTTGGGACATCACGGGCTTGGAACTATCAACGAAAATGGTGCAAGGCTAGTCAGCTTTGCCATGTCGAATGACCTGTTGATAGGAGGTACATTATTCGAGCACAAAGATATACATAAGTATACATGGACATCCCCAGACAAAACTGTCAAAAACCAGATTGACCACTTTCTAATCCGACGACGGTGGAGAACTAGTCTGAAAGACGTGAGGAGTTACAGAAGTGCGGACGTTGGGTCGGATCATGAACTTCTTTTAGCGACACTCAAGTTGAAACTCCGCTCCAACAGATCCTGACAACCAATAAAACTACCAAGCAATTTTGATGTGGAGAAGCTCAGAGACAAGAATGTTAGGAGACAATTTAACATCAAACTCTCGAACAGATTCGAGGCACTTGCTGATATACCACAAGATGTGGAAGAAGCTTGGACGACTATACAACAGAACTACGCAGAAACTGCTGAAGAAGTTCTTGGCTTTAAAAAGTCAATAAAGGAACAGTGGATATCCCAGAAGACATGGGACTTGATCGAAGACCGCAAGAAAATAAAACAGAGCACGCTCAGTAATGATCCCTCTGCTGATGTCATGAAAGACATAGCTTATAAAGAAGCGGACAGAGAAGTGAAGAAAAGTGCTAGGTCAGACAAACGAAAGCACCTCAATGAGAAAGTAAGAATGGCAGAAGAAGCAGCCCGACGTGGTGACACGAGAGCTGTGTACCGCCTAACTAAAGAAATCGTTGGGAAGACCAACGTACAAGAAGGACCAGTAAAAGGGGAAAACGGAAGACTGCTAACCGATTCAGATGACCGAAAAAATAGATGGGCGGATTACTTCGAAAACCTTCTCAATCGCCCGTCCCCTTGTGTTCCACCAGATATTCCGGACAGCCCATTTTTGGATCTTCTCATTAATGAAAACGAGCCAACGGCGGACGAGATCCTTTCAGCTTCGAAAAAGCTGAAGAATGGAAAATCTCCGAGTAGTGACCGTATATCTGGAGAAATGGTCAAGTCATCGATCCGCAGGTCCCTTTCAGTGTGGCTAGTCTTCTTTTCCCTCCTCTGGCAAAAAGAAAAAGTCCCAAAGGACTGGAGAGCAGGAACCATTATTAAACTGTTCAAAACAGGAGACGCGACAGTCTGTGGCAATTACAGAGGCATCAACCTCCTCTCGATACCCGGAAAACTCTTCTGCATAATCATCCTGACAAGACTTCAAGCTGCCTTAGACCCGCATTTACGCGAGGAGCAACATGGTTTCCGACCAAAAAGATCTTGCGCCGATCTGATATTCACACTGCGGACCATGCTTGAAGAATCAAATGAATGGAGACAACGTCTATATTTATTGTTCGTCGATTTTGAAAAAGCGTTCGACTCAATAGACCGCCCAATACTATGGAGGATCCTGATCTTCTACGGTATTCCTGAAAAGCTGGTTCGCCTTATCATAGCAATGTATGAAGACACGGAATGCTGAGTGAGAACCTCCGAAGGAAATACAAGATATTTCAAAGTGATGACAGGTGTCAAACAAGGATGCGTACTGTCTCCATTCCTCTTTATTCTCATAGTGGACTACATATTCAGGCAAATTGATGGATACGGGATTAAAATTGCAGGCAGACTAGTCCAAGATCTCGACTTTGCAGACGATGTTGGATTGATGGAGAAAGACAAAAGCAAACTTCAAGACTTTTTATGCAAGTTAGCCGAAAGAGCGGAGCAGTTTGGGTTACATATCAATGCCCCCAAAACCAAAGCGATGTCAACCACTAACTCACCGATGAATATTCAGCTGGGGACTGAAAGCATAGAGCAAGTCACTGACTTCCGATATCTTGGCAGCACCGTCTCGTTTAGTGGCGACTCCGAAAAAGAACTGCGAACACGAATAGTCCTGGCAAGCTCGGCATTTCAACGACTTCGACCAGTCTGGAGATCAGCGAAGTACTCACTTCAGCTAAAACTTCGCCTTTTCAGAAGCAACGTCCTTTCGATCTTGACATACGCGATGGAATGTTTGAAACTCACAGCTGAGCAGGAAAAACGACTCACTGCATATGAAAACAACTGTCTTCGACGCATCCTAAACATCAACTGGAAGGATAGGATAACAAACATGGAAATTCGCCATTACACAAACCAGCCTGATGTCGCTGATGCAGTCAGGCAACGAAGATGGCGCTATCTTGGCCATGTTATACGTATGCCAAGATCGAGACTACCGAATATGATCCTCCAGTGGCAACCAGACGGCACGTGTCGGCGAGGAAGGCCCAAAAACACGCTTCACAGGACATATGAGCGGGACAGGAGAGCCCTTCACGCATCCTTAATCCCAGAGTGGGAGGACATTTACGCCGCAGCTCATTTGCGGGATGATTGGAGGCTGTTAACGGACGCCCTGTGTGCCTCTGGAGGTACAGGAGGAGCTAAGGTCTAAGGTAAGGATTTTTTCACTACATAATGGTAACGAGATGACCTTTCATAATTATGGGTGAAAATTGAAGCTGTGTTTCGCTAACAATCATCTTTTATCATCATCTTTGTATTTATTTTTTAGTATGTTTTCTTTTTGTTTCCTCCTTTCGTATTATTCTGTATACCCTGTCATTGTACATTTACTGTATACGATGGGTTTTCAATATATTATTATTATTATTATTATTATAGGTGATTTTATCGTATTACCAACATTGAGCCTCACCGACCAAACGTATTTGAAACTTCCTAATATCTGCAGACGATTGAAAAACAATCAAAATATAATTCAAAATCTTAAACTTGATTCACGATTTTACTAAAATTTGTGTTCGATAAATTTTATATTATGTCTATTTTCATCTTAAACTTGATTTACGATTTTACTAAAATTTGTGTTCGATAAATTTTGTATTATGTCTATTTTCAGAATATGAATGCCGCTCTTCATTGCTTTGCAAGTCCAACAGAAAAGGCGGAATTAATTCAAAAACTGAAAACCGCATATGGAAATGCATGAAGCATTCTGGAATTTAATCTCTATTTATTTTTGTGTTTTTTATATTTGAACATGCTTTTCCGGGGATACCTATCAGACTGTTTTCTAAAAAAAATATTTAGACCTTTTTTAACCACCCTCCTTCGTTTACGCTATGAATTCCTTTTCATCGGAAAACGTTTCATCTTTTTTGTTTGCCATTTGACAAATTATCATTGATCTTTATTATCATCGAAAAAAGCGACATCGTTCTTATTTGTCATCGGACAAAGTGTCATTATTTTTATCTGTCATCGGACATAATTTCATCGTTTTTCTACCATTGAACAGATGGTCATTAGTGAGGTTTAAGAAAGTGTCTAAATCCCCCACCCCCATTTCGGATGACAGGCTAGCTTATAAGACGTTTTAATAAACATTTCACTCAGGGTCTAGCGCCAATGGCTAATTCCAAAGCTGAGGCAAAGCTATTCTTGAGGACTTTATCTGCTGGTCTTTAGACTGACTTGACTTGTTTACAAGGTGTTTACTCTTGGGGTTTCAAAGGCCAAAGACCAAGGGCTCAGAGATTGAAACGCACAGCAACAACAATTTTTTAAGCTTCTTTGAGCTAAGATCAAGTTCCACAGCTAAGCAAAAACTCAACTATATCTTTCATTTGAAATAGTGTCATTGTTTTTATCGGTCATCTGACTAAATATCATTGTTTTTTTTTCTGCCATTGAACAGAAGTTCATTAGATAGGGATGACATGTGTGCTAAAAAGGTATTTTCAGAAGCCTTTTACCTAGGTTTTATGCAGCAGTATTGCTCTAGCTTTTAGGACTTGTTTTTAGGACTTTTTCTGTTGAGTTATAGATTGGCTTGACTGGCTCATAAGGTGCTTGGGCTGGGGATTCATTGGCAAAAGTGAAATGGCTCAGAGACAAATATTTGGTCCGTCTAAACACAAGGCTTGAAAACTGTTCAAATTTAGCATTAAGATGTATTTTTTTTCTTTGTATGTTTTTTCTTTCTTCAACTGTTTGTGATTAAGACGGCTCCCAAACAAATCTCGTAATTGTTTGGTCTCACGTATTTCCAAAATATTTAAATTCTTCCCTTTGGACTAGTACCATAAAAAATATTTTTAAAGAAGGTACTCTCTGAGCCTTTGGACTTTGGCCTATGAATCCCCAACGAAAAGACCTTGTAAGCCAGTCAAGTCAGTCTAAAGACAAGCAAATGAAGTCGATAAATAACAGCTTTAGCCCCAGCTTTTGAATTTCCCATTGGTGCTAGAGACTTAGTGGAATATTTATGAAAACGTCTAATAAGCTAGCCTGTCACCTTGGGGGAGGGGGGGTTAGACGCATGCTAAAACCTCCCTAATGAGCATCTGTTCAATGGCAGAAGACAATGGCATTTCGTCCGATGACAGATAAAACACTTTGTCTGATGACAAGCAAAACGATGTCGCTTTCTCGATGATAATAAAAATCAATGACCATCTGCTCAATGGCAAATAAAAACAATGACATTTTATCTGATGACACGAAAGAACTATGACAGATTATCCGATGACAAGAAAAATAATGACAGCTTGTCCGATGGCAGAAAAAAAAAGATGACACAAAAAACGATGAAGTTCTTGGTAATGACAAAAGGTCTATGGCAAAAAAAGAGGGCCAAAATATTCTATGGCAAAATGTTATAGAACCTTCAAAAATTTCCTGCAAGATTTTCTGATGTAAATTTATCCATGGATAAAGCTCAAAACGTTTTATAATACTTGTGAATTAATATACACATGCTGCATAGCAATGAGGGCTGGGGTATTTAAAAGTGCACTTGCTAAAAAAAAAAAAAAAAAAAAAAAAAAAAAAAAAAAACAAAAAAAAAAAAAATGCCTGTACAGTAAATTTTTTTTTTGTCTTGAGTCAAATTAGTTGCCACAATACTATGAGAGAGTATATATACAAGAAGGTTTAACAGAAAAATGAATTAAAACATAAATAGTTCAAGGATATACAAAAAAATAGTGCAAGTTATTATATAAAAATGCACGAAAATGTTCAGAAACCAAACAAGCAAAAACAAAACTTTCCCCCAAGACATGGGGTGAAATTTAAGGGGGATAAAGAAAAATTTATGAAGAGCGAGAGGAAATTCTTTCGAAAGTAAAAAACAAAATTAGAGCATCGAGAACAAAAATGAAGAGCTGGGCAAAAGAGATCTAACAAACAGAAACAGGAATAGGGTTATCATCGCCCGTAGTAAACAAGATGACAAGTTTAAGGGAATAGGAAAAAGGTAAGGTGGTTGAAATTCCTAGGAATAAAATGTTTCAATATAAAACAAGATACAAAACCCGAAAAAAAATCTATTAAGTTTAACTACAAGTGAAATAAATGTACTTAAGACTACTTTTGACTTCCAAGAAATTCTCATATCTCATATGCAGGCCCTGAATTGCTTTTCCTCTCTTAAATAATACCACATTGCCTAATTAAAAACGCTTATCCGCTCTTGTTTGCTTTTCTTCGTGTCTCCTTAACTTCAATCGCATAATAGCCGGCCATGCCAGTGACTAGAACTCCTATCAGCACCCATTGTTTGTCAGAGACGCAGAGATGGTTTTGATAGGAATAGGCTACGATAAAACCGATGGACTCCCAAAGCCTGTAGTTGCTAAATGCAGCCTCCTCTTGGCCAGCAAATATGAATCCATAAAAAGCTGAAATTAAAATAAATCTTATTGTAATCAGAGGTGGACTGGGCCGGGGGGCAAGGGGGCAATTGCCCCCTGGGCCGGTCAATTTTGGGCCGCTTCGGGCCGGTCGTTTGTTATTTTTTCTTTTTACAGAAGTGCAGTCGACATAATATCCAACAAACAATTCCGCTTGACAATTTTTCGGCTGTGTTATTATAGGCGTACAGATTTAGCGTATATACCAGCATCCTGCCCTAGCAAGGGATGGATGCTGCTGTCAAACAGGTTCGTTCGTGGACTGAAATCTGATTAATATAACCCAAAGGTTGTCACTCGACTCAGGGAATGGATTTTTGTGAGTCATTGTATGCCTGATTCCGTGTTAAGCCAGTACGAGAGTCAGTAGTCAGTACATACTGGAGCATCAAGGTGCTCTGTTGGGAAGTGTTAAATATAAATTTGTCTCGTTTTTCTAAGCAAAAGGATTTTAGCTTAGAAAAAATGTAACATTTTCTCTATCACGTTCATCAGTTTGAAACTTGTTAGAAGATGGGCGAGGTGACTGATGGAAAATTTAAAGGAGGTGTGGAAAAACTAAGACTAAACCGAAGAAAAGATCACGGGTGGAAGAGACCCAAACAGAGAAAGTTATCATTTATACGGAGAACTGAGGTCAGTAAAACTTTTTACCCGCTTTTCTTTAACTTGTGTGCTAGTATTCGAAGTTTTTTTCTAAGTTGGTTTTAGATTATAAGTATTTTTTCGCATGATTTTCACTGTTGATTACTTAGGGTTGTTGATTACGTTTTTCCAGGCTTGCGAGATTAGGCCTGGCCACACGACGCCGAACGAGACAGCTTTTTTTCTGCGGCCATTTTTTCAGGTTTCACTTTAATAAAATCAAAAACCTATGATCGGATTGGATTTTTCCACAGTCCTTGGACTGCTGAAAAATGCTATCCGATCATTGAACCATGATAAAACCTGGTTTTTGTTGGCGGGTGGTCGACAAGTGAATTTGAACTAAGATTCAGTGTCCTGGCTTCAATGCCTGCGACATGTTACAGAAGTCTTGAGAACTTCATCCTAGCTTGGCTGCTTGTGTGCCTGGGTGTTCTTATGTTTATATTACATTTTTTAGAACCACATTGAATAAGCACACGACATCGACCCAGCTTCAACAGAGGTTAGCCAACATCGTCAAATACTGTGACGCCTTCTGGGCCAGTGGAGCCAGTAGCGAAAGAATATAAATCACATTTGAACCAAAGTGGATGTGGTGACTCGGACATGAAGCTAGCTGATGGCCAGTAAGCGTGTCTGTTTCCTGCTCACGAAGATCGTTAAATTCGTCCCTCATGTTAGAAGCACTGGTGCTACAGTCACGTTCTAAATCTCTGCGTCATTGATTGTTCCACTGTAACAGAGATGAGGAATCTCTTCGGCACCATAAACAGAATTTCATGTATCTTTGCTGAGTTGCACAAACAAATGGGCATCTGGTGACAACAAGTAGAGAACATAAAAGCAGTACAGTCGAAGTTGAAAAGGTTAAAAAAATTGCAGAAACTCCTCGGTGGACAAAAGAGAATTTGCTTGTTTGGATGTTTTCCGGTAACAATTGCCTGGAATTAAATTCAGTGCAAGTTTTGCCCTCTGCTGGAAAATAGAAGTTTTTTCTACTCAAAAACTTCATCTGAAGCCGACTCATTGCTGAGTAAACTTACGGAGTACAAAACAATCCTAACTGCTCACTTGTTTCTTCCTGTATTTGAAGTCATTTGTCCTATTTCAAGGCATCTCCAAACAAAAGGATCGGACTTTTTGACGGCCTGGAACATGGTTTATAAAGCAAGAAAGGATCTAGAGAGCATTTCCTTCGAAAGCGTCAAAGAAAACGTTCGTGTCGAAGATCAAGGGCCCTCTAGAGACCACTTCATTAGACCTTGGAATAAGCTCAGAGCCACCAGCTTCCCGCATTGCCCAAAAAAAGTACATGCCGGAAGATGTGGCAAACGATTCTTGACCTGAACATTGTGCGTCAACGTTCATGTCGAAGATTAAGGGCGTTCTAGAGACTACTTCATTAGAACTTGGAATAAGTTCAGAGCCACCAGCTTCCCGCATTGCCAAAAAAAAAGTGCATGCCGGAAGATGCGGCAAACGATTCTTGACCTGATTATTGTGTGTCAAGGTGAAATGCTAGAGTCGGCCCTTCGAAACGTTGCTGATATGGCAAAAGTTTCTCATGACGAGCTGAGATCAGAGCTGAAAAGCTGTACCTCAGTTTACCACAAAATTATTAGCACGGGTTGTAAAAATAGCCGGGATAGGCCTGGTGCAGAATATGAGAATGGACTTGAACTTGGAGCTGAATGTGGAGGGGCTGATTTATGAGATTTAAATTCCTGCAGTTCGTGGAACAACTGTATAATTTGCACATATCGGCTGCTATTAAGTCTCAATCTGTGCTCAACAGCTTCCACTTCAGTTTTTCTGGCTCACAAATATCTGCTGACGCTTTAGTTTTCTCAAATCGGCTATGAAAGATCCTCCAGAAAACTGAAGCTCAACAAGACAAAATTAGGGACCACAATATCAGATGATCTCTTGAAAGCATTCATGTTGATGTCATGTGAGTGGGAGCTGCTTGAAGATATTTTAGAAGAAGTGAAAAGATATTCCAAGACTTTATCATCACTTGTGTCAGTGCAGTAGCTTTTTCCTCTCTTAGTCCAGTTATTTGTTTTGTGTCTGATCAAAATATATATTTTGTGCTCTGATGCAAAGTCGAAAAGGACAAATATCGTGAATGTTCTTTGGCTCATAGCCAGGTTTCTATGATACAGGACGAAAGTTGAAAATTTTATGCTGCTGTAAATACGATGTCACTCTCCTTGTGTTAGAAAACCTGAGCAACACCGACTCCAACCGAGTATCAGGGAGATCAAGCACAAAAAATGATTAGCGGAATCAGTCATTTTCCTACTGTAAGTCTACTTCTTACTTAGCGGGTACCGTAAAACCACCTAACAAGGGACGCAGCCCAATCTAGGGACATTTTTGCAGGAAAGTTGCTTAGGCCAAGATATGTGGAGAAGTTTTAAGGATACTGCCAAACTAAAATTACTGTGAGTAAGCCAATTCATTTTTACATAGAATTGTGCCATATTTTGTTTAATTTAGTGATTTTTTTGTGTTTAAAAAAAAATAAAAAGCAAGATTGTGTAATTTTGATTTATTTTTTAGGTCTGGAAGTGTTGTCTGGTGCTACAACTGGACAACTGAAGCGGAGCTGAGAGCTAGCTAGACGGATTGCTATATTGTCAAGGATGACTGTAACCAATTTTCTAAGGAAAAGGTTTAGTTTCTAATTTATTTTTTATTTTTTACTAAAATCTGTCTTTTTCAGGTTGTAAAGTGCTCAATCAAGGGACATGAGCGTAAGAAGAAAGCAGGTGGACAAGGATGCCCTAGAACATGCTCTAGCCGCTGTTGATGACGGAATTTCTTATAGAGAAGCTGGTGATAAATTTGGCATCCCAAAAAGTGTCCTCTATAGACATCATAGTGCAAGAAAAAAGGGTCATAAAATCTTAAAGATGGGAAGACCTCCCAAGATTGACGAGTTTTAAGAGGAAGAACTTGTGAAAAGCTTGGTGACTTGTGGACAGATGGGCTATCCCATGACAGCTTTTGACTTGAGATGTTTTGTTAAGTATCACCTAGATCGCCATGGGAGATCATCTGGCAGATTCAAGGACAATATTCCTGGCATGCGGTGGGCGAAAAAATTTCTAGAAAGAAACAGTGGCAAACTGTCAGAGAGAATGGCCTCAAACATAAAAAGAGCTAGAGCAAAAGTGAATCATGCTATGGTTAGGGATTTTTTTGAGGAATATGCTAAAGACACAGAAGGAATTCCTCCTCAAAATATAATAAACTATGATGAGACAAATCTGACTGATGAGCCAGGGAAGAAAAAAGTGATGGTGAAACGCAGCACAAAGTATCCAGAAAAGATTATGAACTCCTCAAAAGCAAGTGTTTTGCTAATGATGACAGATACAGCA
This sequence comes from Artemia sinica, assembly GCA_027921565.1. Taxonomy (NCBI): domain Eukaryota; kingdom Metazoa; phylum Arthropoda; class Branchiopoda; order Anostraca; family Artemiidae; genus Artemia; species Artemia sinica. The sequence continues at coordinate 32,736,205 of CM051265.1, read as the reverse complement.
AGTGGTATAGTGCTGCCTCCCTATGTGTGCTACAGGGCAATCCATTTGTATTATGCCTGGACCATTGGCGGCCCAACCAATGCAAGGTACAATAGAACAAAGTCTGGTTGGTTTGACAGCACCACTTTTGAAGATTACTTCAAAAAGATTATTTTGCCCTACTGTTGTCGGCTATCTGGGAAAAAGTACTGATTGGTGACAATCTCTCATCCCACCTGTCCCCAGAAGTAGTCAGATTATGTGAGGAAAACAACATTCTTTTCAAGTTCCTTGTACCAAATGCAACTCATTTTCTACAGCCACTTGATGTTGCATTTTTTGCTCCTTTCAAACAGAAGTGAAGAGAAATTCTAGACAAGGGAAAGATGGGACCAGGAAGAAATTTAAGTGCTGTTGACAAAAACTCAGTTTCCGAAACTGCTGAACACTCTTCTCAGGTCAATTGAAGCAAATGCTCCAGCAAACCTCAGAGCTGGTTTTGAAAAGAGCGGGATCTATCCGCTTAAGCCAGAAATTGTGCTTGCTTGTCTGCCACCTGGTGACCCAACTGACAAAAACTGCGGTGAACTTCAAGATAGTCTTGTTTCTTATCTCAGAGAAATCAGGTTTGGTCCTGAGGAGCCCTTGGGTTTGGCAGATGGAAACAATAACAAAGCAGGCCGTAGCAGAAAAAAAGGCTAACAGTGCCTGCTGGCCGGAGTGTCAGAGGAAGGGATACAGGCACAACCAGGGAACAGTCATCTGAAGAATCAGGTTCCAAGTGATCAATACCGGTAGACACACCACTCAATCTCCCACCTAAGACACAGTCACGTTCTGCCAAAGAGAAGAAAACAGCTAATCCTAGAAAAAAGAAAACTGGTTTGTGTGGTCAGAAAATCAGCCCAACAAGCTTTGGCGCAAATCAGAAACAAAGTTATAAAGACAAGCACTTCAAGCAAAGAAAATGCTGACGACCTAGTGACCTATTTTAACAAAGACTGTAGCCCCAGTGCTGAACTTGAGGATTACAATTTGCAAGGCTCAAGTTCTTTGACTCGGGCACAGAACCAGAAGTTGACTGAGAAGAACCAGAAGGAGATGCCAAATTGACTATTGGATCCTGGGTTATAGTGAGCTTCCAGGACCCCAGTGACACTCGGAAGAACAAAAGCCAGAATCTTTACATTGGGAGAGTAAGTGAAGTGCAGCATGGGAAAGTCACAGCCAAATTTGTAAGGAAGACTACCTCGCCTTACTTTGCATTCCCGGCAGAGGAGGAAAAGGCCACGTTCAGAAAGTCTGACATTACAAAATTTCTCCAGCCTCCAGAGTTGACTCATAGAGGGGCTCTGAAGTTCCAAGATATTGGAAGTTTTCCAATTAACTAGATCAGTGCCTAAGATAATTTATGTGATTCAAAGTGCATAAGATACCATAATTTATGTGATTCAAGTAGATTGCTTCGTCTGGATTTGCTTACGCCCCCGTACCAAACAGGTTTCTGCTAGGTATAATCTGGTTTGGTAGGTACAATCTAGTTAGGTGGGTATAATCTGGTTTGGTTCAAGTTTTTCTGACACAATTTACCGGATTTCTAATTCATGGTATACATGTCTTTTTTAAGGTAAATCCGTGTCAGAAAAACCGGTGCGTCTTTTTTTAGCTGCCAATATATTCAATTATTTTTTGTATATATTCAGGTTTTTCAACAGTTTGAATAGTTCATTCAACTTATCAGTATCGGTATTTTTGCGATCATTTACATAGATATGGAATATTCTAAGCAGCTTCTGGTGAGTAAAATTTTCTCATTATTATAATAAAAAGAAATTGTCTCGCTATTAAGTTAAGGAAGAAATTCCTTCCTTACACTTTTGTTTTTTTTCACCATGTTGTTACCTCTTTTAAAAAGCTTCCTTCTTTTAAATATTAAACGGTCCATGTATTTCAATTTTAGTAAATATTCAAAAAAGAGAGAGGCAGATTCACTTTGATTTTGGCTCGTTGTATATGAAAAATTAAAATAGAATTTGCATATTAGTTTCGGCAGATATGAAAGGTCGCCCCTCTCCTCAATATCTTGCTCTTTACGCTAAAGCTGTTAGCGCTTTCAAAAAAGCTTCCTATTCTAATTAAAAAATCCCTGTTTTTTTTCATCAAGTTTCGGTAAATATTCAAAAACAGGACCAGTCAGTTTCGCTATAAAAATAATCAAATCGTTTTTCATCCTTTCCACCTGAAAAAAGGTGTTAAGTTCGAATTTTGTTCAAATCACGAACTCTTGAATCACAAAGGCCGGTTAATTAAAATAGATACCTCTTTTGAAAGTGCTAAAAAAAAAAAAAAAAAATAAGCGTATAGGGTGAGATATAGGCTAGAGGGTGAATTCCTTATATACTTAATAATTTTTTAGTTTAGGCTATGTCCAGGAATCCTTTTCTTCCTTTTTTTCTGTGATTTTAAGTATTTCGTAATTTAGGTATATAACTTTTAAAAACTTTGCATATAATTGTCAACTTTTTTTGTGTTTGATACTATGGAATTGAAGGTCCAATGCCCTCCGTTAATATTCTGAATAAGTAAGAATTGAGCTAGCTAATTAAATTTTGTCATTTTTTTTTATTTCAAATTTTGAGGGTTTAGTACCATGATATTCGTATGTACGCGAAGGAACATTTGAGCAGAAAAATATTGATTTGTAAAAAGTAGCAGGCATTCTAAAGCACTAACAGATTGAGCGCTACAAGTTTCAGAATCGACTTTATAGGTCAAATTATATCACAGGAAGAGGGTTTTAAAATCCCCCTTCCCTCCAAACTCAAAATTTTCCAAAATTCTACTTCAGAAGCTTTTTTAAATATTTGTAAAGCTTTAAGACATAGAGCACTACAAACATCAGAATTGACTTTATAGGTCAGATTATATTATGGGGAGATGTTTTTGAAATCACCCTTCCCTCCTTCCCTTCCCTCCAAACTCAAAATTTTCAAGAATTTTATTTTAAAAGCTTTTTAAATATTTCTAAAGTGCTACAAACATCAGAATAAACTTTAGAGGGCAATTTATCTGTAACTACTACTACTACTAACAACTCACCGCAGCACCAAGCCGCCTGAGGCCAACACAGCTACGCACGCTCCTCCTCCACCCCAATCTATTCAAAGCCTCCCTTTTTACACCCGCCCACGAAGTTCCCATTTCCTTTAAATCTTTCTTTATGACGTCCTCCCACCCCAGACGGGGACGACCTGCTTTCCGTTTAGCCCTAGATGGTTGGCCGAAAAGGACAATCTTCGGCAATCTGTCATCCTTCATCCGCACAACGTGCCCTAGCCACCTCAACCTTTCTTTCATTATAGCCCTAGAAAGCGGTATTAAACCACACTTTTCGTATAGCCTATTGTTTGAAATACGGTCAGTCAGCCTGGTACCCAGAACAATCCTTAAGCAATTTCTCTGGAAAACATCTAGCAAATCTTCATCCGCTTTTCGGAGCGTCCATGCTTCAGAGCCATATTTGACCACTGTCATCACTGTAGCTTCTAATATTCTAATCTTGGTTTGCAGACTTATCTTCCTATTCTTCCAGACTTTTTTTAACTGTGAAAAAACACCCTGAGCCTTGGCTATTCTATATTTAACATCTTCACTGCTCCCACCATCTTTACTAATAATACTACCAAGGTAAGTGAAGCTGCCCACCTGATCAATCTTTCCATTACCCAACGTCACCTTTTTATCTTCACTTATTCCTAGCCTTAGTGACTTAGTCTTCCTAACATTAATTTTCAAACCAATTCTAGCACCCTGAACTCGCAAAACCTCTAAAACTTCATTCATTTTGCTCACACTTTCATCTAGGATGCTTAAATCATCAGCATAATCCAAGTCCAGGAGACTTTTTCCTCCCCATTTGATTCCGTGGTCTCCCACTGCCTTTCCTGTGCTCCTTAAAACAAAGTCCATCAAAATAATCCACACAAAGGGAGATAGAACACAACCCTGCTTAACTCCTGATTTAATACAAAACCAGCTGCTAACCTCATTGCCTACCTTAACCGCAGCAGTGTTATTCTCGTACATAGCACTAATCACTTTAATGTATTTGTCTGGTATACCATACAAGGATAAAACCTTTACTAAAGCTCTTCTATCAACAGAATCGAACGCTTGCTCATAATCTATAAAACTGAGGACCAAAGGTGTTTGAAAACTCAGGCACTTCTCAATTATTAGCCTAAGAGTGAAAATTTGGTCGACACATCCTCTACCTTTTCTAAAACCGCACTGCTCTTCTCTTAAAACTTTGTCTACAGCATCTCTCAGTCTAAAAAGTATCATATTACTAAGTAATTTACTACCTACAGAGACCAGACTAATGCCTCGATAATTACCACACTCACTTTTATCACCTTTCTTATAAAGTGGCTTAATTAAGGTTTTCCTAAAATCGTTAGGTACTTCCCCTTTTTCGAAAATCATATTCATAATCTTCAGTAACTTATTTCTACCCTCAGAGCCACCATATTTAAGAAACTCATTTACCACCCTATCAGCACCTGGAGCCTTATTATTCTTTACTCCTTTTAGTACTGTTGCTAATTCCTCCTCACAAAACAAATCTTCCTTCACATCTAAGGTATCACAAACTTTTTCATCTTCCTCTATATTTTTTCCTGCAACTCTATCTCGGTTTAGCAAATTCTCAAAATGTTCGGCCCATCTCTCTTTAGTTTTTCCTTATCGCTAATTGTGACCCCATTCCTATCTTTAACTGGGCCAAGTCCGGATTGACTACTACTTCTCAATTTGTTAACGTGCCAGTACAATATTTTACTATTATGCCGTCTAGCTGCATCTTCCAGATCCTCGGCAATTTTATCCATGGCCTCCACTTCACACCTCCTTAGTTCATATTTTAATGCTTTCTCCACTTTCTTTACATTTCTTTTGTTTTCATACGATCTATCACTCAGATAATTCTTGTACAAGTCCTTTCTCCTTTCTATTAAACATAAAGCTTTTTCACTAATATTCTTAGCTGCAGTTCTAGCTTTCTTCCCTAATACGCCTTCAGCAACTTCACAAATTATTTTTCTAAAATCATTCCAACCATCTTCCACATTATCAAATTTTAAACTCTAAAGTTTAGTATTCAACTGTTCCTGGAAAGTTTCTCTCAAATTCTCATCCTGGAGTCTACCAACATCATAACTTCCCGGGAGGTGGTTACCCTTCCGATATTTCAGCTTTAGATTAACACTTGACACTACTAGATGGTGATCTTTACTTTTAACATCAATAACAGCACTCCTATATACCCTAGTATCTTGTATTGATCCTGCCAGTCTTCGGTTTACTATAACATAATCAATAAGGTTTGCTGTCTTACCGTCACGTGAATACCATGTTAACTTATGAGCCATTTTATGACCAAACACCGTATTGGTTATAACTAGATTGTTATACCTACAAAATTGCAAAAGTCTGTATCCATTACTGTTTTCTTTTCCTACACCAAATTTACCTAGGCTGGGATACCATCTATCCCTATTTCTACCAACCTGGGCGTTAAAATCTCCCAGTAATAACATCATATTTCTACCTGGGACCCTGTCTATTTGCTCCTGTAACTGTAAGTAAAATTCATCTGAGTCACTAGTATCTCCGTCAGTCGGTTCTACAGGGGCGTATACTACTATAACTGATACCCTGAACTTTCTAGTCATAAAGCGAGCAATTAGTATTCTATTATTAATACCTTCCCAGCCTAAACAAGACTTAGCAGCTTCCTTATTCATCATGAGCCCTACTCCCTGTGTATGTACCCCATCCTTCCTGCCTGAGTAAACAAATTCTATATCACCTAATTTCATGCTTCCTACCCCTGGGATATGAGTTTCTGAAATTCCTAATAAATCCAGTTCGAATCGTCTGAATTCGTCAGTCAAAATGTCGATACGATGGTCATTTTCTAATGTCGTAACATTCCAAGTTCCAATTTTCATGTTCTTTAAATCATTGAAGTTATTTTCGCCTCAGGAAAAGCAATGATCCCGGATACCAGTGCAGGACGGGGATCACATATCTTCTCAAGTCTACACCGAAGTGCTTAAGCCGGCTTAGAACCGGACAGCAAGAAGTCCCTGGGACCTCCAGTATGAATGAAGGCTTTGTGCAATCCTGGGCCCATCTTGGTCACAACATGGTTTTCAGCACTTGGCGATGCTCTTCTATCAACAAGAGTCGAAATCCTGCACAGACAGTCTCGAGCCTATTACCTCCGACTCATTATATATTCATGCCTACAAATATTATGCTACTACGGGGAGGCAACCCATAATAGATAAATTAGCTAGGAAGAGGTTTTTCAGCCCAAAGACGCCCATCAAAAAACACTAAGCCCAGAAAAATTGTCCATTAGTCAGAATCCCGTGCGAATGCTGTGTCGTTTACTAGGCTATAATTTCCTCGAGGGGCGCCACTCCTCAAGTGGGAATAGAGTTGACCGCAAGGTCCCCAGTCTTGCAGGTACCCCGAAAAGGTCGAGCCAGCCCTTTGCAGAGGCCGTTGTCCATAGATCTGGATCTTACGCCCTGCCTCAGTTGTCCTCCAACAGTTGTCCACGGTCACTCTGTAACGAGCTAACTGCAACTTCTATGGTAAGCACCATTTATCAAATAGCTTTCAACTTTATAGCGCACTCACAAATTCCCTTTTCAAACAAGTTGCTGATAATTTAACTTTTACATTCGACTCAGAGATGGCGTTCATGTAATAAAGTTAAGAAAAAAAAACCGGGTCAGCACGCGCCTCTTAGCCTAAT
>CM051265.1:32711897-32726897 GCA_027921565.1 Artemia sinica | reverse complement strand
TTCAGAAATGGGGGGGTCAAGGGGGGGTTAAAGCATCGGTGAATCAAAAAGTCTATTTACAAAAGGGAACATCCGGGGATATTTTTTATTTTCATTTTTCAACAGGCAACCAGACTTTTTACCCAGGTATAAACGAATTTGAAGACAACTTTTTCAACTGGGTAAATAAAAACTAATTTCGACTTTGGACACGTTTAATGAGAGAGGAAGTGGGTCCACAATTTTATACATTGAACACATGGATCTGAATCTCAGTAGATTTAAAAAAAACTTATTTTAAGGGGAGGGCGAGGTAAAGGAATAAAATGCCACCCAGATTTGACGGCTACAGGAGGGGTTCAAGGTTTCAAATTTGACACGGGGGCTGCAATGTTTTAAGTATGCATTTTAGCGGCAGCCCATAAAACATTAAAAAAAGATTCAACAGTAAAAAATCTCGACGGACTTGCTCGCAACGGTGGAAAAAATTTTCCCTAAAGTAAGTTTTGATTTTTTAGAGGGAAAGTATCCGGTGTCCTTTAAAGAAATAAGCATATTCGAGAAAGCAAATGAAAATCTTGGGTGGGGGTGGTCGTTCTCCAGTATGACACTGAATTTGTAGATGGGGGAAAAAACCAAATAAAAAAGGGGTTTTGTATTCAGTGAGGACACCGGTGGTGGAAAATGTTAAAAATTGGGTATGGGTTATTTACGAGCCTCCCAAAGATGTAAATTCCTATGGTCATTTTTTCCCCGTTACAGCAATAAGTCGACTCTTATCCAAGGCAAAAAATATGGGGAACGTTCTATTGCCCCATGTGCCTTTCCTCATTTAAAATTGAAAGAACATTCTAAGATCACATGAGCCATTGCAAAATTCATGGCAATCAAAGAATTGAAATGCCGGCAAAGGCAAAGATATTTTACAATTTAAAATTTCCCAAAATTCCCTGCTACAAGTTGATAAAATATCTTTGGATTGTGAAACAAGACTGGTTGAGGTATCAGACCCATCAAGGCCAAATATAGTCAAGGAACACAAAACTAGTTGCGTGTTCCTACGCACACGCATGCCCGTCGCGATTCCAAAAATAAAATGCAATGGGAAGAGTTTTTTTTTTTTTGGACTATGGATGAGGAGGGCAGTATGGAAAAGCTATTAATATCTTTAATAAAAACAGCAAATGGCGCAATTTCACGATTGCGTCACACCAACTACCCAATGACATTGTCAGATAAAGAGCAACTGCCGTTGGAAAAGGGGACAATTTGCTGGGTTTGTAGAGGTGCTCTTGCCCCAAAAGACGCGGTCCAGGACCACAATCACCTTATTGATCCCAATTCAACGGGAAAAAAAGTAAAACTTTCGGGGATGGGCACACAATTCATGTAATTTAAAAATTAAACAGCAACTTTTTCTTCCTGTTTTTATACATAACTCTAACTACGATCTGAAGTATGTGCTACCAGCATTGCACATCTTCAAAGAAATGGAACAATAGATGATGCATGGGTGATGATAGACAGCTTTTTACCTACAAAATCATACCTAAATCAGCGGAAAAGTTGCTTGTTTTGGAATTTATGTGGAAATTTGTTGAAGCCGACATTGAGTACACGAATAAAATTCGCCTTTTTTAGATTCCTACAGTTTTTTCCCCAAATCATTGAGCGAATTAATTCAAGTGCAGAAAAACAATGACGGTTGCAACGCTTTCCCCCTTCTCAAGCAACAATTTCCAAATGATTATATGATTTGTTGACGGTCAAGGGCATATATCCTTATGACCATATTATTGTTCCATGTCGAGATTCGCCGAAGAAAAACTATTCCTTGTATTGAATCGTTTTACGACAGTCTTCACGATCGTAGTTGCACCCCCGAGGAATACAGTTTTGCTAAAAAAAGTTTGGGCAGAGGGAGGGTGTAAAAATGGCTTTGACTACTGCAAGCTGTAGTTGGGACCCGATCGAGTGACGTGTTAACTCTGTTAGACATTATGTGTAAAAATACAGACGAAATCGGATGAGGATGTTTTAAATTCGGCTTATTTTCATCTCTTCACTTGTGATTACCCTTACAGTTAATCTTAGTTTTACACGGCGGCTACTCCTCATACAGTTTTTAGGCTCTGGCAAAAAAAAGGTTGGGCCATCAGGGACATTGTAAAAAAATCGTGGTTTTTGACGGAAAAGCTGGTGGATTTGGGCACTTGTATCTTGTTTTAAGACCACGTGAAAAACAGGAACTGACAGCGAGAAACCCTAGTTCTTTTTGCAGTCCTTTCACATACTCCCTCTTACCGAATCCTGAGCGGACGTAGTTGACACATTATCCCGGCTACCAAATTTTATGGGGAATACATTGGCCCCGACCAAGCTCACACCTGCTAAAAGAACTAAGTTTTGGGATCACGTTACCTGGTTGAGGGATAAATTGGACCTCCTGAAGGCGGGCTCCGGTTTTTTGAAAAACGGGTTTGGTAGATACCCAATGACGGCTTAATGTCAAAGGATTGATCAGACATTATACCCCCTGGTAAAACTCAAACTTTTGACCAACTGCAAAGGCTACGGGGAACGAATGCCAGTTGGGTTTTCCTTAACCTTCCTTGAGGACCAGTTACCTTCCACTTGGCACCGTAAAACAGTACATTACCTTAGTTGGGCGGTGGACTATCTGTTAGACCAATGATCAAGCCTAGTTTCCCACCCACTTAAAACAGACTTACTCCCTAGCACACCTTACATGGAAAATCCTATGACTGCAGTTTTTTTTGAATCTTCATTCGTCAACATACATTTCTTGACCCAGCTATTACACGGACTCGAACTAAAGGGATTTTTGTTTTCATCTTCGGCTCAATAATAGTGTTGGACTAACCTTCGAAACGGTGCACCCTTACGACCCCTCTTATACACTAAAACTTTGACACCCGAGGTGGAACGGATACCCAAACTAAAATTTGGGACCCCTCGAACCTTTCCAATCACCAGATCAATTGAACTCCTGCAATTTCACCCGACATTATGAAAATTTAGGTTGCGGTCACAATTGACCTTAGGATCAGGTCTGGTTGAATGGGTCACGGTTTTGGTCAGGGTTTTTCACGGGGATCGTATCTTGGAAACTGACTCCAACAGGAGAGAAGACGGGGACAAAATCGGATGCAGTTTTCTTGATATGAATTCTCTCTACCCCCTCGGCCATGTCCCATTATGCACTACCTTGCGGCGACTATAAATGGCTCTTTGAATGCCCCTCAAGCTCCCCATTTCCCCAACATTGACAGTGTTGAGTCGAGAATGGACCGGTAGGATGGTTTTTTAAAATTGATGGAGAGATACCAGTCGAGCTTCACGATTCAGTAAAGGATTTTGTTTTACCGTGCATCAATAGACCTGTGACTAAGGACTCTTTGAGCCCTAGCAATTGGCGTTTAGTCGAGGTGGGAACGGATTGCATTGGACACCTTCAAAACAAAAACTTATTGCTGACCTTCTGCCAAAAAAAAAACATAGTTGATACATCATGTAGCTTTAAAATGGAGTGTTCAAAATGGTTTTCAACGTCACAAAGGTTCACAGAGCACTCCAGTTTAGTCAAAAACCCTATCTGAAAACGTTTGTTGACACTTTTGTCAACAAACGTTCTGCAGCGCAGACGAAGGCTGAAAAGAAATTTATAAACTCATTTTGAATTCAGCTTTCGGCAAATGTTGAGAGTGTTCGTAATAGGAATCGTTTGTGACGTCGTGACCGACCCCAAACAATGTGCTCGAATTCTTACCGATCCAAATTACACTTCCTTCTTTACAATCATTGGCCTCGACCATGGTACTTTTGAATAGGAAAAAAGACGCATTGTCTTGAATAAAAATATTGCTGCAGGCAGTGCGATCTTGGAGATCTCTAAAAAGCTCATGTTTGGAATTCTACTACAAGTGGCTAGGGTACAGTGGCCGGAAAAGGGGCAAGTAGAGGTCTGCTACGGGGACCACGGATTCTCTACTGTTAAAAGTAAAAAACCCCAAATCTAATTGATGATTTGGCGCACGGTGAAATTATCAGCTCACGGATGGACTACACCAATTGGAGTGGTCTTTACCCAGAGCTAGTGAAACGTGGGCACCAAATCAGCTTTTATTTTTTAAATCAGAAACGGGAAGCGACATGATTTCCCGTGGTACTTTATACAGACACACGACGAGGAAATCAAGAAACGTTGCAAAGGAGTACCCACGCGCTATGTGGATAAGAATTTCGACATGGACATTTATAGGAATTGTATTGTTGAAAATACAATTCACGAGCCAAATTGCTGGCAATTCGTTCTCTCAAATACAGAAACTTTACTGTAAATATAGAAAAAATTTTGCCATGAGTACCATTTCCGACAAGGTCTATGCTTGTCAAGACGGTGTGACCACCCCCTCCCCCTTGGGACACTATTTAACTTCAGACCGGGGCCGAATGTGTTACCCATAGGGAAAGTCTCGGTTTGAATAAAGTCCTGTAAATTATTTCCTAAAACCTTTTGGGGGGGGGGCCTCGCGGCCTTTGGGGGGGGGGAGGGCTCATGGCCCGGGGGGGAGGGGGAGGCGCCGCCAGCTCGGGGGGGGGGGGGGGGGGGGGGGGGGGGGGGGGGCGCACCGCCACTATCAAAGTTATCTTTATTTTTACTTAGAGCAGATTTTTTTTGTAAGTGTTTCATTCAAAAAAAAAGTGATATTATTTCAAGTGCTCTCTAATTTAATGCTGTATTTTTTTCTTCTATAAATAAACAAAAAAAAAAGTATTCAAGTGTTTTTCTCTCTGTGTGCCCATGTAAATGTTGTATTTTTTTTATTATAAGTAAATTTTAAAAAAAAGTGTATTTTTTCATGTTTAATGTGCTTTTTTTCAATGTATTGTTTACTTTTCTATGTATATAATAAAAGAAAAATATGATTCTTTATTCGTCTTCTTATTCTTCTTGAAAGAACAGAGTAGTAGTAGTAGGGGAAATTATTTAGTCATTAGACAATTAGGGTCTACAGTTAGTAGTTGTCCAGGTGAACTGTTGAAGGGGAACATGTTATCAATTTTAAAACACCATTCCAGATCGTTTCTGTGTGGACCGCCAATGTCGGGCAAAACAACACTCCCTTAACTAAAATAATTAAAAATTGCGATAAAATTTTTGTGGAAAAAGCCGAAAAAAAAATCTACTATTGCTTATAGTATTTGGCAGGAGTACAGTACGACCGATCATACGATAAAATAAAAGCAATTGCTGCCATGGGATCGGTGCAGATACAATTCATACAGGGACTTGATGTTTTCAACATTATTGAACCAAACTCTTTGGCTGATCATTGACGATCTGGCTGAAAATCTATTGAAAAATGGTCCCAGGAAATGCTGCAATTGTTCACTGTTCGCTCTCATCATGAACAGATTTCCGTTACTCTGGTTCTACACAATCTCTTTCATCAGAGCAAATGTATGCGAAAACACTTGCTTTGAATTGCACCCTACTATATCATCTACAGAGTTGTGTTCGTGATTCTAGCTCGCTAATAACCTCAATAAACAAATCTATCCAGGTGCCCCTAAATTTCTGCTCCTTCAGCATACAATCAGGCAACTAATAAACCCCGCGGTTATATCCCTATTGGATCTTTAATCACAAATACACCCGCGGCAGCCGAGGAATCTGCGTGTAGTCACAGATATTTTCGACAATGAAATTACAGTATATCTCCCTGTGAACACTAAAATAGGCCTATTAGTCGCTATCATGACACTGAAGAAACTACATGAAAATAGACATTTGTTTTCAGTTCTAAGCACTTCAAAACCTCCGCTTAGGAAAGCAATACTCAAACCACGGTATTGACAATGATTTCATTAATCTAATATCCGAACTTTGTTTAAATTTGACCGAGGGTTAATGTTCAACTGTCAGAAGTATTTAAGCAACAGGCAAAGCAAGAACATCGTTCCATTGTACGTACATTGGCCTCTAAAAAGAAAGGAAAGAATTTTAAAAGGAAAACGACTTCTTCAGGCGGGCGGTAGCTTTTTCACACTTTTACTGCCAATTAATTGCAGGACTTGTAACAGTTTTCTCTCTAGATGGCAAAACCCTATAAATTGACTCCAATAGAACTCGGTCTCTCACCCGTCGAACACTTTGAGAACCAATCTGAGTAAATTCCTTGACAATGAAAATATTGAGGATGATAAAAAACTGCTTTTTACTTCAAGATGCACTTCGCCGAGTGGACAAACACAGGTCCTATCGGTCGAAGGCCCACTGCTGCTGCTGATCACAAAAAAGAATCATCTTCTCAAGAGTCTGCTGAGCTGCTGGAACACTATTAAAGAAGGAGGAATTGGATTCAATTGTATTGAAAATTGAAAATCTAATGCCCCACTCATATCGTGAACAATAGTAAACGACTCCTAACCTATCTCTTGGGAAAGTGGTCATATTCAAGTTTGAGAGCAATGGGGATAAGGGATTATAATTCAGGCAAGAGCTATAATCTACTTGATTTAATCTATGATATGGTTTACAAATCGTAAAGGACTATTATCATTTGACGCTCATCTATACAACTTTCTAAAATACATTAAAAACTTCCCCAAAGTCCTTATTAGCAATAGACAAATTCTAAAAAAAATTAAATGAACATGCATCATCATCATCATCAACATTGACACCAATTAAAAATATGAACTTGAAGAAGAAGATTTTTTAAATCAATTTGGAAAATACTAGCACACCACACTGATAGCTAGACAAAAGCGAAGACGTATCAATGTCAAACATCACCATTACCTCCACCAACAGCCAGTATACAAAAGGGTAGCGGACGTTACACAACGTGTTTACGTTCAAAATGGTTGAAGTTCCTGAAAGGTCTTTATGAAAATATTGGTGAGGCGGGGAGTTTAAGTTTCCCCCACCACCACTCTTTCCAAAGTCATTGGTGTTCGCACTAAAAGTGTACAAGACTATCTACAAAATGAATCAAGTTACACTCTGCATAGAAAATCATAGACTTCGTGCCAATCAATATCGAAAAACTAAAGCCTTTTACCCATTGCATATAATGCAAGCAGATCTCCTGACTCTAGATGAGCTTCAAAGACGTCACAATACACCGTACAAGTACTTTCTACTTGCAATCAGTGTTTTTAGTCGCTATGCATATGCAATTCCATTGCGATCAAAGAGAGGTTTTGAAGTTGCTCAGGCCATTGAAAGTATTCTCGACCAGGTTTCATATAAAAAAAATTCAAACGGATCGCGGTAGTGAATTTGTTAATCCCCATGTTGCAAAAGTACTAGTAAAATATAGTACACTGCTCTATCATACTCACAGTCCTATAAAGGCTGCATTGGCCGAACGATTGATAAGAACTATTCGACTTTTTTTATTTCAAGATATTGTACATTGAAAAATACACGGCTTTTATTCATGATCTTGATAAAAATCATGTTGATTTATAATCAACGACCTCATCGATCATTGTCCAACTCTACGCCAACGGAAAGTTCATCATTCTGATCATGATACAATTGACACCTTTCTTAACAGTATTTCCCAATGAAACGATTGTCAGAAGTAAAAATAAATTCAATGTTGGTGATACCGTTCGAATTAATAGAACAACTAATGTTTTTGAAAAGGGGAATTACTTGTGGTCCAACCGAACTTTTTAAAGTGGCAAAAAATCCTTTTAGACACTAAACCCCATAACTTATCGCCTGCGTGATACCAAAGATGAAGAATTCTCGGCGGCTTTTTTATGACTATGAATTGCAAAAAGTTAAAAATTGCTAGTGAAATCTATCAAATTGAAAAGATATTAAAGACACGTACTCGCAGGGGTAAGAAACAGTTACTTGTTCGGTGGTTAGGATACCAACTCTGATTTTGATTCTTGGAATCGGTGTTGAAGATATTGACAATGCCCGAATGATTTCTATGTAACTTTCTGTCCAACGTTTCCGATCCTCTCCTACAAATCGACTTGAATAGAACAAGTGATTTTTGGACAAAACTCTCCCCCGCCATCAAATTTGACCGGTGCGTATGAAGTGGGCTCTTGTCGACTGTATTCTCAAAAATACCTATGACATCCTGAGAAAGGATCGTAAATATGTTATAAAAATTAGACCCTATGATTGGCCACCACCACCTTCAGTGATCAAGAACAAAATTCAAAATCAATTGGAATGGATTATCCATATATTGAATTACCCTACGAAGGAACTCACCTGTATGGAATGATTTATGTCGTTCTATTAAATAAAAGAATTGAATTTCCGATTTTCCGCTCGTAAAAAAGGGCTTTTCATTTCAACTATCCAAAGGAGGAGGGCAAGATCTACATTAGTTCACCTATTGCCAGCGAAACGGTTATTTCTCAATGATAACCCCTAAAGGATGTTCTTGGCTTTAAGCTCAATATAATCAATGGTAAAAGTGCCGGAAACACTAATTTCATTTTGCTGACTACCCACCTGCCTTCTCCACAGACACTTGTATATTTCTCTACGCTTCATTTGTGGGGAAACATCGAGAGTCGGTAATTCAAATGTTCCCCCTCCTACGAGTTCTTGAACGAAAAACCAATCAAGAGCATATTCATCACTACAATATAAAGCATCCTCAGTATATTCCCGTAACACTTCCTATTTGGAACTCTGTCAGTTAACACTAAGAACTGAATTAGGTGATCCTCTAGCAATTTCAAAAGGCTTAGCAGTGATTACATGTCATTTTCGACCCATTGTGAACGACAGCACAATCACCTAAAATGAACAACAGGAGAATTCCCATTTGTCCTGTTTTCCGATATCGATTGCTATGTTGGTGCTTTGTGAGTCCACGTCAAATAGGCAATGGATTGGACTAACTACAAGGGTCGTACTACAATGTCTGGCTATGGTCTTGGTAGCTGGTTTTTTTGCTAGGCTATTTCGTTCTGCACTACCCCTTTGCCAGAAAATATTGTACCTGCTGCATCAAATTTTGCTGCCTCCACACTACAGGACTGGGGCTCGGGCAAGAATTTCAAGGAGAGTGTTTTAAGGAAAATAGTTTTAGATCTTCAGCAAGAGCCGTTGGTGAGCAACTAAAATCTTGACAAAATGGGGGGAGGGATTGAAAAGGATGTGTTTTCGGATTGGTCGTCATTCACTCATCAGTCTCCACCCAGGCAGGAAAGCAAAGGACATCAACAAGGACTTTTTGAGGAATAAAGTAGGAAGACCAATAGCAGAAGAAAGAAAAAGAATTGTTAGGTCAAAGAAGGATTTCTTCTCTTAAGATGACTTATCTCCCCCACAAGGAATCATATCCATCAATAAGTTCCTCATTGAATCTATTCAATGCTGAAAATGTTGATGTCAGTGTCAAGTATGGCTACTATGAACAATTTCACCCCCCAACAACCCCTCTCGGAAAATATACTTTTTCAATATTTTCCAATGAAGACTATTTCATTGATTGTGTCATCAACATTTATTGATTTAAATGTTGTGGTGAAGAAAAAGTCAGATAATACAACTCCAAATGCTGGCGATGGTCTCTCCTATGAAAACTGTATTTTACACAACCTATTCAAACAAATGAATGTATTTATTAATGGAACATTGGTGAGCACTAGGCAATAATTTATCAAACTATGCAAGCTACATACAATTTATGATGATGACGCCAAAGGCATACAAGGAGTTGAGAGGACAATCATTGGGCTATGAATATCGATCAGGTGTTGATACTGACGTTGAGTTGACTACTGCAGTGACCCAAGAGTATCATCTAGTTGGAAAATTAAATCATGAGATATTCAATATATCCCAATGGCTACCCCCCAATGTCAAGATTGACATAAATAGTTACAGATGGCCCCCCCTCGAATTTTCATTTTGAGAAAAACACTTCCTGCAGCACCCGATGCAAATGTCACTACATCACATCGGCAATTTCTCCAACGTCCGAAAACAACAAGTTATGAAGCTCTGTTGCATTGGCAGTGGAAAAGCTAAGAGCCAATGGTAACAACATTAAACTTCTTGTCCCCCATACAATCACCAATCAACGTCACATTGCCGCCGGTTCTCGTAGCTATAGCGATTCATCATTTATTGCATCAATGGAGAAATCCCATCAAAATTGGCTTTGGCCTTTGTGAAGAGTGGCAGTGCCGTTGGATCCTGGACTGAATCCCCCCATGATTTTAATTTTTTTCGGTCTATCTAGCCTTGTGTGCAAAGTGAATGGTATTCCACTGTACACTCTATCATTTGACAAAAATCCTATAGAACCCTGTACGAGTTGACCATGCAATCCCTAGATCATGACTCTCAACTATTTGAAAATGGAAATAACCGATTCAATGTTTTCAAAAAAATCATGGGGTTATTGTTTTGGACTTGTCAGGCACACAGGATATGAGTATAATACGAACAGGGAACTGTACGTTTTAGAATGTACATTTGCCGATGCTCTGACTGAGAGTATCACGCTAATATCACTGAGTCAATTTGAAACCTATTGGGAAATCACACCCGACGGCAGTGTTCTACTAGACCTCGCACCATGAACACAAACGAGATAATCAATGTATTTAGTATGGATCCATACATGTCCCAGTACAGTCCCTATTGCATACCTTCGGACTTCATTGAAAAAATTCCAAGTGTTAACAATAACCCTAATCATTGTTAATAGCAGTCCATCGACTTTGAAAGACCGGGTCATTGGCTATGCATCTTTCAAACAGTGAAGAATATTGAATTTTTTGATCCTCTTGGCCTATCGTATAAATTCTACACGCCATACATCAGCAACTTTATTGAAAGCAGTGGGAAAACCATTATTCAAAATCAACGAAGAGTACAGGATTTAACGACTAAGACATGTGGCTTTTCATGCACTACTCTTTTTCATGTTCAGATGTCGTGGCTACACCTACAAGCTGTTTCTCAACATCTACGTTGACTTACCTCGATTGAACGACTTTCTAGTGGAGAATATACTTACAAGTGTATTTAATATTGATTTTAGTGCCCTAAGAATAAAATGTTCTAAAGATGTATGTGAAATTGTTTATTAAAAAAAAAAAAATTTATATACATGATAAAACAACTTTAGATTTCATCCACTACTAGGTATTTGTCGACAACAACTAGTGCAGGTAGATTATCTGAATTCACAGTGTAACTGATCCTGATGTACTGCAATGTCAGGTCACATTTTATACAGTAGAGTGTGACTTCACTCTTGTCATATCTCTTTGTATAGTCAAATGATACTATTCTCATTCATTCTATAGAATTCACATGTTTCAATTTGCTTATTTGAAGCAATTTCACAAACAGTGTCCTCAAGTGTCGAATCAACATTCTGTCACAGCCAAATAAAAATCAGTGGGCTTATAATCATAACACCCATTGTCTTCACAACGATGACGTAGAAACCATATTCTTTTGTTATTCCAACAGTTTGAATCGTTGACCCGGTTCCCTCCTCCCAGAACAATCTAAAACCACGACGATACCAATCTCGTAGCAATAAACTAAAATCACGGGTTTAGGAATTCTTTCCAATCATACCGGGATATGTATTCTCCCACTGATTACATTTATCACAATGACAATTGGAGAATAGGTGACCTCTAGGATGAGAGTCACACAGCTCTTGAAGACAGGAATTACAACCTTTAATTTGTACAGCGTATCCTCTATGCAATTTTTTACACGGGTTGCATAATCTACACTTTTCATCATACTCATCATTCATTGTGCAATTCTCACATGATGACCAGCTGCCCTGTGTGTACATACATAACGGACATGTATGGAACATTTTTGTCATGTGTTTGACACTCTCACTGCCACAATGAAAATGAGCTAGCAACAACAAAAAATTGTCTGAGATAGAGAGAGAGAGAGAGGAGTAAATCATCCTCGAGCACCATCTTTCTCATGAAAAAAAAAGTCCTAAATTTCTAAACTAATGTTTAAAAAGCATATCCACAATATCATTTTGCTGTGTTGTGATCAATATATCAATAAATTGTGTAAATGCATTTGGACACGACGTAGAAGCTTCATACAATAGTCTATATGATGGAGAATCAGTTTTTCATTATATCGACAAGCATTCCCCGAGAAAATATCTTCCTTTGAAAAGACAATTCTAGAAAATTGTCATCTGGAATCAAACGTTTTTCCATAAGAACTATATTCCTCATGATTCGCTCTTTCTCGAATCTATCCATTTTTTTAGGGTCCTAACTCTCTCAAAACCAACTTCAGACTAACCAGAATTTTTTCTACTCTAAAAAATATACGCTAGTCTACTATAGAAAGAAAAAAAAATACCATTGATTTAGAAACAATTTTATTGAACATAATTACAATAATAATATTCACTGATGCATTTTGTTCTCATCAATATTTTCGATAGGACATCTAATGCTGACCGAAGTTTATTTATATGGAGAATATTCACTTTTCCAGCAAAACATAGCTGCTCCTCCTGCCTGCTTAAAATTTGCTTAATGATATCACGTATCTGGCATACATAGTGTCCCATTCAAGACATAGTCTACAACCAGCGGTTATTTTCCACAGCCAAATTGGGTACTCGTATATCGCTGCTGCTGTTTTCAGCTCCATCATTAATCTCCAATAATGTAAATGCACCACTCATTTTTTTCCTCTACTAATATCCTCGATAATAAACTATTCTCTTTTGAATTCAATTCTCTTACTAATATGAATTGTAAAAGAAAACTGTTCCTTTTATTCAAATCCCAATCACCAATCAAGTTATACTCACTCTCTTTGAAAAAGCGTAATGCCCTGTAGAAGTATTACCTATATGCATGGGGATAGTCACTCTCTTTGAAAAACCAAACCAGACTGTACCCATCAAACCAGACTATACCCACCAAACCAGATTATACCTACCAAACCAGATTATACCTACTAGAAACCTGTTTGGTACGGGGGCGTAAGCAAATCCAGACGAAGCAATCTACTGATTCACCGCATTTAACTGATTTTTTTTTAAGTTTGTTTTTTGGAAGAAACTTGAAGTTGTTTTGGAAGAACCTTGTGGTCTAAAAGTGTAGTCCTATAAGTAATAGTGCCATATATTGCACCTGTAAATGAAAATAAACCTTTTTTTTTAAACATATTGAGTGTCCCTTGATAATTTGAACAGCAAAAACAAGGTCTAACAATGTGATTCAAGTTACTGTCCCTAGATTGGAAACTGGGCCCAATCAAGGGACACCTCTTAAAAAAAAAACTAAAAAAAAAAAAAATGATATGATAAAAAAATTGCGGATTCTGCTCTAGTTTTTCCTCTCATGAGATGTATCCAATGGCATAAGTTTCATTGTTCTATGATGAATAGTTAACGAGAAATTAATAAAAAAAACACAAAAAAAGTGTCCCTTGTATGGTGGTTTTACGGTAGTACTAATTTGCTTGGTGGAATAAATTACCACGCGAATGACGCAGAGCGCCCTTTTCCACCCATTATTCAAGGCCCTTTCTGATTAAACACGGAAAAACAAAACAAATTCCTTCTATAAGGAGGGCCTTAGGTAGGGCCACCTAACACAATGCCCCCTACGCTTTTTGCTCCAAGTCCGCCTCTGATTGTAATTACCCTTTAATAAAAATAAATAGCTGAATTGATAGAATATCAGTGAAAAACACTTTAGATGCTTGCTGAATGCATCAAGGCATTAGCCTTTGGTGAATTTTATAAAAGACACTTAAGAAAACATGAGACTAAAGTGATACGCCTTGTTAAAAAAAAAAAAAAAAAAAAAAAAAAAAAAAAAAAAAAAAAAAAAAAAAAAAAACAAAAAAAAAAAAAAAAAAAAAAAAAAAAAAAAAAAAAAAAAAAAAAAACAAGTTTTCTCAACTGAAAGTACGGAGAAAAACTAAAACTTAAAAACGGAAAGAAATTATTACGTATATGAGGGAGATTTCCCTATCCTTTAATATCTCGCTCTTTACGCTAAAGTTTTTTAGTACTTTTAAAAAAAAAAGCTTCTTATTGTTCTAATTAACCGACCCTTGTTTTCCGGTAGTCCTTCTTGAAGAACTGGGACAAAAATAAAACTTAAGCGTAACGAGCGAGGTATTGAAGAGGGGACAACCCCCGCATATAAGTAATAACTTCTTTTTCGTTTTAAGTTTTAATGTTGCTCCTTACTTTTCAGTTGAAAAAAAAAACTTGTTTTTTTTCTATTTAATTTCTGATCGTTTTTAATAATAACGGGAAATCTGGCTCCCTCCACGTAAAGATCCTCTAGAAAACTCAATCGCGGTGAAAATTTACCCCGAGCAGTTACTATTAACATCTCCACATGTAAGATTGACCCGGCAAAAAGAAAATAAGACAAACAAAAAGAATTTTGTACAGGAATTCTGGCAAATTTCCCCAGTACAAAATCTCCCCTGAAAAATTCACCCGCCGGAAACTTCACTCTATAGAAAGTTCTTCCTGTGGAAAATACTCCATCAAAATTCATTCCCCCCCCCTCTCTCTCCGAAAAATGTATGCATACTTCCCAATAACAAATACTGAACGTAAACAATGAGTAAAAATTTCATCACTTAAAGACCTTTCCCCAGGTGTTATGGAGGGTCCCCCCAAAAATGTATGCATACTTCCCAATAACAAATAGCCTACTACATGTAAACAATGAGTAAATTTCATAGCTTAAGCACCTTTTCAGCTATGCTGAAAAATAGCTATCTCAAAATTGGAAATAGCCCATTGATTTGAGTTGGCCAAATAGCAACACAAACACCTCAGAGGCCGGCTAGCACAAAGCATACCACCAGTTCTCGCCTCTCAGGTACCCAGAAGAACATGGCAATCACTAAATTTAAATTTAGACTTCCAGCCAAAGTGAATATACGAATTCTTCCAAGCTTTTGGACTCCCCGAAAAATGTATGCATGCTTTTCCCAATAACAAATAC
>CM051265.1:32586897-32706897 GCA_027921565.1 Artemia sinica | reverse complement strand
TGATGGTGAGCGAAAAAATGGATCAACAGAAATTATTCTACCAGACAAGAAAGACTTGAACCAATAAAACGCACTACCTCTTACGCCAAAATGAGAAAGTTTAAAGAGAAACACTGTGGGTTAAAGAATCACTGTACGAACATCCAGAAACAAAGCAGCAGGAATCAAATGGGAGTCTATGGTAGAGTGAAGATAATTCAGTAAAACTGCACAAGCATGCTCAGTCGAATGTTTTGCTCGAAACCAAATTGAAAATCGTGAAAAAAATCTTTAGAAGTAAGAAAATTATTAAGACGAGAAAGCATCGCCTTCTCAAATATTTTGCTAAACACAGACAACAAAGAAATTGGCCGATAGTTTGGCTGGATAAAATATGAGTCAATATAAAATATGATCTAACGTTATAGTATACTAAAATGTTGATACTAAGAGAGATGTAGATGGCAAGAAAAGAATTTTAATAAAGAAATTCAGAACAATCCATAGAAATCCTTACAAATCAAGTAGTGAGGCATATATGAGTATGGACCATCAAGGATCATAAGCACCAACGACCCTAACCACCAGGGACCTCAACCCCCAAAAGTCCCCTATCCTCAAACTCCAAGGGCGCCCCCTCCCCTCCAACTTTTTTTCCCCCCTCCCCCCATTTTGTTTGAATTTTTTTTGAAGTTTTTTTTTATTATTTTTTTAACATGATATATTTTTTTCAACTTTTTTTTTACATCTCTTAGAATGACACGTAACATAATTAAAACAACAAAATCACATTTAATATTTTTCCAAATTCAAAATGAGAATGATATAGAAACGTTAGTCGTGACTTTTACTATTAGAAAAAATATTGTTTTTAGTAGCACTTTTTTTTTATTGGACTAAATTTTTTTTTGGACTTCGAAATTATTAAACTTTTATTTTTTTTACGTATCTTAAAATGACATGAAATATGCTTATGGCTCTAACAATTGTACTCTATGCTTGCCCAGAGACACGAAGCGGCTTTCCCACCCCCTCCCCCCACTTTTTTGAATTTTTTTTTTTGCATTTTTTTTTAACTTTTTTTATTATTTTTTTAACATGATATATTTTTTCAACTTTTTTTACATCTCTTAGAATGACATGTAACATACTTCAAACATAAAAAAAAATCACATTTAACATTTTCCAAATTCAAAATAAAATGATATAGAAATGTTAGTCGTGACTTTTACTATTAGAAAAATATTGTTTGTAGTAGCACTTTTTATTTATTGGACTATTTTTTTTTTTTACTTCGAAATTATTCAACTTTTTTTTACGTATCTTAAAATGACATGAAGTATGCTTATGGCTCTAACAATTGTACTCTATGCTTGCTCAGAGACACGATGCGGCTTTCACGCTGGTACTCTATGTCCGGCTATCGACACTACCTAGTTTATTGGATGCATTAAATCAGTATTTTTTACACAGTGGAACAATAAACACAACTCATATCTCTAAGATGAAGATGAAGCATTTTAAGAAAGTATGTTCACATGATAGTGTTATTGTAGCATTGAATGCTGACAAGGCGAAGTATTTAAACTATGAAATGAGTACATAACAATGATAAAATGGTCTTGTGAGTTGACCTACCTTTACTCACCCATGTGTTCTGTATAATACACAAGTACCGTTTGAACAGCGTTGTCAATATAATATATGGTCTAACGTTATAGTATACTAAAAAGTTGATACTAATAGAGATGTAGATGTCAAGAAAAGAATTTTAATAATGGAATTCAGAACAACACCCTTAGAAATCCTTGCAAATCAAGTAGAGACGTATATATGAGTATGAACCATCAAGGATCATAAGCACCAACGACCCTAACCACCAGGGACATAGGTCCCCAAAGGTCCCCTATCCCTAAACTCCAGGGGGCCCCTCCCCTCCAACTTTTTGACCCCCTCCCCCATTTTTTTTGACTTTTTTTCAACTTTTTTTTACATCTCTAAATCATATCAGAAAAATAGAATGAAACTGTTGATTTAAATCTTAAAACATATTCTTGTGCATAACCATACTCCTATTGACGAGGACTGATGATTTTCAATCAATATTCTCATGAAAAACAAACTATTTTTTTTATTTAATTTTTTTTGGACTTCGAAATTATTCAACTTTTCTTTTTTCTTTTCAACTTTTTTTACATCTCTAAATCATATCAGAAAAATAGAATGACACTTTTGATTTAAATTTTAAAACATATTCTTGCGCATACCCATACTCCTATTGATGAGGACTGATGGTTCTCATTCAATATTTTTTTAGGAAAAACGAATTATTTTTTTTCAATTTTTTTTACATCTCTAAATCATATCAGAAAAAAAGAATGACACTTTTGATTTAAATTTTAAAACATATTCTTGTGCATACCCATACTCCTATTGATGAGGACTGATGGCTCTCATTCAATATTTTTTCATGAAAAACATTTTTTTTAAACTAATTTTTTTGGGACTGAAATTATTCAACTTTTTTTTTTCAACTTTTTGTTTACATCTCTAAATCATATCCGAAAAATAGAATGACACTTTTGATTTAAATTTTAAAACATATTCTTGTGCATACCCATACTCCTATTGATGAGGACTGATGGTTCTCATTCAATATTTTTTAATGAAAAACAAATTATTTTTTTAAACTAATTTTTTTTTTTGGACTTCGAAATTATTCAACTTTTTTTTCTTTTCAACTTTTTTTACATCTCTAAATCATATCAGAAAAATAGAATGACACTTTTGATTTAAATTTTAAAACATATTCTTGTGCATACCCATACTCCTATGATGAGGACTGATGGTTCTCATTCAATATTTTTTTTCATGAAAAACAATTTTTTTTTAACTAATTTTTTTTTGGACTGAAATTATTCAACTTTTTTTTCAACTTTTTTTTTTACATCTCTAAATCATATCCGAAAAATAGAATGACACTTTTGATTTAAATTTTAAAATATATTCTTGTTGATACCCATACTCCTATTGATGAGGACTGATGGTTCTCATTCAATATTTTTTCATGAAAACAAATTATTTTTTTTAACTAGATTTTTTGGACTTTTTTTTTTCTTTTTTCAACTTTTTTTACATCTCTAAATTATTCAAACTTTTTTTGTTTTCAACTTTTTTTTTACATCTCTAAATCATGTCCGAAAAAAAAAGAATGGCACACTTTTGATTTAAATTTTAAAAACATATCTTGTGCATACCATACTCCCATTGATGAGGACTGATGGTTGTCATTCAATATTTTTTCATCAAAAACAAACTGATTTTTTTTTTTAACTAAATTTTTTTTTGACATCTCTAAATCATATCAGAAAAATAGAATGACACTTTTTTTATTTCTTTTTATTTTAAAAACATATTCTTTTGCATAACTTTTTACATCTCTATGGCATGAGGACATGGTTCTCATTAAATAATTTTTTAATTGAAAAACAAATTATTTTTTCTTTGATCTAAAGAAAGAGTTGAGACTTCGAAAAACATTCAAGTTTTTTTCAACTTCTTTTTACATCTCTAAAAGCAAACACACCGCTAGATATCAGCAAAATGAGAATGACAATACACATTGACTTAATTTTCAACACATATTCTTGTGCAATACCGCCCATACACTATTGATGCAAAAAGATGAGTTCTCACAATATTTTTTCATGACAAACATTTTTTTTAACTAGACACACAACTGAAATTACATTCAACTTTTTTTTCACCCTTTTTTTTACATCTCTAGATCACACAGAAAAAATAGAATGACACTTTTGATTTAAAAACACAAACATATTCTTGTAGCATACACCCAAACTCATATTGAGAAAGACTGGTGGTTCTTGGATTCAATATTTTTCCACACACGCACAAAAAGATTTTTTTTAAGTTGAGAGACTTCGAAAGAAACATTCACAATTTTTTACTTTTTTTTACATTCAAAATCATATCAGAAAAATTGAGAATGACACTTTTGATTTAATATTTTAAAACATATTCTTGTGCATAACATACAGGCAGATTGATGAGGACTGATGGTTCTCATTCAAGTCCGTATTTCATGAAAAACAAAAGACATGTATATTAACTAATTTTTTTTTGACTTCGAAATTATTCAAGTTTTTTCAAAAAGAGTGAGAGAAATTTACAAATTTTATTTTTTAACATGGCATTTTTTCAACTTTTTTTGGAATACATCTCTTAGAATGGCATGAAAAGAGTAAGAGATACTTAAAAACACATAAAAAGATTCGCATTTAATTTGGAATAAGCAAACACCCGCCCAGACACACAGGCAGAAAGAGTGAGAGAGACAAAAACACATACAAATACGTAGACTTCAGACAGACAACCCGACAAAGACATGCATTTGGAATAAGCAAACACCAGCCTAGACACACAGGCAGAAAGAGTGAGAGATACAAAACACATACAAACACGTAGATTCAGACACACAAAACCGAGAAAGACATGCATTTGGAATAAGCAAACAGCCGCCCAGACACACAGGCAAAAAGAGTGAGAGAGACAAAAACACATACAAATACGTAGATTCAGACACACAAACCGAGAAAGACATGCATTTGAAATAAGCAACACCCGCCCAGACACACAGGCAGAAAGAGTAAGAGATACAAAAACACACTAAATACGTAGATTCACACACACAAACCGAGAAAGACATGCATTTGGAATAAGCAACACCCGCCCAGAACACGCAGGCAAAAAGAATGAGAGAGACAGAAACACATACAAATACGTAGATTCAGACGCACAAATCGAGAAAGACATGCATTGGAATATAGCAAACACACCGCCCAGACACACAGGCAAAAGAGTGAGAGAGACAAAAACACATACAAGTCCGTAGATTCAGACACACAACCGAGAAAGACATGTATTTGGAATAAGCAAACACCCGCCCAGGCACACAGACAAAAAGAGTGAGAGAGACGAAAAACACATACAAATACGTAGATTCAGACACACAAACCGAGAAAGACATGCATTTGGAATAAGCAAACACCCGCCCAGACACGGCAGAAAGAGTAAGAGATACAAAAAACACATATAAATACGTAGATTCACACACACAAACCGATAAAGACATGCATTTGGAATAAGCAAACACCCGCCCAGACACACAGGCAAAAAGAGTGAGAGAGACAAAAACACATACAAATACGTAGATTCAGACACACAAACCGAGAAAGACATGCATTTGGAATAAGCAAACACCAGCCCAGACACACAGGCAGAAAGATGAGAGAGACAGAAACACATACAAACACGTAGATTCTAGACACACAAACCGAGAAAGACATGTATTTGGAATAAGCAACACCCCGCCCAGACACACAGGCAAAAAGAGTGAGAGACTAAAACACATACAAATACGCAGATTCAGACACACAAAACGAGAAAGACATGCATTTGAAATAAGCAAACACCCGCCCAGACACACAGGCAGAAAGAGTGAGAGAGACAAAAACACATACAAATACGTAGATTCAGACACACAAACCGTGAAAGACATGCATTTGGAGTAAGCAAACACCCGTCCAGAAACACACAAGCAAAAAGAGTGAGTGCGAGAAAAACACACATACAAATACGTAATTCAGACACACAAACCGAGGAAGACATGCATTTGGAATAGGCAAACACCCGCCCAGACACACAGGCAAAAAGAGTGAGAGAGACAAAAACACATACAAATACGTAGATTCAGACGCACATACCGAGAAAGACATGCATTGGAATAAGCAAACACCCGCCCAGGCACACAGGCAAAAAGAGTGAGAGAGACAAAAACACATACAAATACGTAGATTCAGTCACACAAAGCGAGAAAGACATGCATTGGAATAAGCACAAACCCGCCCAGACACGTGGCAAAAAGAGTGAGATAAACAAAAAACACATACAAATACGTAGATTCAGACACACAAACCGATAAAGGCATGCATTGGAATAAGCAAGCACCTGCCCAGACTCACAGGCAAAAAAGAGTGAGAGAGACAAAAAACACATACAAATACGTAGATTCAGACACACAAACCGAGAAAGACATGTATTAGAATAAGCAAACGCCCGCCCAGACACACAGGCAAAGAGATTGAGAGAGACAGAAACACATACAAATATGTAGACTAAGACACACAAACCGAGAAAGACATGCATTGGAATAAGCAAACACCCGCCCGGACACACAGGCAAATAGAGTGTGAGAGACAAAAACACATACAAATACGTAGATTCAGACACACAAAACCGAGAAAAAACACATGCATTGGAATAAGCAAACACCCGCCCAGACACACAGGCAAAAAGAGTGAGAGAGACAAAAACACATACAAATGCGTATATTCACACACAAAAACCGAAAAAGACACCGACAAAAAGAGTGTACCCCGCGACGACGCATACATAGTGAGAGATACATGCAAAGTCGACATAGCATTATTTCATTTTTAAGGTTAATTTAGAATAGGTTACCTGCGCGCACGTAACCTAGTCTAAATTAACCTTAAAAATGAAATAAAGCTATGTCGACTTTGTATGTCTCTCTCACTATGTATGCGCCGTCGCGGGGTACACTCTTTTTGCCGGTGTCTTTTTCGGTTTTTGTGTTTGAATCTACGCATTTGTATGTGTTTTGTCTCTCTCACTCTTTTTGCCTGCGTGTCTGGGCGGGTGTTTGCTTATTCCAATGCATGTCTTTCTCGGTTTGTGTGTCTGAATCTACGTATTTGTATGTGTTTTTGTCTCTCACACTCTTTTTGCCTGTGAGTCTGGGCGGGTGTTTGCTTATTCCAATGCATGCCTTTCTCGATTTGTGCGTCTGAATCTACGTATTTGTATGTGTTTTTTGTCTATCTCACTCTTTTTGCCTGCGTGTCTGGGCGGGTGTTTTCTTATTCCAATGCATGTCTTTCTCGGTTTGTGTGACTGAATCTACGTATTTGTATGTGTTTTTGTCTCTCTCACTCTTTTTGCCTGTGAGTCTGTACGGGTGTTCGCTTATTCCAATGCACGCCTTTATCGGTTTGTGCGTCTGAATCTACGTATTTGTATGTGTTTTTTGTCTATCTCACTCTTTTTGCCACGTGTTTGGGCGGGTGTTTTGTCTGCATGTCTTTCTTGGTTTGTGTGACTGAATCTACGTATTTGTTGTGTTTTTGTCTCTCTCACTCTTTTTGCCTGTGTGTCTGGGCGGTGTGTTTGCTTATTCCAAATGCATGTCTTCCTTGGTTTGTGTGTCTGAATCTACGTATTTTTATGCGTTTTTGTCTCTCTCACTGTTTTTGCCTGTGTGTCTGGGTGGGTGTTTGCTTATTCCACGGTTTGTGTGTCTGAATCTACGTATTTGCATATGTTTTTCTCTCTCTCACTCTTTTTGCCTGTGTGTCTGGGCGTGTGTTTGCTTATTCCAAATGCAAGTCTTTCTCGGTTTGTGTGTCTGAATCTACGCATTTGTATGTGTTTTTGTATCTCTCACTCTTTCTGCCTGTGTGTCTGGGCGGGTGTTTGCTTATTCCAAATGCATGTCTTTCTCGGTTTGTGTGTCTGAATCTACGTATTTGTATGCGTTTTTGTCTCTCTCACTCTTTTTGCCTGTGTGTCAGGGCGGGTGTTTGCTTATTCCAAATGCATGTCTTTCTCGGTTTGTGTGTCTGAATCTACGTATTTGTATGTGTTTTTTGTATCTCTCACTCTTTCTGCCTGTGTGTCTGGCGGGTGTTTGCTTATTCCAAATGCATGTCTTTCTCGGTTTTTCTGCCTGAATAACGTTTTTGTATGTGTTTTTGTCCCTCTCACTCTTTTTGCCTGTGTGTCTGAGCGGGTGTTTGCTTATTCCAAATGCATGTCTTTCTCGGTTTGTGTGTTAATCTACGTATTTGAATGTGTTTTTTTTATCTCTCACTCTTTCTGCCTGTGTGTCTGGGCCGGTGTTTGCTTATTCAAAATGCATGTCTTTCTCGGTTTGTGTGTCTGTATCTACGTATTTGTATGTGTTTTTGTCTCTCTCTCTTTTTGCCTGTGTGTCTGGGCGGGTGTTTTTCTTATTCCAAATGCATGTCTTTCTAGGTTTGTGTGTCTGAATCTACGCATTTGTACGTGTTTTTGTCTCTCTCACTCTTTTTGCCTGTATATCTGGGCGGGTGTTTGCTTATTCCAAATGCGTGTCTTTTTCCGTTTGTGTGTCTGAATCTACGTATTTGTATGTGTTTTTGTCTCTCTCACTCTTTTTGCCTGTGTGTCTGGGCGGGTGTTTGCTTAATCCAAATGCATGTCTTTCTCGGTTTGTGGGTGTGAATCTACGTATTTGTATGTTTTTTTGTATCTCTTACTCTTTCTTCCTGTGTGTCACAGGCAGAAAGAGACATACAAATACGTAGAAAACACATACAAATGCGTAGATTCAGACACACAAACCGAAAGACATGCATTTGGAGTAAGCAAACACCCGTCCAGACACACAAGCAAAAAGAGTGAGTGCGAGAAAAAAACTAAAAAAAAACTAAAAAATTGGGGGAGGGGCCAAAAAGTTGGAGGGGAGGGGGCCCCCTTGGAGTTTGGGAATAGGGGACCTTTGAGGTTGAGGTCCCTGGTGGTTAGGGTCGTTGGTGCTTATGATCCTTAGCTGATGGTCCATACTCATATATACCTCACTACTTGATTTGTAAGGATTTCTATGGATTGTTCTGAATTTCTTTATTAAAATTCTTTTCTTGCCATCTACATCTCTCTTAGTATCACTTTTTAGTATACTATAACGTTAGATCATATTTTATATTGACAACACTGTTCAAAGTGTACTTGTGTATTATACAGAACACATCCAAGAAGTAAAGCTAGGTCAAGTCACAAGGTCATTCTATCATCGTTAACCATTTGTATAGATTTATGCCAATTGAATACCCTTTTTCACAAATTCAGTTAGTTTACGCAAATGTTCTGAAACAATTCTGAGTGTAGCATCCTATTCTTTAATTACCAGCAATGCATTCTTAAGCAAATTGAGTTAGTTTACGCAAATGCTATACCCTTTTTTGCAAATAGAGTTATTTTTTTTGGTAAATGATTTAACATCATATGGCAATCAATCAATTCTGAGTGTAGCATCCTATTCTTTAATTAGCAGTGACGCATTCCTAACAAACTAGTCTTGACTAAAGGCAATTGTCCAAAAAATCAGAAACCAGTCTGATTGAATTACACAATCTCGTCCATAGTTCCAAATCTAACATGTTTGATTACTTTATAGGTCTATAATATAAAGGGATTGGTCGCTTTTTGCAATGTGTTCGTCAAACTACACACATATTCATGTCCCCGTCCGTGTGTTCGTCGCATTGCGTACTAGCTTACTACTAACAGGGCAATGGGAAACCCCATTAACAGACATAAAAAAGGAGAAATAAATCTGGCTTTAAGAGTTTGTGATGTCCGATTTTCTTTGTTTTTGTGACAACAAAACAGAGCTTTTTTATTAATCATCTTGACAGTCATTTATATTATGACTTTACAAAGATAACAATTCCAACAAGGTTGAACATGTAAAGATTCTAACTTGTGTTTTACCCAATGTAAGTACGGTGTTTGAGTTGCACGAGAGTTCATTATACGAGGGTTCAGTTGCACGGTGGTTCAATTGCACAGTGGTTCAGCTGCATGGTAGTTCAGTTGCACGGTGGTCCAGTTGCACGGGGTTCAGTTGCACGGGGGTTCAGTTAAAAACGGGGTTTAGTTAAATGGTGTTGAGTTGCACGAGGACTCAGTTAAATGGGGTTCAGTTGCACGAGGGTTCAGTTACACGGGGTTCAGTTGCACGGTGGATCAGCTACATGGTGGTTCAGATGTACAGTGGTTCAGTTGCAAGGTAGTTTAGTTGCACGGTGGTTCAGTTACAGTAGTTCAGTTGCTTGGGGTTCAGTTAAACGGTGGTTCAGTTGCAATTGAACCTTAAAAAATTGACGATGAATAGTAATTTTGGTAAAAAAGTCCTTGTTAATATTACTGCTAAAGAATTTCGGTTGGATGAAAAGGAGTGCGATTGTTTGTATGGATGGAAGTTCTGTGAGACTTTTGGATCTTCTTCATAACTGAAGCCATCACAACCTCTACAATAGGATTTTTTTTTATCGATAAAATACATTAAATATATTTGTTTAAATACATTAAAGTACTTTATATAAAACAAATAGAAAAAGAAAAATATTACTAACTAAAATTGCTGAAAACTAAGTTCCTAGCAGTGTTTGCTACCCCAAAGAAATTTCCTGGCGGGATTGATGATAACCTGCCTTACCTTTTCCTCCTCTGGGCTGGTAGATATGGGAATTTAATATTTTAGCTGTATAGAAAACATTTTAATTAATTCCTACTCCTTCCCTAGCTCTTTCAACATTTATCTGAAACCTCATGAAGAGTAAGCAGTTTGTCCATTAAAATGTACTTTTGTAGGTATCTACCCTACCTCCACCAAAGCAATGACCCACCCCCTCTCATTATAGCTGATACGCCAATTACAGATCACCAAACGTAGCCTAATTTCATTACAAATAAAGTGAATCAACTTGGTTTGAATCCAGTACTGCCTCCGTGTGGCATTACTTTTTTTTGCAACTGGGAAGCCTAAAATACAGTTATTGATACTTTTAAATCCATTAGCTTCTCAGAACTTTAAATTTGATCGTAAATTTGCCCTCTTCGGTGTAGAGTCGTAGTCTGGTGCCCTAAAATGGCAGAAAACAAGACTTTCCCTTGGCCTAATCTGTATGGTCACTTAAAAAAAAGCTTTAAAGTTACAATTATATGAGCTCCCTCCCAATTATCTTGGACCTACGGTTTGATACAAGCATCCCTGGGAAAAAAAACAAAAACAAATAAACATGCATCGACGATGTTTCTTCATACAAAAAAAAAAAAAAAAAAATGCAAAATTCCCTATTTTGAAGATTTGAGCTTGAAACCTCCACGTAGGGTTCACCGATATGATGTATCTAATGAAGGGATTTTCAATAAGATCGCTCGCCTGCTTTTTTTTGGGGGGGGGGTCCCTTTTTTTTAAATCAGGCATATTTGCTCAGATATTTGGTTTTGGGTGGTAACACAAACTGAAAGAATTTTATATATTTAGAATCAGCATAAAAAAAACTAGTACTGCCAGTGTAGTGAGTGTCATGAGAATTCCATTTTTAGTTTTGGTGAATATTGGTCTAAGTCACTTTTTACTTCCAGTTTTTTATCACAAACTATTTGGTAAGATTCTCTTGTGACGAAATTTTTTTCAAACCTGTTCATTTTATTTAGTTGAATCGGGCAATAAAAAGAAAGAGGGTCAATTTGGCAGCTGGATAGTAAGTTTAAATTTTATTTTTCTTTCGTTATTCTATTTTTTTATGTCTGAAAGTATAAGGGATTTTAGTTCAGGTTAGAATTGTCCTGTTATGAAAGAGATATGTTTTCCATCGCCGTTATAAAAATCAAAACGTGGTATCTATGCAGGCAGAATGATTTTTTTGAGGTCATGTGATTTTACATGGCCGTTTATAAAATCAAAACGTGGTATCTATACAGGCAGGATGATTTTTGAGTATCTCTACTCCTTCCGTAAACTATTCTAAGGCGAAGGAAGTTGCGCAAAGACAAATCTACATCAGTTGTAATCTACGGAAGCAGTAAATCTTTCTGTAATTTTTGCTTGAGTTTGATTTTCTTTTAGGATTAAATGTATAATAATTAAATACATTATTGATTAAATAAATTGATATCTTTGCCAGGAATCCTTGTCGTTTTATTTGACAAAAAAAAGCGAGAAAGCACCTAAGAAAGCTCTTTTTATTTGAGGCTTATTTCCTAAATTTATTTAAAAATAAACTTATTCCTACGAAAAAAATATCCTGAAAAATTTTCCCTGTCACCCAACCAACACTGCTATTTCGGCGTCTGCCCCCCCCCCCCCCCCTGGAAAATTTTCTGCCGGCACCTTTGAGACCAACCCTGGAGATTTCATTGCTGGAAGAGTATTATAAAAATTTTTAAGGATGTTTTAAGTAGCCTAAGTTCAGAACGAAGAATTTTTACCTAACCTTGCTTTACCTTAAATGGGTTTTTATGTGTGTTTTGTATGACCCTAATTAACCATAGAGCGCAAGACTCGGTTAAAAAGAGGTATCGAAATAAAAACTCAATTAAAGTTGATAAGGACAAAAAGAAGAAAATAAAGCTAAAATTACATACTGCCGTAAAATCAGCACCTAAGAAAGCTTGTTCAAACCCGGACCAAAGAGTCAGTGGAATGATTAAAAGTTGATACGGATTTTTCATGTGTATGAAAGTTGCAACAAGTAGCTGCAATCCCGATTTGCCTGTTGAACTTCCACTTCTTGTATCTTCTCCAAACCTAAGTAAAAATATTTAAGTAGAAAATACGACATTCAAGCTTCTGGAGTAGTAAGAAAAACTTGAAATAAAAATTAAAAATTTCTTAAACAATTATTTTGGTCAGTAATGTTTTTTTAAGTATGAAAAATGAACTGTTTTTTTTTATGTGTTTTTGGCGAACAATCAACCTCTCATTGTAAATGAATACTGCTAAAATGTCGTTAAGTAGTAATATAATTTTCTATGATATATGATTTACTTATTTTTTTTTTAAGTTATGAAATAACTCTTTACTGTCATTCGAAAAAATCCCTATTTTCTTGTCCTTTTAAATGTAACATCTTGGGCTATCATAAATGTGAAGAGAGATGCCATCCCCTTTTGGTTTCCCTCATCCCTTCAGCCTTTGTGCAGGTATACATATGAATGTCAGCTTTTGTCTCCCAGTAAATGATATTTTTCGATGAGAGGAGAGCTAATTGCTCCCCTCTTGCTCAGCATGCTTATCCCAAATATATGCTTACAAATAAAAAGATTAAGAAAGTAATTCTCTCTTCATTTTGATCTGGAGAATCTCTCACAAAATTTTGGAAATTTGGGCTTTTGAGTTATTGGGCAACCCCTCCTCTCACACAAAAATACAGTGACCACCCTCCTAATAGTTGCTGTGAATACGTACTTTATAACCCTTAGTAATGCTCCATCCATGTATCACAATATAAAAAAATTTCCTCTGTATAGGACTGTTTACATGTATAGGGCAGAAAACACCGTCACGTAAATGTTTTAAATTAGTTTGTTTTTAAGTGTAGGCTGTACAAAAAAAAAAAAATAGTTAATAGTTTTTGGATTTTAAAGATGTTGGTACCAATGAGAGGAGAGGGGGTGGTATTAATAATGAAAAAAAAGAATTAAAATAAATTATTGGCCGTCTGGTACTCTAATATAATAACTTGCATTACGTAGTTTCAATATGCTATCTTATTTTTAAGTGTTCGTTCGGCTAAATAATTCGCTAATCAGAAACCAGCTTAAATACTCAAATTTTTCGCTGCTGAAGTTTTTACAGAGTAATATAAGAGCCCCGACAATAGCTTAAATGGGCCAACCGAGGCATTGTTTTTCTAATTAATTAAAAAAAAAATTCCAAAAAATAAGTTTTTCAAAGAAAAGTAAAGAACTCCATTAAACAAAAAACGAGCAAAAATAAAATCAAATAATCTACCAAGCTCGAAACTACCACAAATCAGCATCGGTAAATAAATGAAACCCAAAACGAACAGAAATTACAATAAATAACCGATTCAAACTCAAAACGAGCAGAAATTAACATAAGTTGGGCTCAAAACCCCTATGCCTTCCCAAGGCCAGAACAAAATTTTCACTTTACTGAAAAAATATAAATGGTATTAAATTTAATAAATCAAATAATTTTAACATTTTGATTACTAAATACCAGTATATGTATATTAAACTGACAATGCACATTCATTTGTATTTTTTCAGTAAAGTGCAGATTTTGTTCTGGCCTTGGGAAGGCATAGGGATTTTGCGCCCAACTTATGTTAATTTCTGCTCGTTTTGAGTTTGAATCGGATATCTATTGTAATTTCTGTTCGTTTTGAGTTTCATTTATTTTTCGATGCTGATTTGTGGTAGTTTCGAGCTTGGTAGATTATTTGATTTTATTTTTGCTCATTTTTTGTTTAATCGAGTTCTTTACTTTTCTTTGAAAAACTTATTTTGTGGAAAAAGTTTTTTTTTAATTAATTTCTGTTCGTTTTATTTTGACATAGTCTTTTCAGGGAAAAAGAAAATAACACTTTAAATCTTTTTGTTTTTTAAGACATTATAGTTTGGCCTGCTATTTGTATGCTGGAGAAAAATTTTCAGCAATTTTTTAACAACATACACTCTTTCAAAAATCTGGACACAAATAGTACTGTTTAACTTGGTTTCATACCTCCTCTAGTTGACCTGAAATGGAAAACTTGATACCATTCGCAAAAAAAAATCTGTTGCAAAAAAATCTGTGCGTATGTGTTTCTAGAACAACGCCTTCTATAAAACCTTATATGCCCCAGGGCATAACTTAAAACCCTTACCCCTGAGGGCTGTGGTGGAGTATCCTCCTCAAAAAACATATATTTCTATCTGGAGATCAACTACGCTGAACAAAATGGCTATCTCAAAATTTTGATTGGATGTGTTTGATGGAATGATGGATGTGGAGGGGGGCTAGTTGCCCTCCAATCACTTTCTACTATTAAAAAGGACACTAGCCCTTTGAATTTCCAATCGAATTAGCCTTTTTTGAAGTTTCTACGATAACGCCTTCTATAAAACCTTATATGCCCCCAGGGCATAACTTAAAACCCTTGCCCTGAAGGTTGTGGGGGAGTGTCCTTCTCAAAAATATATTTTCTATCTAGAAATCAAACTAGCCTAAGCTAAACAAAAATGGTTATCTCAAAATTTTGATTGGATGTATTTGGGTGAATGATGGACGTGGGGGGGGGGGCTGGGCTAGTTGCCCACCAATCACTTGCAAATATTAAAATGGGCACTAGCCCTTTGAATTTCCAATCAAATGAACCTCTTTTGAAGTTTCTATGACAACGCCTTCTATAAAAACTTTATATACCCCAGGGCATAACTTAAAACCCTTGCCCTGAGGGTTGTTGGGGAGTGTCCTCCTCAAAATCATATTTTCTATCAGGAAATCAACTACGCTGAACAAAATGGCTATCTCAAAATTTTGATTCGATGTGTTTGGGGGAATGATTGGCGTGGGGGAGGGGCTAGTTCCCCTCCAATCACTTTCGACTATCAAGAAGGGAACTAGCCCTTTAAATTTCCAATTGAATGAGCCTGTTTTGAAGTTTCTTCGACAACGCCTTCTTATTAAAATCTTATATGGCCCCAGGGGATAACTTAAAACCCTTGCCCTGAGGGTTGTGGGGGGAGTGTCCTCCTAAAAAACATATTTTCTATCTGGAAATCAACTAGCCTACGCTGAACAAAATGGTTATCTCAAAATTCTGATTGGATGTGTTTGGGGGAATGATGAGCGCGGGGGCTGGTTGCCCTCCAATCGCTTTCAACTGTTAAATAGGGCACTAGCCCTTTGAATTCCAAATCGAATGAGCCTGTTTTGAAGTTTCTACGATAACTTCTTCTATAAAAACCTTATATGCCCCCAGGGCATAACTTAAAAACCTTTGCCCTAAGGGTTGTGGGGGAGTGTCCCTCCTCAAAAACATGTTTTCTATCTGAAAATAAACTACGCTGAACAAAATGGCTATCTCACAATTTTGATTGGATGTGTTTTGGGTTAATGATGGGCGTGGGGGGGGGGTTAGTTGCCCTCCAATCACTTTCGACTATTATAAAGGGCACTAGCCCTTTGAATTTCCAATCGAATGAGCCTGTTTTGAAGTTTCTATGACAATACTTCTACTAAAAACCTTATATGCACCCAGGGCATAAATTAAACCCCTTGCTCCGAGGGTTGTGGGGGAGTGTCCTCCTCAAAAACCTATTTTCTATCTGGAAATTAAATACGTTGAACAAAATGGCTATCTCACAATTTGATTGGATGTGTTTGGGGGAAAAGATGGGCGTGGGGGGCTAGTTGCCCTCCAACCACTTTCGACTATTAAAAAGGGCACTAGCCGTTTGAATTTCTAATCGAATGAGGCTTTTTTGAAGTTTCTTCTGCGACAACGCCTTCTATAAAAACCTTATATGCCCCCAGGGCATAACTTAAAACCCTTGCTCTGAGGGTTTGTGGGGGAGTCTCCTCCTCAAAAACACATTTTCTGTCTTGAAACCAACTACGCTGAACAAAATGGCTATATCAAAATTTTGGTTGGATGTGTTTGGGGGAACGATGGGCTTGGTGGGGTGGCGGCTAGTTGCCCTCCAATCACTTTCTAACATTAAAAAGGGCACTAGCCCTTTGAATTTCCAATCGAATGAGGCTGCTTTGAAGTTTTCTACAACAACGCCTTCAATAAAAACCTTATATACCCCCAGGGCATGGGGGGTGGGGGTGGGAGGGCTAGTTGCCCTCCAATCACTCTCAACTATTAAAAAGGGCACTAGCTGTTTGAATTTCCAATCGAATGAGGCTTTTTTGAAGTTTCTACGACAATACCTTCTACAAAAACCTTATATGCCCCCAGGGCATAACTTAGAACCCTTGCTCTGAGGGTTTTGGGGGAGTCTCCTCCTCAAAAACACATTTTCTGTCTTGAAATCAACTACGCTGAACAAAATGGCTATCTCAAAATTTTAATTGGATGTGTTTGGGGGAACGATGGGCGTGGGGGGGGGCTAGTTGCCCTCCAATCACTTTTGACTATTAAGAAGGGCACTAGCCCTTTGATTTTCCAATCGAATGAACCTGTTTTGAAGTTTCTACGACAACGCCTTCTATAAAAGCCTTATATGCCCCCAGGGCATAACTTAAAACCCTTGCCCTTAGGGTTGTGGGGGAGTGTCCTCCTCAAAAACCTTTTTTCTATCTGGAAATCAACTATACGTTGAACAAAATGGCTATCTCACAATATTGATTAGATTTTGGTTTTTGGGGGAAATGACGGGTGTGGGGGGGGGGGCTAGTTGTCCTCCAATCACTTTCGACTATTAAAAAGGGCACTAGCCGTTTGAATTTCCAATCAAATTAGCCTTTTTGAAGTTTTCTACGATAACGCCTTCTATAAAAACTTTATATACCCCAGGGCATAACTTAAAACCCTTGCCCTGAGGGTTGTTGGGGAGTGTCCTCCTCAAAATCATATTTTCTATCAGGAAATCAACTACGCTGAACAAAATGGCTATCTCAAAATTTTGATTCGATATGTTTGGGGGGAATGATGGGCGTGGGGGAGGGGCTAGTTCCCCTACAATCACTTTCGACTATCAAGAAGGGAACTAGCCCATTAAATTTCCAATCGACTGAGCCTGTTTTGAAGTTTCTTCGACAACGCCTTCTTACAAAAATCTTATATGGCCCCAGGGGATAACTTAAAACCCTTGCCCTGAGGGTTGTGGGGGAGTGTCCTCCTAAAAAACATACTTTCTATCTGAAAATCAACTAGCCTACGCTGAACAAAATGGTTATCTCAAAATTCTGATTGGATGTGTTTGGGTGAAAGATGGGCGTGGGGGCTAGTTGCCCTCCAACCACTTTCGACTATTAAAAAAGGGGCACTAGCCGTTTGAATTTTCCAATCGAATGAGGCTTTTTTGAAGTTTCTGCGACAACGCCTTCTATAAAAACCTTATATGCCCCCAGGGCATAACTTAAAACCCTTGCTCTGAGGGTTGTGGGGGAGTCTCCTCCTCAAAAACACATTTTCTGTCTTGAAACCAACTACGCTGAACAAAATGGCTATCTCAAAATTTTGGTTTGATGTGTTTGGGGGAACGATGGGCGTGGTGGTGGGGCTAGTTGCCGTCCAATCACTTTCGACCTTTAAAAAGGGCACTAGCCCTTTGAATTTCCAATTGAATGAGGCTGTTTTGAAGTTTCTACGATAACGCCTTCAATAAAAACCTTATATACTCCCAGGGCATGGGGGGTGGGGGTGGGAGGGCTAGTTGCCCTCCAATCACTTTCAAATATTAAAAAGGGCACTAGCCGTTTGAATTTCCAATCGAATGCGGCTTTTTTGAAGTTTCTACGACAATACCTTCTATAAAAACCTGATATTCCCCCAGGGCATAACTTAGAACCCTTGCTCTGAGGGTTGTGGGGAGTCTCCTCCTCAAAAACACATTTCTGTCTTGAAATCAACTACGCTGAACAAAATGGCTGTCTCAAAATTTTAATTGGATGTGTTTGGGGGATAGATGGGCGTGGGGGGGGGCTAGTTGCCCTCCAATCACTTTTGACTATTAAGAAGGGCACTAGCCCTTTGATTTTCCAATCGAATGAGCCTGTTTTGAAGTTTCTACGACAACGCCTTCTATAAAAGCCTTATATGCCCCCAGGGCATAACTTAAAACCCTTGCCCTTAGGGTTGTGGTGGAGTTTCCTCCTCAAAAACCAATTTTCTATCTGGAAATCAAATACGTTGAGCAAAATGGCTATCTCACAATTTTGATTAGATTTGTTTTGGGGGAAAGATGGGAGTGGGGGGCTAGTTGTCCTCCAATTACTTTCGACTATTAAAAGGGCACTAGCCGTTTGAATTTCCAATCGAATGAGGCTTTTTTGAAGTTCTACGACAACACCTTCTATAAAAACTTTATATGCCCCCAGGGCATAACTTAAAACCCTTGCTTTGAGGGTTTTGGGGGAGTCCCCTCCTCAAAAACACATTTTCTGTCTTGAAATCAACTACGCTGAACAAAAATGGCTATCTCAAAATTTTGATTGGATGTGTTTGGGGAACAATGCGTGGGTGGGGGGGTGGCTAGTTGCCCTCCAATAACTTTCGACTATTAAAAAGGGCACTAGTTCTTTGAAATTCCAGTCGAATGAGCCTGTTTGACGTTTCTACGACAACGCCTTCAATAAAAACCTTATATACCCACAGGGCATAACTTAAAGCCCTTGCCCTGAGGGTTGTGGGGGAGTTTCCTCCTCAAAAACAAATTTTGTATCTGGAAATCAACTATGCTGAACAAAATGGCTATCTCACAATTTTGATTGGATGTGTTTGGGGGAATGATGGGCGTGGGAGGGAGCTTGCCCTCCAATCACTTTCGACTATTAAAAAGGGCACTAGCCCTTTGAATTTCCAATCGAATGAGCTTGTTTGAAGTTTCTACGACAACGTCTTCTATAAAAACCTTATATGCCCCACAGGGCATAACTTAAAACCTTTGCCTTGAAGGTTGTGGGGAATGTCCTCCTCAAAAACCTGTTTTCTATCTGGAAATCAACTACGTTGAACAAAATGGCTATCTCACAATTTTGATTGGATATGTTTGGGGAAAGATGGGCGTGGGGGGGGGGGGCTAGTTGCCCTCCAATCACTTTCGACTATTAAAAAGGGCACTAGTTCTTTTGAAAATGAGCCTGTTTGACGTTTTTTTCTACGACAACGCCTTCAATAAAAAACCTTATATACCCACAGGGCACTAGCTATGTTTGAATTTCTAATCGAAGGAGGCATTTTTATTAAAAAGAAGTTTCTACGAATGAAAACGCCTTCTATAAAAACCTATATGCCCCAGGGCATAATTTAAAACCCTTGCTCTGAGGGTTGAGGGGAATCTCCTCCTCAAAAACCATTTTCTATCTTTAAATCAAATACGCTGAACAAAATGGCCATCTCAAAATTTTGATTGAATGTTTGGGGAAAGATTTGGGCGGGCTAGTTGCCCTCCAATCACTTTCGATATTAAAAAGGGAACTAGCCGAATTTCTAATCGAATGAGGCTATTTTTTGAAGTTTCTACGAAAACGCCTTCTATAAAAAACCTTATATGCCCCAGGGCGTTGAGGGGAGGGGAATCTCCTCCTCAAAAAACA
This sequence comes from Artemia sinica, assembly GCA_027921565.1. NCBI lineage: Eukaryota > Metazoa > Arthropoda > Branchiopoda > Anostraca > Artemiidae > Artemia > Artemia sinica. The sequence goes on along the minus strand of CM051265.1, from coordinate 32,686,994 downwards.
ATTTCATATCTTTAAATCAACTACGGGGGTTGATTGAATGTGTTTGGGGAAGGATCGGGCGTTGGGGGGGGGGGCTAGTTGCCCTCCAATCACTTTCGACTATTAAAAAGGGCACTAGCCCTTTGAATTTCTAATCGAATGAGTCTGTTTTGAAGTTTCTACGACAACGCCTTCAATAAAAACCTTATATACCCCCAGGGCATAACTTAAAACCCTTGCCCTGAGGGTTATGGGGGATTATCCTCCTCAAAAAACATATTTTCTATCTGGAAATCAACTACACTGAACAAAATGGCTATCTCACAATTTTGATTGGATGTGTTTTGGGGAATGATGGGCGTGGGGGGGGGCTAGTGCCCTCCAATCACTTTCGACTATTAAAAATGGCACTAGCCCTTTGAATTTCCAATCGAATGAGCTGTTTTGACGTTTCTACGACAACGCTTTCTATAAAAATCTTATATGCCCCCAGGGCACAACATAAAACCCTTGCTCTGAGGGTTGCGGGGGAGTCTCCTCCTCAAAAAAACATTTTCTGTCTTGAAATCAACTACGCTAAACAAAATGGCTATCTCAAAATTTTGATTGGATGTGTTTGGTGGAACAATGGGCGTGGGGGGGGCTAGTTGCCCTCCAATCACTTTCGACTATTAAAAAGGGCACTAGCCCTTTGAATTTCCATCGAATGAGCCTGTTTGAAGTTTCTACGACAACGCCTTCAATAAAAACCTTATATACCCCAGGGCGTAACTTAAAACCCTTGCCCTGAGGGTTGTGGGGGATTATCCTCCTCAGAAACATATTTTCTATCTGGAAATCAACTACACTGAACAAAATGGCTATCTCACAATTTCGATTGGATGTGTTTGGGGGAATGATGGGCGTGATGGGGGGGGGGGGCTAGTTGCCCTCCAATCACTTTCGACTATTAAAAAGGACACTAGCCCTTTGAATTTCCAATTTAATGAGCCTGTTTTGACGTTTCTACGACAATGCCTTCTATAAAAATCTTATATGCCCCCTGGGCACAACATAAAACCCTTGCCCTGAGGGTTGCGGTGGAGTGTCCTCTTCAAAAACACATTTTCTATCTTGAAATCAACTAAGCTGAACAAAATGGCTATCTCAAAATTTCGATTGGATGTGTTTGGGGGAATGATTGGCGTGAGTGGGGGGGGGGGCTAGTTTCCCTCCAATCACTTTCGACTATTAAAAAGAACACTAGAACTCTCGATTTCCAATTGAATGAGCCTCTTTTGAAGTCTCTACGACGACCCCTTCTATATGAAGTGCCCTGCTTTAAAGAAAAAAATAATAAGCTGTACATTGTGTCAACATTGATCTTATATGCCTCAGGGTATAACTTAAACCCTTGCCCCGAGGGTTGTGGGGGAGTATATCCTCCTCAAAAACATATTTTATATGTGGAAATCAAATACGCGGAACAAAATGGCTATCTCAAAATTTTGATTGGATGTGTTCGGGGGAATGATGGGCGTAGGGGGGGGGGGCTAATTGCCCTCCAATCACTTTCGACTATTAAAAAAGGGCACTAGCCACTCCAATTTCCAATCAAATGAGCCCTTTTGAAGTTTCTACGACAACTCCTTCGATACTAAGTGCCCGGGTATGGAAAAAAAACACACATTGTGCCCACAAAAATTCTTTACTTGGTAGCGCTAGCGCGCTGCCTATGATACGGAATAAGGACAACTGGCCCAATTAGTCTAATAGTTTGGGGAAAAGTAATTTAAAAGACACAAAAAACTGAAATATTCCTTATATGCTTAGAGAGAAATTATGCCTTGTTTAACGACCTTCTACTAGAATATTTTCTGTACAAAGGTAGCATTTAAATTTTTAATTGAAGAACATGGAGGGGTGGGGGTCGAAAACCTTAGGGTTTGTTTAGAGATAAAGCACTGAAGTTTATGAATATGATATTGGAAAATGGGGAATATATTTAGAAAAACTTGAAATAAACCTCTATAAGAAATGTGATAAAAATGACTGTGGTCATTTTCATGGAGCTTTCATAGAGGCAGTAGAGGTAATCAAGCCATTAGCTTGTTTTCTGTAGGAAGCAAATTACTTAGTATGATAATACTGCTTTTTACTTTAAGATACTGTAGACAGGGCCGTCACGTATGGGGGGAGGGGGAGGCGATACCCCCAATGTTTTTGGTCACTCGGTTAAAAAAAGTTGGTAAAATCGTGAATTTTTCTGACGTAAATTTTTCTGACGTCCCTAAAATTCTTTGTTCGTTCAGTAAAGACCACGACAATACTGACATGTCATCTACAGAAATTTTGATCGGTAAACACAGCAGTTTTACCGACGATCCTGCCATGATTTGCAGATGGTGCCAAAACTTTCTGTTTGGTTAAATAATCAGTATTAAAATAGTGAACTGATATACACCGAATTCTAAATCTCGGTTGGTAAATGCAGTGGTTTTACTGACTCGTGCAGTGAATTTTACGTATTTTATTCGAAACGGAGATTATGCTAATTATATTGACAAAAATCATTCGGTAAAAATGGCCAGCCAGTCGGTAAAATCTCTTGCTTCCCCCCCCCCCAACATTTTGGCTAGTAACGACACTGGTTGTAAATACTGTTTTATGAGAAGAATAGCGTGATTTTAAGAAAGGGTGAGGATGCGTCGACCTAATTTTAACTTTTAGATTAATAATCTAAGTAATATGAGAAGTGCCTAAATCATCCAAAGCCATTAGTCCTCAGTTTTATATGGTACGATCAAGGGCTTGATTCAGCTGATAGAAGAAAGTTAGCGAAGGTCCAATCCGTGTATGGTATACCGGATAAATATATTAAAGTGATTAGTGTTACTTATGAAAATATCATTACTGCGGTTAAGGTAGGAAGTGAGGTTAGTTGCTAGTTTCGTATCAAATAATGAGTTAAGCAGTGTTGCGTCCTATCCCTATTTATATTGATCGTTTTGATGGACGTTGTCATAAGGAGCACAGAAAAGGCAATGACGAAACATGAAATGAATTTGGGAAATAAAACTCCCCTAGATTTAGATTATGCAGATGATTTTAAGGGTCCTCGTTGAAAATTTTAACAAAATGAATGAATTTTTGGAGGTTTTCACTAAGACTAGGAATAAGTAAAGGTGAAGACGTTATGTTGCTTACTTGCACTTGTACTTGTTGCGGGACCAGACGCGGACGCCTTACCCGGTTAACAAGAAAATTGATCAACTGGACAGCTTCACTTACATAGGTACTATCAAACAGTTCGTGGTAACGAACTGTAAGTAAGGAGCGACCCGGCTCAATGGTAACCGAAACTCTAAAAAACGGAATTTTGATACCAATTGATAAATCAAAAGAATCAGATTTTAATTCTGATTTCAAATATGTAAGTTTCATCAAGTTTAATTTTACCTATCAAAAGTTACGCGCCTGAGAAAATTTGGCTGATTTTCGAAAAAAAAAAAGGGGGAAAGACCCTCTAAAAGTTATATAAGCTTAATGAAAATCACACCATCATATTCCGCGTATCAGAGAACCCTACTGTAGAGGTTTCAAGCTCCTATCTACAAAAATGTGGAATTTTGCATTTTTGCCAGAAGAAAAAGATCACGGGTGTGCGTGTTTATTTTATTTTTTTTTTTTTCCCAGGGGTAATCGTATCGACCCAGTGGTCCTAGAATATCGTGGAGGGCTCATTGGAATGGAAATTAAAAGTTCTAGTGCCCTTTTTAAGTGACCAAAAAAATGGAGGGCAACTAGGCCCCCTCCCACGCTCATTGTTTTCCCAAAGTCACCTGATCAAAATTTTGAGATAGCCATTTTGTTCAGCATGTTCGAAAATATTATAAGTATGTCTTTTAGATGACTTAATCCCCCGAAGTTCCCGGGAGGAGGGCTGAAAGTTATGAACTTTACCCAATGTTAACATATAGTATTGGTTATTGGGAAGTATACAGTACAGACGTTTTCAGGAGAGATTTTTCCTGGTAGGGGGGGGGTCGGGCAGGGACATACGCAGGGGGGCCTCCGGGCCCCCCCGAAATCTCACGATTTTTTTTATTTTCCCATAATTTTCTGATTTTTCTCACAGAATAATGGGTTTGAAGGATTTGCCCCCCCCCCCCGAAACAAGTTGGCCACCCCCCCCCCGAAACAAATTCCTGCGAACGTTCTGGGGTTGGGGGTTATGTAGGAGGCTCTTTCCATGAAGGAAATTTTCATGGGGGAAGGGACATTGCTATGAAGGGGACGCCGGACTTCCCAGCATTATTTAAAAAAAGATCAGAAATTAAATATAAAAAAACAAGTTTTTCAACTGCAACAGCAGCAACATCAAAACTTTAACGAACAGAAAATATTACATATATGATTGGGTTCACCCCTAGTCAATACCTCACTCTTTAAGCCAGAGATTTTTTAGTACTTTCATAAGAGCTATTTATTCTAATTAATGGCCTTTGTGATTAAGCGGTCATTTTTAAAGAATTGGAACAAAATTGAACTTTCGCTTAAAGAGCAAGGTATTGACTAGGGGGCGAACCCCCTAATATATGTATTAAAAATATATGAATATAGAAGTTCGTTACGTAAGTTAATTCGTAAGTTACGTATATTTGTTACTAATAAAAACGTTCGTAAATAAAATGAAACAAGTCATTTTCGAGAAAGCCATTTAACCAAATAAAAGTAAATTAATATGAAAATTTGTTTTAATTATTCATGTACTGTGAGCCAAGATCAAAAACCTGCATTTATTCAAAAACGTTCAAAAATTAAATAAAAAAAAAAGTTTTTATAACTGAAAGTAAGGAGCGACATTAAAACTTAAAACGAACAGAAATTATTCCGTATATGGAAGTGGCTTTCCCCTCCTCAACGCCTTGCTCTTTACGCTAAAGTCTGACTTTCTCACAACTCTATTTTTTTTAAACAATAAAAAACTTTAGCGTAAAGAGCGAGGCGTTGAGGAGGGGAAAGCCCCTTTCATATACGGAATAATTTCTGTTCGTTTTAAGTTTTAATGTCGCTCCTTACTTTCAGTTAAAAAAACTTGTTTTTTTTTTTTATTAAATTACTAGTAAAGATGGTAGGTGCCGTGAAGATGTTAAAAGTTGAACGGCCAAGGTCTAGGGTGTTTTTTCATAGTTGAAATATAGTTTGGAAGAATAGGAACATAATTTTGGAAACCAAGAATAGAACATTGAGCGCTATACTGATGACAGAGATCAACTATTGTTCTGAAGCGTGTACTCTCCGAAAGACAGAGGAAGATTTGCTTGATTTTTCCTGAGAAATTGCCGACGGATTACGTTTGGATTGTTTGGCTATGGATTATCTCTAACAGTAAGCTCTACGAAAAATAAGGATTAATTCCCTTATTTTAAAGCTATAATGAGATACAGGTTGAGATGGTTAGGACACGATCATTGGATGAAGGATAAACATATTACCAAACATCGTCCTTATCAGCCAACCATCTAGGACAAAAAGAAGAGCAAGTTACCCCCATTTGGGGTGGGAGGATCTCATAAGGAAAGATTTAAGGAATATGGAAACTTCTTGGGAGGTGTAAATAGGGAGGATTTGAATGGATTGGGATGGAGAGAGGAGCGTGCGCAACTGCGTTGCCCTCAGGCGGCAAGCAAGCTGTTAATAGTAGCAGTAGATTCTGTTTATTTTAGTGTTTCGACAGTTTGGGTGGTATGCCCCTGGTCCCTCCCGAAATAGCCTTCCTATTCTTTCTCCATATGAGAAATGAATTATATAAAATACTTGCTTTGTCAGAGGATCGACTCCAATTCCTACCAGGAATGAACCAAAGAGGGAGCAGGCTAAAAATATTCCGGACAACAGCCAGCGTTTTTCGTCAGCTATTGCATCACTCTCCAATTCCTGCCAATTTTTTTCATCACCTGTTGGTATATCTGTATATGGACAAAAATTTCTTCCACAGTATTGTTGCACTTGTGTTTGATTCAGTGTTGACTCTGCTTTCTGATCGGTAGATAGAACTGTAATTAATAGCTCATTGGAATAAACTGATTTGACAACAAGATTTTGTCAATGTTTGCTGTTATTTTTTTAATTTTTTGAACCTCAAGAAGCTCTTATTATTTTTTTTTTTTTTTTTTTTTTTTTTTTTTTTTTTTTTTTTTTTTTTTTTTTAATGTGCACAGATTCCTGTCGGAGTTGTATTAAGACTTAGCGAGAAGTATAATTTTGAGCATTCGCAAAACAAGAATTTACCGAAGGTACTTGGCGATACCAATTTTCACTCTTATCCCATTTTAAAATTTTTAATTTTAACCAAGGTGTCAGAGAAAAAACGTGAGACGTGCTATAAAAATAGCAGCGAGTACAAACCCTTCTTAGCATTTAGCCACTTGTTTTGGATCAGCATGAAAACCACACCGGTGAACTGGTAATTTATGCATCGTTTCCATTGTTTAACCTCGGTTTTGTAGTGAAAAAGGGGAACTGTTTTATCCTGGTTGTCCGAAGGGACGAGTGGTATTAAGTTGGTATTTTCAGAAAATTAATTAAAAAACTTTTTCCAGAAAATAAGTTTTTCAAAGAAAAAGTAAAGAACTCCATTAAACAAAAATGAGCAAAAATCAAATCAAATAATCTATACCAAGCGTGAAACTACCACAAATCAGCATCGATGAATAAATGCAACCCAAAACGAACAGAAATTAGAATAAATATAACGAGTAAAACTCAAAACGAGCAGAAATTAACATAAGTTGGGCGCAAAAACCCCTACGCCTTCCCAAGGCCAGAACAAAATTTGCACTTTTATTGAAAAAATATAAATGTTTTTACTTTTATAACTTTAATAAATCAAATAATATTAACATTTTGGATTAATAAATATCAGTATATGTATATTAAACTGACAATGCAAATTCATTTGTATTTTTTCAGTAAAGTGCAAGTTTTGTTCTGGCCTTGGGAAGGCGTAGGGGTTTTGCGAGTGCCCTGGTCTAAACAACAACAACAACAAAAATATCACTAATCACTTTCGACTATTAAAAAGGGTGTTAGCCCTTTAAATTTCAAATCGAATGAGCCCTTTTTCAAGTTTCTACGACAAGGATTCAATAAAAAAAACCTTATATGCCCCCAGGACATAACTTATAACCCTTGCCCTGAGGGTTGTGGGGGAGTGTCCTCCTCAAAAACACATTTTCTACTTGGAAATCAGCTACGATAAACAAAATGGCTATCTCATAATTTTTATTGGATGTGTTGGGGGAATGATGGGCGTGGGAGGGGGGCTATTTGCCGTCTAATCACTTTCGACTATTAAAAAGGGCACTAGCCCTTGAATTTCAAATCGAATGACCTCTTTTGAAGTTTCTACGACAACGCCTTCTATAAAAAACTTATCCCCAGGGCATAACTTTAAAACCCTTGCCCTGAGGGCTGTGGGGGAGTATCCTCCTCAAAAACATATTTTCTATCTGGAAATCAACTACGCTGAATAAAATGGCTCTCTCAAAATTTTATTTGGATGTGTTTGGGGGAATGATGAGCGTGGGGGGCTAGTTGCCCTCTAATCATTATCGGGACTATTAAGAAGGGCACTAGCCCTTTGAATTTCCAATCGAATGAGCCTTTTTTGAAGTTTCTACGACAACACCTTCTACAAAAACCTTATATGCCTCCAGGGCATAACTTGAAACCCTTGCCCTGAGGGTTTTTGGGGAGTGTCCTCCTCAAAAACATATTTTCTATCTGGAAATCAGCTACGCTGGACAAAATGGCTATCTCAAAATTTTGATTGGATGTGTTTGGGGGAATGATGGGCGTGGGGGGAGGAGGCTTGTTGCCTTCCAATCACTTTCGACTATTAAAAAAGAGCACTAGCCCTTTGAATTTCCAATCGAATGAGCCTGTTTTTAAGTTTCTACGACAACGCCTTCTATAAGAACCTTATATGCTCCCAGGGCATAACTTAAAACCCTGCCCTGAGGGTTGTGGGGGGAGTATCCTCCTCAAAAACATATTTTCTATCTGGAAATCAAACTACGCTGAAGAAAAAGGCCATCTCACAATTTTGATTGGGTGTGTTTGGGGAAATGATGGGCGTGGTGGGGGGCTAGTTGCCCTCCAATCACTTTCGACTATTAAAAAGGGCACTAGCCCTTTGAATTTCCAGTCGAATGAGTTTTTTGAAGTTTCTACGACAACACCTTCTATAGAAAAACCTTATATGCCCCATGGCATAACTTACAACCCTTGCCCTGAGGGTAGTTGGGGAGTGTCCTCCTCAAAAACACATTTTCTATCTTGAAATCAACTACGCTGAACAAAATGGCTATCTCAAAATTTTGATTGGATGTGTTTTGGGGAATGATGGGCGTGGGGTGAGGGAGGGGGGGGGGCTAGTTGCCCTCCAATCACTTTCGATTTCCAATCGAATGAGCCTTTTTTGAAGTTTCTACGACAATGCCTCATATAAAAAACCTTATATGCCCCCAGGGCATAAATCAAAACCCTTGCCCCGAGGGTTGTGGGGGAGTGTTCTTCTCAAAAATATATTTTCTATCTGGAAATCAACTACGCTGAACAAAATGGCTATCTCAAAATTTTGATTGGATGTGTTAGGGGAAATGATGGGCGTGGAGGGGGGGTTAGTTACCCTCCAATCACTTTCGACTATTAAAAAGGGGTAGTAGCCCTTCGAATTTCAAATCTAATGAGCCTGTTTGAAGTTTCTACGACAACGCCTTCTATAGAAACCTTATATGCCCCCAGGGCATAACTTAAAACCCTTGCCCCGAAGGTTGTGGGGGAGTGTCCTCCCCAAAACATAATTTCTATCTGGAAATCAACTACGCTGAACAAAATGGCTATGTTTGGTTGGATTTGTTTGGGGGAATGATTGGCGTGAGGGGGGGGGCTAGCTGCCCTCCAATCACTTTCGACTATTAAAAAGGGCACTAGAACTCTCGATTTCTAATCGAATGAGCCCCTTTGGAAGTCTCTACGACGCTCCCTTCTATATGAAGTGCCTGCTTTAAAGAGAAAAATAATAAACTGTACATTGTGTCAACATTGATCTTATGTGCCCTCAGGGCATAACTTAAAACCCTTGCCCCGAGGGTTGTGGGGGAGTGTCCTCCTCAAAAAATATATTTTCTCTCTGGAAATAAATATACGCTGTACAAAATGGCTATCTCAAAAAATTTAGATTGGATGTGTTTGGGAAAAATGACGGGCGTGGGGGGATGTCAGTTGCCCTCCAATCACTTTCGACTATAAAAAGGGCACTAGCCACTACAATTTCCAATCGAATGAGCCCTTTTCGAAGTTTTCTAAGACAACTCCTTCGATACGAAGTGCCCGGGTATGGAGAAAAAAACCAAAAACACATTGTTCCCACATTGTTCTTTACTTTGGCAGCCCTAGCGCGCTGCCAATGATATTGAGGACGTTAAACTTAAATAAGAAAAACTTAAGAGAAGGCGTATATGCAATATCTCGGGAATGGCTAATAGTATTAAGTTGAAAATTTCAGGGAGAGTACTGATCTGCAGTGTCAATTCACGGATACATAGGGAGGGGGGACTTTATTTTTCAAAACCTAAAGTAAAGGGAGCAGTTTTGTTGTGTTGTTCAATTTCACTGGAAATAAAGAAAAAAAAGGTGTTTATGAAGATTTAGGGGGAGGGATAAAATTTTCGTTCGGAGTTGCGAATGTCTTTTCACTCCCACAATGACACCTCTGTGTTTGAGAGGTGTGTTTGAATTAAACCGAAAGACAGAATGTTTATCAAGGTTGTCGAAATTACTTATCTGCAATATCTCTGGAATGGCTAATGTTATGATGCCGGAATTTCACAGAATTTTGAGAGGGATGTTGAATTAAATCAAAAGACACTGAATGCATCCAATCCAGCCTGTTCAAAATAGCTTATTTTGAGTATCTTAGGGACGGCTAAGGATATTATGTTGAAAATTTCAGGAATGTGGGGTTGGAAGTGTTGGCTAAATCAAACGACCCTATGTGCACCCAGGTTGTCAAAATGGCTTATCTCGGATATATTTGAATAGCTAAGGTTAGATGACGTCAACATGACGTATATGTAATATCTGAAGAATGACTAAGGGTATTAAATTGAAAGTTTCAGGAACGTCGTTTGGGAGGTTGAATTAATTTAAAAGGCAATACGGGCGTGTTGATTCTAATATGGCGTATCTGCAATATCTGAGGTAAGTGCTTTAAATTAAAGCTTTAACCTCAATGCAAAAGACGTTATCAGCAGATATGTGTAATATCTCCGGAAAACGGAAAGGGATCACGTAAATTGGAAAGTCAAAGCTCTATTTGCCTTTTTTTATTAGGATTGAAAGTGATTGGAGAGCAACCAACCTCCCTCATGTACCCTTTTTTGCTACCTGCCCCTCACAACCGAAATACATAAATCATTTTAAGATATTTTTTTTTTTTTTTAATAGTGGATAGGCCTAGATACGATGCCCCTTTCTAATGTAAAAGGGGCCATGTTTAATCTTAAAAACTGTCAGAGATTTTTTTTTCTTTGGGCTAAGAAATTCATGCATTTACTGCGAATGGGAGGGGGTGGAGGGTCGTAAAATGGAATAAAAATTCTTTGTTTCCAATTCTTTGTGTTTTAATTGAGCTCTTACGGATCATTTGCAAGGTCAAGATTACCAGAGTTTCTCAAAAGTGTACTCGGGGAACGGCATGTGCATCGGAGTAAATCAAAAGGGGCTATCTAGATTTTTCAACTTTTTACAGTATTTTGGGAATCGAAAGACATTGTATGCATCCAGTTTACCTTAACACACTAACTGCAATATCTCTCGAACAGAAATAAACAGCTAGAGGAAACCAGTTGAAACTCTGAGGGAATATTTGACGTTGCGATCGGGAAGGTAGATTTTTAAAAATTTCAAAATTTAATTTTGAATATTTTATATTTTTTAGCAAGGGAAATAGATTTTTGAAGAAAAATTATGTCCTGTCGATTCTTAGTACGAAATACTCTCTGTTTCTGAAGTAAAATTTCGGAGCCTCGAAATTCCAAACAGAAAAAAATCTGGTTGCATTGATTCTCGACGTTTTTTTTTATCTTATTATTACAGAACAAAACAGAAGTATTTTTAATAAGTGAGCTCAAAATGCATTTACTTAAACCAACAAATAGTTAAAAAAAAGTATGATACAATAAGATTCTTCTAATGAAACCTTCGATCAATATTAGTTTTTGTTCGAAGTGAGGGGTCAGGTTGACAAGATAACAGGACGGGGGATCAGGATGGATTCAGACCTATAGAAGGCAAAAAATTCTTTATACATTCAATTCACTCAGAAAACATTCCCCTCCCCATCTGTCCAAAATTATATACTAAACCTATCATTGAAATTTGTTGCACACAATTTGGTCTAGAATATAAATTGTAAGCCAAAATTTTAGTGCTTCAGCAAAAAAAACGAAAAAAAAAAGTAACAACTATTATTTTATTAACCGATACGAAGAATGGAAATTAATTTTCTTCAATGAAAAAAACTTTTTCAAAGATAATTAGTGAGCTATGTTAAACAAATAATAGCTTAAATATAGTCACAAATAATTCAAGCTCAAAATGAATAGAAATTACTATCAAAGAATTGATGAGATAAAAAAAAAAAAAAAAAAAAAAAAAAAAAAAAAAAAAAAAAAAAAAAAGAACAGAAATTACAAAGAATAATCAAGTCAAACTTAAAATGAATAGAAATTGACACAAATCGAAGAAGGATTTAACGCCTTCTACGCTTTCTAACGACTTGAGCGACATTTTACTTCACTGACAACAATTTTTATTTTCAGTCTGCTTTAATTTTTCACAATATCAACAACAGCGTAACAACAACAAAAAAATATTAAGGCTAATTAAAGTTTACAAATAAGAGTGATGGTACCTGCGTTTAATTTGTTCACGTTATAAAAAGAAAATAATTTAAAATATATTTTTATTTTTAGCAAAAAGCAAATGGTGCTCTGGCCTTTACATGGCCTAGTGGATGTTCGCCCTTCTCCTGTTTGTGTCAATTTCTGTTCAATTTAAGTTGTTCTCTGATTATTTATTGTGATTTTTGTTGTTTTGGATCTCATAGTAGTTTCTGTTCTTTTGGGTGTGAATTATTACATCAATATTGTTTGCTCGGTTGATTTAATATACTCTGCACTTCTCTTTTAAAACTTCTTTTTGGTAAAAAAAAATGGTTTTTTCTTAAATTTATTTAATCTCAGCAACAATTTTTTAAATTAAAATGGTTTCTAAGGCAAAATTTTCTTGGTCATTTATATTAAAGTTTAAAGTAAATTAGAGTAAATTAACTGGAAACTTTCCTTTAAAGGCAGTGTCAAATTTGATTTCAAATGGCAATCCGCTGAGACTGAGAGGCATGTCCTTGTAAATTCGATTGTGATGAATAATAATAAAACAAATTAATATTGACAGGATTTATATGTGCTTGTGCAGAAAGAAATACAACGAAATACAACGTAAGTCAAAGGAAAAAACATTTTTAGGCAGGCTGCGAATATATATATATATAATATATATATATATATATATATATAGATATATATATATATATATATATATATATATATATATATATATATAGATATATATATATTATATATATATATATATATATATATATATATATATATATATATATATATATATATATAATATATATATATATATATATATATATAGATTATATATATATATATATATATATATATATATATATATATATATATATATATAGATATATATATATATATATATATATATATATATATATATATATATATATATATATATATATATATATATATATACGCTATATATATATATATATATATATATACGCTATATATATATATATATATATATATATATATATATATATATATATAATATATATATATATATATATATATATATATATATATATATATATATATATATATATATATATATATATATATATATATATATATACTATATATATAATATATATATATATATATATATATATATATATATATATATATATATATATATATATATATATATATGTATATAGTCCATTTCAATTACTTCTATATTTCACGAGAATTCACTTACCAAAAGAGGATATTAGGTTTCCCCAGATGCTAGCGGTCTGAAATATCATGAAAAATATTCCAAAGAAACGACTTATGATTGGCTCTGAACTTTTCTCACCATTGAGCAGTGCATACTGATTTCCCATCTACAATTTAAAATTCTTTTATTTAATATCTTTAGGGCTAGAATCAATTTTATGAGATCAAAGCAGGGTTCTCGCCTTTGACAGTTGTGTAAAAAAAAAATCATTTAATTATGTTTACCATGGCAACTTATCTGTTTGTGAATCGTGAGTCACTGAATCACAAGTGATCTTCGTAAGCAGAGCAATGTAAGTTACTTCAATTTATTGAATTGTGTTGGTTCCGTGCTGAGTTAGCTCAGAAGTGGGTACATGAGTGTCTCAGGTTCTCTCTGAAATCTCGGTTCTTAAGATTTCTTTCATAGTTTCCCTAAAATATATTCTATGATACACTAACTTTGATTTTACTATTTTATTGCCCTTACCCGTCCTTTCAAAGAAAACTCCATCCCTTCGGGAGCACCTGGCCGACTCATCCACATGCTGATTTATAAAACGTTTAATAAACGAGAGCTGGGTTTGGCAAATCTTTCAAAGCAAATAACAAAATAAAAATTCGAAAAGAAACACTTTTGTATACATTTACCAATGCAGATTTGTACATAAAAATTGCAAAATTACCTAATCGCAAACAAATTTGAGATAGCTGTACAAATTTCAAACTTGAAGAAAAGAAAACATTCTGAAGGATTTATCCCACTAAAGATATGAGGGATTGATTATCAGTCAGTTTTACTTTAGAATGTACTTTTTTTCTTTTTAATGCGCAGATTGTCAAATAATCTTAAGAGTTTTTCAAGATAGATTCCACTTACTGGCAAACACTCCTACTCCATCCCATTTTATTTTTGCTCTTGTTTTGAATACTTTTCAAGAGTTCCTCAGAAATTTAAAGTCAGCCCCAGTCTAATCTGGGGTATCCAGAACACCTTGTGGAATATTTTAATTCATCCTAGGCACACGGCCTTTTTCCTAAACTGACCTTCCTTGATACATATTAATTTAAAAAACAAAGTTTTTCTGAGGGAAGTAAAGAGCGAAGTTGAAACTTAAAACGAACAAAAATTATTACTTCACAGCCTATCTAACATATATCAATAAAACTAGTACGAATAAACCAACTAATTATGTTTCCCTATGCTTTTAGGATTATGCAAAACTAGCGCTTTACTGAAAACACAAAATAATATGGGAGTTTTGGTACAGTAAAAGCAAACCAATTAAGGACACGTTTCATAGTTCCCTAAAATATATTCTATGACACACTAACTTTGATTTTACTATTTTATTGACTTTACCCGTCCTTTCAAAGAAAACTCCATCCTTTTCGGAGCACCTGGCCGACTCATCCACATGCTGATTTATAAAACGTTTAATAAACGAGAGCTGGGGTTTGGCAAATCTTTCAAAGCAAATAAACAAAATAAAAATTCGAAAAGAAACACTTTTGTATACATTTACCACCGCAGCAGATTTGTACATAGAATTGCAAATTACCTAATCGCAAACAAATTTGAGATAGCTGTACAAATTTAAACCTGAAGAAAAGAAAACATTCTGAAGGATTATCCCACTAAAGATATGAGGGATTGATTATCAGTCAGTTTTACTTTAGAATGTACTTTTTTTTTCTTTTTAATGCGCAGATTGTCAGATAATATTAGGAGTTTTCAAGATAGCTTCCACTTACTGGCAAAAACACTCTACTCCATCCCATTTTATTTTTGGCTCTTGTTTTGAATACTTTTCAAGAGTTCCTCAGAAATTTAAAGTCAGCCCCAGTCTAATCTGGGGTGTCCAGAACACCTTCTGGAATATTTAGTTCATCCTAGGCACACGGCCTTTTTCCTAAACTGATCTTCCTTGATACATATTAATTTTAAAAAACAAAGTTTTTCCGAGGGAAGTAAAGAGCGAAGTTGAAACATAAAACGAACAAAAATTATTACTTCACAGCCTATCTGACATATATCAATAAAACTAGTACGAATAAACCAACTAATTATGTTTCCCTATGCTTTTAGGATTATGCAAAACTAGCGCTTTACTGAAAACACAAATAATATAGGAGTTTTGGTACAGTAAAAGCAAACCAATTAAGGACACGTTTTACAGAATAAAAAACATTATCATTCCCTTTTAGGATCAATCCCTTTTAAGATAAAGTAAAAATCCAGATTAGTGTTTTGCTTTATTTTTTTTTTTTACATTTAATTTGGTATTACTTCTGCACAATGGCTCAGTTCAATGACTGGCTCTCGTTTTGGTTCTGAAAAGGACATATCATGATTAGTTCGTACACAAGTTCGAAGTAAAGCCATCTTGATATTATTAGGGCTATAGACTAGCGTTAGAATTTGTATTGTAGCTTTGAAATTCACTGTTGTATAGAGAAAAATAATCGAATTTCCAGAGTTCATATTATGTCTTATTTGATCTTCATTTCAAGTAATACTAAAGCATATTTCTTACAATTCAAGACTGTATATTACCCAATATTGGTATTATGCTTGCAAAACCAAAATGATGCTTGATAAATCAATCCAATATTTCTGCATGCTGTTCAATTACTTCGCGGTTATTAAAAAAGTATTTAGTTTTACGATTATGTTTTTAAGATAATTTTAATTGTATACTGAAAGCTACTGATATCACAAGTGGTGTAAGACTATGAGATGCCTTATCGATTCGTTTAGTTATGTCAGGCTACATCCTCATTTTTGGCTCTTAAATCAAAAATCCTGTTTTTTATACCTGACTTTTGTGTTTCCAGTAAAGCGCTAGTTTTTTATAATCCTAAAAGCATAGGGAAACATAATTAGTTGGTTTATTTGTACTATTTTTATTGATATATGTTAGATAGACTGTGAAGTAATAATTTTTGTTCGTTTTAAGTTTCAACTTCGCTCTTTACTTCCCTCGGAAAAACTTTGTTTTTTAAATTAATGTTTGTTCGTTTTTGATTAAAATTTAATGTAGAAACAACGTTGCCATGATCGTTTTTTTATTTATACGTAATAATGTATGTTTGTTTTAAGTTTTAATGGCACTCCTTAGTTTCAGTTGAAAAACTTATTTTTTAATGTAGTTTTCTAATTACCACCGATCTAGGGGAGATAAGACACCAATAGAAAATACTGCAAACAGCCTTCACAGCTAAGAAAAACTTTCCATCTATAATATTACGTTCATCATCCATACTTCACAAAACAAGTAGAAAGGCCTCATGAGCTCGTACGGGGACTCCATATATGGGCATAGAGTCCCTAGGGAGAACACCTGTGCTGTCAGTTCAACGGGGACTCCATATATGGGCATGGAATCCCCAGGGAGAACACGTTTCCGAGAAGTTGATTGCGTAACCTAGCCTAACCTCATGAGCTCGTGACGGGGCACCATATATGGTCATAGCCTCCCTAGAGGAAATGGATTTCTGAGAAGTTGATTACGTAATCGATTGGGAATTCTATTGATCCGATAACGGGAAACAAATCACGTGTTTCCTTCTAGGCCAATCAGAGGGCTGGTTACATATTAGCGGGAGAGGATCGCAGAGAATATAAGGAAAGGATTTTTGCTATAGTTTTTATTAGTCTGTGAATAGAATTCAAAGGAGTGAGAACAGTTTGACTTTACTCATTTGGATATATATTTGTGTGTTGATGACGAGTGGAATGTTTACTCTATTAGAAGTTGATAGTGGAGTTGATGGCAATAATACAAGAGCACCAAACATTGCGGTGGAAATCACGAGAGGATCACGACTTTGTCTGGAATGGGATGAAAGTATATGCAAGATATGTGATATCCTTGAGCAAATTTAAAAATGGAGGATCAATTATGTTTCGCTGCAAAAGTTGATATAGCACATGTGAATAGACTTCAATGTGCTTTAAGTGCATTAGTGAAGCATATTGAAGACAATAAACAGTATCGCTAATTGCACATGCTTAGTATTATTGTTGTAATTATTCAATAAAATTGTTTCGAAATCGAAAATGTTCCCTCTTTTCTGTTGTTAGAATGCTAGGGCTAACGAATCATGGTCAGTCTTTCTTCTCCCCTAATGTCTAGAGACGCTAGTTTAAAACCTTGGCATAGCATTCATCAAATGTGTCAAAATCTTTCGCGCACGCTTCGTCTTAATTAACAATACATGTTTGTTATGAACAAGAGGGGTGACTGTCTGGAAAGAGCTTTTCTCTGCAAAATTGTCGCATAATAGATTTTATGGGAGCGAAACATTTTCATATGATTTAATCACATTTTAGGGCTGGAAATTGCATGTAAGGATGGGGCTCTAAAAGGAGAATGTGGGTGCACAATAAAAACATTTATTCATGGCTAATTCTAGTTTGGCTAGAGGATCTAAATACTTGCACCTGAGAAAGGTATTTTATCAAGCCCTAGACGAATAATGCTAGTTTTTTAAATCTTTAAACATACCTTAGCTTATTTTGCTTTAAATGCTCTGCATCTCTATGCTCTTATCAAAATCATATATTTTCTCTAAATGGTAAAAATAGGAACATTTATCCTTAATTTTTATGGTAAAATAGGTATAAATAGGACCATTTATTCTTGCATTTTTCCTTAAGAGTGCACAGTTTTTTTTTAAGAAATTCACCTAATTCTCCAAAAATTCTAGTTTTAGGTACTTTTCTTATCATTATGAAAGGGCTTAGGTTGGGGGAAACGAGACCTATTATTCTCTGCCTATTAAACTCGGATTTATTCTTTTTCTATTATATTTAAAACATTTCTAGCCTTACTAAAGCCTATTATAGGGAAAAATAAATTATTTAATTCTATACCTTTCTTTGAAAAAGTTTCTTTTATTGTTGCGAGGTGTGAAAACTAAGGTTTTTAAGTTTGATATAAAAGGGTAGAATGCAATGACATAAGTTTAGGGAGGGTACTAAAATTAGGCTCAATTTATCTGGAAAAACATTTGATTACAGGAGCAGTCCCACCTATAGAACGAACTCATGCATCTTTTACCCCTTTATCATTACAAGGTCCTCATTTAGGGACCCCTCCATTAAGGTGGTTAATTTTTGGGATTTATACTAAATTCTGTATTCTTTTTAGGAGTTTCCAACTCTTCCCCACCACCCAAGAGAGCAAGAACAGTGATAAAACTCCTGTGAGGGCATCAGCTGTCCAGTATGGGCGTTGGGCAAGACCTTCAGTCCCGTCCAGAAATATTCTGGCACTGCCTGCACATGCCACAGACCAATCTGTGCACAAACATAGCGGCGGACGAATAATGCTAGTCTTTTAAATCTTTAAACATACCTTAGCTTATTTTGCTTTAAATGCTCTGCATCTCTATGCACTTATCAAAATCATATATTTTCTCTAAATGGTAAAAATAGGAACATTTATCCTTAATTTTTATGGTAAAATAGGTAAAAATATGACCATTTATTCTTGCATTTTTCCTTAAGAGTGCACAGTTTTTTTTTAGAAATTCACCTAATTCTCCAAAAATTCTAGTTTTAGGTACTTTTCTTATCATTATGAAAGGCTTAGGTTGGGGGAAACGAGACCTATTATTCTCTGTCTATTAAACTCGGATTTATTCTTTTTCTATCATATTTAAAACATTTCTAGCCTTACTAAAGCTTATTATAGGGAGAATAAATTATTTAATTCTATATCTTTCTTTGAAAAAGTTTCTTATATTGTTGCGACGTGTGAAAACTAAGGTTTTTAAGTTTGATATAGAAGGGTAGAATGCAATGACATAAGTTTAGGGAGGGTACTAAAATTAGACTCAATTTATCTGGAAAAACACTTGATTACAGGAGCAATCCCCACCTATAGGACAGAACTCATGCATCTTTTACCCCTTTATCATTACATGGTCCTCATTTAGGGACCCCTCCATTAAGGTGGGTAGTTTTTGGGATTTATACTAAATTCTGTCTTCTTTTTAGGAGTTTCCAACTCTTCCCCCACCACCCAAGAGAGAAAGAACAGTGATAAAACTCCTGTGAGGGCATCAGTTGTCCAGTATGGGCGTTGGCCGAGATCTTCAGCCCCTTCCAGAAATATTCTGGCACTGCCTGCACATGCCACAGCCCAATCTGTGCACAAACATAGCGGCGCTGTTACCTAACCTCAAAAACTGAACTAGGACTTTCAATTTGCGATCAAATAAGGTTAGGTTAGGTGGGAGGGGGCAAACCTCGTCTAATTGGCACTTTTAATGCTATATAATAGAAATCTCAGAACAAAAATATAAAAAATAAGGCAACATCATTCAGCCAGGGGGGCGGGAGCCCCCCCCCCCCCCCCCCCCACAAAGTAACGACATTTTACCTTAATACTAGCATACTTTTACTGAACACACATAAAATTTCTCTTAGAAATAATATTTTTCATCAATGATAACACTTTCTCGGTTCGAACTAGCAAGTTTTCTACCAAAGATACCAAATTTTTTCTTAGAAGTAACATTTTTTTGACTGTGATAGAAACTTTTCTGTCAGAAGCAGCAAGTTCAGCTTAACACTAACAAACTTCTCATCAAAGTAACGACATTTTACCTTAATACTAACATACTTTTACTAAACACACACAAATTTCTCTTAGAAATAATATTTTTCATCAGTGATAACACTTTTTCTGTTCGAACTAGCAAAGTTTTCTACCAAAGATACCAAATTTTTTCTTAGAAGTAACATTTGTTTGACTGTGATAACAACTTTTCTGACAGAAGTAGCAAGTTCTGCTTAACACTAACAAACCTTCTCATCAAAGTAACGACATTTTACCTTAATACTAACATACTTTTACTGAACACACACAAAATTTCTTTTAGAAATAATATTTTTCATCAGTGATAACACTTTTTCGGTTCGAACTAGCAAGTTTTCTACCAAAGCTACCAAATTTTTTTTTCTTAGAAGTAACATTTTTTGACTGTGATAGCAACTTTTCTGTCAGAAGTTGCAAGTTCTGCTTAACACTAACAAACCTTCTCATCAAAGTAACGACATTTTACCTTAATACTAACATACTTTTACTGAAAACACACAAATTTCTCTTAGAAATAATATTTTTCATCAGTGATAACACTTTCTCGGTTCGAACTAGCAAGTTTTCTGTCAAAGATACCAAATTTTTTCTTAGAAGTAAATTTTTTTGATTATGATAACAACTTTTCTGTCAGAAGTAGCAAGTTCTGCTTAACACTAACAAACCTTCTCATCAAAGTAACGACATTTTACCTTAAAACTAACATACTTTTACTGAACACACACAAATTTCTCTTAGAAATAATATTTTTCATTAGTGATAACACTTTTTCGGTTCGAACTAGTAAGTTTTCTACCAAAGATACCAAATTTTTTCTTAGAAGTAACATTTTTTTGACTGTGATAAACAACTTTTCTGTCAGAAAGTAGCAAGTTTTGCTTAACACTAACAAACATTCTCATCAAAGTAACGACATTTTACTTTAAAACTAACATACTTTTACTGAACACACACAAATTTCTCTTAGAAATAATATTTTTCATCAGTGATAACACTTTTCGGTTCGAACTAGCAAGTTTTCTACCAAAGATACCAAATTTTCCACTTCAGTTCAGATTTTTCTCAAAGAGATGAAAAAATTTGAAATGATAATGTTCCAAATTTTTCATAGAAGATAGAAAAGTTCAAGTTCGCTTCTGAATTTTACCAAAGAACACAAAGTTCAATTCTACATTTCTCCTTAAAACTAAAATCTTCCACTCCAGTTTTAAGTTCACCAAGACAAAGAAATTTAAAGTTTTCTATTCTAAATTTTCCGTAGTAAAACTAGAAAAAACTAATACCATTTTTATGAATATTTTCCCGGAATGATAAAAAACACTAGTTCAATTTTTAATTTTCTCAACGAAGTGAAAAAAAGTTCAAGTTCTATTCTGAATTTTCTCCATTAAAAAGAAATTAGTTATCGATCATTTCTCTTTTTCGAAATAATATAAAAATTTTCCACTTTAGTTCAGATCTGTCTCTAAGAGATGAAAAATTTAAAATACTGTTCCAACTTTTTTCACAGAAGATAAAAAAAGTTCAAGTTCTCTTCTGAATTTTACAAAGAACATAATTCAATTCTAATTTCTCCAGAGAAAATAAAAATCTTCCACTTCAGTTCTTTTTCACAAAGACATAAAGAAATTTTTCTATTCTAAATTTTCCGTAACTAGCAAAAAACTATACCAAGTTATGAAATTTTCCCGGAAGATAAAAAGTTCTAGTTCAATTTTTAATTTTCTCAAGAAGTGAAGAAAATTTAAAGTTCTATTCTGAATTTTCTCAATGAAAAGAAATTAGTTCATTGTTCACTATCTGTTTTACCAAAGAATACAAAATTTTCCACTTCAGTTCAGATTTCTCGAAGAGATGAAAAAATTTAAAATACTGTTCCAAATTTTTCACAGAATATAAAAAAGTTCAAGTTCTCTTCTGAATTTTACCAAAGAACACAATTCAATTCTAATTTCTCCAGAGAAAACAAAAATCTTCCACTTCAGTTCTTTATTTCACAAAGACATAAAGAAATTTAAACTTCAATTCTAAATTTTTCGGTGGAAGATAGAAAAAGTAATACCATACTTGTGAATATTTTCACGGATGATAAAAAGTTCTAGTACAATTTTAAATTTTCTCAACGAAGTGAAGAAAAGTTCAAGTTCTCTTCTGAATTTTCTCAGTGAAAAAGAAATTAGCTATTGATCAATTCTATTTTTCCAAATAATATAAAAATTTTTCACTTCGGATCAGATTTTTCTCAAAAGAGATGAAAAATTTTAAATACTGTTCCCAATTTTTCAGAAGATAAAAAAGTTCAAGTTCTCTTCTGAATTTTACCAAAGAACATAATTCAATTCTAATTTCTCCAGAGAAAATAAAAATCTTCCACTTCAGTTCTTTATTTCACAAAGACATAAAGAAATTTAAAGTTCTATTCTAAATTTTTCCGTAGTAAATAGAAAAAAACTATACCATAGTTATGAATATTTTTCCCGGAAGATAAAAAGTTCTAGTTCAATTTTTAATTTTCTCAACGAAGTGAAGAAAAGTTCAAGTTCTATTCTGAATTTTCTCAATGAAAAAGAAATTAGTTATTGATCATATCTGTTTTTCCAAATAATATAAAAATTTTCCACTTCAGTTCAGATCTGTCTCGAAGAGATGAAAAATTTAAAATACTGTTCCAAATTTTTCACAGAATATAAAAAAGTTCAAGTTCTTCTGAATTTTACCAAAGAACACAATTCAATTCTAATTTCTCCAGAGAAAACAAAAATCTTCCACTTCAGTTCTTTATTTCACAAAGACATAAAGAAATTTAAACTTCAATTCTAAATTTTTCGGTGGAAGATAGAAAAAAGTTCTAGATAGAAAAAGTCCCGGAACATAAAAAGTTCTAGTTCAATTTAAAATTTTTCACAGAAGATAAAAAGTTCAAGTTCTCTTCTGAATTTTACCAAAGAACACGATTCAATTCTAATTTTCCTGGGAAAATGAAAATTTTCCACTTCAATTCAGATCTTTCTCAAAGAGATGAAAAATTAAAAATATTTTTCCAAATTTTTCATAGAAGACAGAAAAGTTCCACTTCGATTCTGAATTTTACCAAAGAACACACTTCAATTCCAATTTCACCAGAGAAAATAAAAAGCTACCACATCAGTTCTTATTTCCCCAAAGAGATGAAAAAATTTTAAGTTATGTTCCAAATTTTCTCGTAGAGGATAGAAAAAGTTATACCTTAGATGCGAATAGTTTTCCTGGAAGATAAAAAGTTCCACTTTAATTTTAAATTTTCTCAATGAAGCGAAGAAAGGTTCAAGTTCTCTTCTAATTTTTCCAAGAAAATAAAAAGGTTCTGGTTTTTCTCAAAGAACAAAACTTTTCATAGAAGATAGAAAGGTTCAAGTTCTCTTCTGAATTTTCTTAAAGAAGGGAAAAAAAGTTAGCTCAATTCTGAATTTTACCAATGAAAATGAAAAAAGCTTCCACTTCACTTCTTAATTTCTCAAAGACTATAAAAAATTTAAAGTTTTCTATTCTAAATTTTTCCGTAGAAGATAGGAAAAGTAATACCATAGTTGTGATTATTTTCCAGTGAAGATAAAAAGTTCTACTTTAATTCTAAATTTTCGTAAATTCAGTTTCGATTTTTCTCAAAAAGTTAGGTTGTAAGGTTAGGTTAGGTTAGGCTAGATTAAGTTAGGCTAGATTAAGTTATGTTAGGCTAGGTTAGCCTACGTATGCGCGCGTACGTAGGCTAACCTAGCCTAAAGTGCCTAACTTAATCTAGCCTAACCTAAACCTGACCATACACCTAACTTTTTGTCTGTCTCTCACCTAGCCTAATCTAACCTAAGCGAAGCGTACGTAGGCTAACCTAACTTAACCTAATCTAACCCAACTTAATCTAGCTAACCTAACCATACTCGCCGCAAAAGGTTAGGTTAACTTATCATGAGCGCTCATGATAAGTTAAAGAACCTAACCTAACTTAAACATGGGTAGAAATGTTTCTATTTATTTATTATTATTTATTTATACATAATGTAATCTAACCTATTGTTTTGGAGGTTAGATGAACGAGTTTGAACGATTGTCTTTAATAATAGAACGAGTCACTCATTTTTCTAATTTAAAAATTTGGAGGGGTAAATCCATAAGACAAAGGAGCTAAAATTTAATTAAAATTAGAACAGAACTTTAAATTTTTCATTATCTTTGAATAAAAAAACCAGAACTGACGTGGAAACCTATTGTTTTTCTTGGAAAAATTAGAAGAGAACTTGAACGTTTTGCACTTCATTGAGAAAAACCTAGAATTAAAGTGGAACTTTTTATCTTCATGGTGAATATTCACGATCAATTTATAACTATTTCTATCTTCTATGAAAAACTTGGAACAGAACTTTAAATTTTTTTCATCTCTTTGAGGGCACTGAATTTAAGAAAATTTAGAATTAAAGTAGAACTTTTTATCTTCACTGGAAAATAATCACAACTATGGTATTACTTTTCCTATCTTCTACGGAAAAATTTAGAATAGAACTTTAAATTTTTATGTCTTTGAGAAATTAAGAAGTGATGGGAAGCTTTTTTTCATTTTCATTGTAAAAATTCAGAATTGAGCTAACTTTTTCCCTTCTTTAAGAAAATTCAGAAGAGAACTTGAAAATTTTCTATCTTCTATGAAAAGTTTGGTTCTTTGAGAAAAACCAGAACCTCTTTATTTTCTTGGAAAAAATTAGAAGAGAACTTGAACTTTCTTCGCTTCATTGAGAAAATTTGAAATTAAAGTGGAAACTTTTTATCTTCCAGGAAAAAACTATTCGCATCTAAGGTATAACTTTTTCTATCTTCTACGAGAAAAATTTAGAACAGAACTTAAAATTTTTTCATCTCTTTGGGGAAAATAAGAAACTGATGTGGTAAGCTTTTTATTTTCTCTGGAGAAATTAGAATTGAAGTGTGTTCTTTGGTAAAATTCAGAATCGAAGTGAACTTTTCTGTCTTCTATGAAAAATTTGGAACATATTTTTAATTTTTTCATTCATCTCTTGAGAAAGATCTGAATTGAAGTGGAAAATTTTTTATTTTCCCAGGAAAAATTAAAATTGAAATTAATTTCTTTTTTCAATGGTAAAATTCAGAAGAGAACTTGAACTTTTTATCTTCTTCGTGAAAAATTTTAAATTGAACTAGAACTTTTTATGTTCCGGAAAATATTCACAAGTATGGTATTACTTTTTCTATCTTCCACCGAAAAATTTAGAATTGAACTTTAAATTTCTTTATGTCTTGTGAAATAAAGAACTGAAGTGGAAGATTTTTATTTTCTCTGGAGAAATTAGAATTGAATTGTGTTCTTTGGTAAAATTCAGAAGAGAACTTGAACTTTTTATATTCTGTGAAAAATTTGGAACAGTATTTTAAATTTTTTATCATCTCTTCGAGACAGATCTGAACTGAAGTGGAAAACTTTTATATTATTTGGAAAAACAGAAATGATCAATAACTAATTTCTTTTCATTGAGAAAATTCAGAATAGAACTTGAACTTTTATTCACTTCGTGAGAAAATTAAAAATTGAACTAGAACTTTTTATCTTCCGGGAAAATATTCATAACTGTGGTATAGCTTTTTCTATCTACTACGGAAAAATTTAGAAGAGAACTTTAAATTTCTTTATGTCTTTGGGGAAAGTTTTAGTGAAGTGGAAGATTTTTATTTCCTCTGGAGAAATTACAATTGAAGTGTGTTCTTTGGTAAAATTCAGAAGAGAACTTGAAACTTTTCTATCTTCATGAAAAAATTGGGAACAGTATTTTAAAATTTTTCATCTCTTTGAGAAAAATCTTATCCGAAGTGAAAAATTTTTATATTATTTGGAAAAAAGAATTGATCAATAGCTAATTTCTTTTTTCACTGAAAAATTCAGAAGAGAACTTGAACTTTCATCACTTCGTTGAGAAAATTTAAAATTGTACTAGAACTTTTTATCTTCCGTGAAAATATTCACAAGTATGGTATTACTTTTTCTATCTTCCACCGAAAAATTTAGAATTGAAGTTTAAATTTCTTTATGTCTTTGTGAAATAAAAAACTGAAGTGGAAGATTTTTGTTTTCTCTGGAGAAATTAGAATTGAATTGTGTTCTTTGGTAAAAATTCAGAACCGAGAACTTGAACTTTTTTATCTTCTGTGAAAAATTTGGATTATTTAAAATTTTTCATCTCTTAGAGACAGTTCTGAACTAAAGTGGAAAATTTTTATATTATTTGGAAAAATAGAAATGATCGATAACTAATTTCTTTTTTGAGAAAATTTGTTAGAATAGAACTTGAACTTTTTACTTCTGTTGAGAAAATTAAAATTGAATAAAAAATTTTATCTTCCGGGAAAATATTTGGTATCTATGGTATAGTTTTTTCTCTATTTCTAACGGAAAAAGTTTATACTGAATGACAACTTTAAATTTCTTTATTTGTTGGTGAACTTAAAACTGGAGTGGAAGATTTGCATTTTCTCTGGAGAAATTGGAATTGTGTTCTTGGGTAAAAAGTTTCAGAAGTGAACTTGAACTTTTTCTATCTTCTAATGAAAATTTTGACAGAAAAGTTTTTCATAATCTTTGAGAAAAAAACTTTTTTGGTACTTCTAACAGAAAAAAATTTGGTATCTTTGAGTAAAAGAAAAAGATTGCTAGTTCGAACCGAGAAAGTTAAGCAAAACTTGCTACTATCACTGATGAAAAATATATTTCTAAGAGAAATTTTTGGTAGGAAAAGTGTGTGTTCAGTAAAAGTATGTTGTTCAGTAAAAAGTAAAGTTTTTTAAGATAAAATGTCGTTACTTTGATGAGAAGGTTTGTTAGTGTTAAGCAAACTTGCTACTTCTGACAGAAAAGTTGTTATCACAGTCAAAAAATGTTACTTCTAAGAAAAATTTGGTATCTTTGGTAGAAAACTTGCTAGTTCGAACCGAGAAAAAGTGTTATCACTGATGAAAAATATTATTTCTAAGAGAAATTTGTGTGTGTTCAGTAAAAGTATGAGTATTTTAAGGTAAAATGTCGTTACTTTGATGAGAAGGTTGTTAGTGTTAAGCAGAAAGGCAGAACTTGCTACTTCTGACAGAAAAGTTGTTATGTTTTCAGTAATAGTTGTTATCACAGTCAAAAAATGTTACTTCTAAGAAAAAATTTGGTATCTTTGGTAGAAAACTTGCTAGTTCGAACCGAAAAAAGTGTTATCACTGATGAAAAAGAACTTGCTACTATTGTTTCACAGTAAGAGAAAAATTTGTGTGTGTTCAGTAAAAGTATGTTAGTATTAAGGTTTGTGTGTGTTCAAAATGTTAGTCGTTACTTTGATTTGAATGAGAAGGTTTTGTTAGTGTTAAGCTGAACTTGCTACTTCTGACAGAAAAGTTGTTATCACAGTCAAAAAAAATGTTACTTCTAAGAAAAAATTTGGTATCTTTGGTAGAAAACTTGCTAGTTCGAACCGAGAAAGTGTTATCATTGATGAAAAATATTATTTCTAAGAGAATTTTTGTGTGTTCAGTAAAAGTATGTTAGTATTAAGGTAAAATGTCGTTACTTTGGGGGAAGGTGTGGGGGGGGGCTCCTGCCCCCCTGGCTGAATGATGCTGCCTTATTTTTACATTTTTGTTCTGAGATTTCTATTATATAGCATTAAAAGTGCCAATTAGACGAGGTTTGCCCCCCCCCCCAACCTAACCTTATTTGATCGCAAATTGAAAGTCCTAGTTCAGTTTTTTGAGGTTAGGTAACAGCGCCGCTATGTTTGTGCACAGATTGGGCTGTGGCATGTGCAGGCAGTGCCAGAATATTTCTGGAAGGGGCTGAAGGTCTTGGCCAACGCCCATACTGGACACTGATGCCCTCACAGGAGTTTTATCACTGTTTCTTTCTCTCTTGGGTGGTGGGGGAAGAGTTGGAAACTCCTAAAAAGAAGACAGAATTTAGTATAAATCCCAAAAATTACCCACCTTAATGGAGGGGTCCCTAAATGAGGACCATGTAATGATAAAGGGGGTAAAGATGTATGAGTTCTTTCCTACAGGTGGGATTGCTCCTGTAATCAAGTGTTTTTCCAGATAAATTGAGTCTAATTTTAGTACCCTCCCTAAACTTATGTCATTGCATTCTACCCTTCTATATCAAACTTAAAAACCTTAGTTTTCACACCTCGCAACAAAAAAAGAACTTTTTCAAAGAAAGGTATAAAATTAAATAATTTATTCTCCCTATAATAAGCTTTAGTAAGGCTAGAAATGTTTTAAATATAATAGAAAAAGAATAAATCCGAGTTTAATAGACAGAGAATAATAGGTCTCGTTTCCCCCAGCCTAAGCCCTTTCATAATGATAAGAAAAGTACCTAAAACTAGAATTTTTGGAGAATTAGGTGAATTTCTTAAAAAAAACTGTGCACTCTTAAGGAAAAATGCAAGAATAAATGGTCCTATTTTTTTTCTATTTTACCATAAAAATTAAGGATAAATGTTCCTATATTTACCATTTAGAGAAAATATATGATTTTGATAAGTGCATAGAGATGCAGAGCATTTAAAGCAAAATAAGCTAAGGTATGTTTAAAGATTTAAAAAACTAGCATTATTCGTCCGCCGCTATGTTTTCGTGCACAGATTGGGCTGTGGCATGGGCAGGCAGTGCCAGAATATTTCTGGACGGGGCTGAAGGTCTTGGCCAACGCCCATACTGGAACAGCTGATGCCCTCACAGGAGTTTTATCACTGTTCTTGCTCTCTTGGTGTGGTGGGGGAAGAGTTGGAAACTCCTAAAAAGAAGACACAATTTAGTATAAATCCCAAAAATTACCCACCTTAATGGAGGGGTCCCTAAATGAGGACCATGTAATGATAAAGGGGGTAAAAGATGCATGAGTTCGTTCCTATAGGTGGGATTGCTCCTGTAATCAAATGTTTTTCCAGATAAATTGAGCCTAATTTTAGTACCCTCCCTAAACTTATGTCATTGCATTCTACCCTTCTATATCAAACTTAAAAACCTTAGTTTTCACACCTCGCAACAATAAAAAAACTTTTTCAAAGAAAAGGTATAGAATTAAATAATTATTTCTCCCTATAATAAGCTTTAGTAAGGCTAGAAATGTTTTAAATATAATAGAAAAAGAATAAATCCGAGTTTAATAGGCAGAGAATAATAGGTCTCGTTTCCCCCAACCTAAGCCCTTTCATAATGATAAGAAAAGTACCTAAAACTAGAATTTTTGGACAATTAGGTGAATTTCTTAAAAAAAAAACTGTGCACTCTTTAAGGAAAAATGCAAGAATAAATGGTCCTATTTTTACCTATTTTACATAAAAAATTAAGGATAAATGTTCCTATTTTTACCATTTAGAGAAAATATATGATTTTGATAAGTGCATAGAGATGCAGAGCATTTAAAGCAAAATAAGCTAAGGTATGTTTAAAGATTTAAAAAACTAGCATTATTCGTCTAGGGCTTGGATAAAATACCTTTCTCAGGTGCAAGTATTTAGATCCTCTAGCCAAACTAGAATTTAGCCATGAATAAATATTTTTATTGTGCACCCATATGCTCCTGTTAGAGCCCCATCCTTACATGCAATTTCCAGCCCTAAAATGTGATTAAATCATATGAAAAATGTTTCGCTCCTATAAATCTATTATGCGACAATTTTGCAGAGAAAAGCTCTTTCCAGACAGTCACCCCTCTTGTTCATAACAAACATGTATCGTTAATTAAGACGAAGCGTGCGCGAAAGATTTTGACACATTTGATGAATGCTTTGCCAAGGTTTTTAAACTAGCGTCTCTAGACATTAGGGGAGAAGAAAGACTGACCATGATTCGTTAGCCCTAGCATTCTAACAACAGAAAAGAGGGAACATTTTCGATTTCGAAACAATTTTATTGAATAATTACAACAATAATACTAAGCAGTTACAATTAGTGATACTGTTTATTGTCTTCAATATGCTTCACTAATGCACTTAAAGCACATTGAAGTCTATTCACATGTGCTATATCAACTTTTGCAGCGAAACATAATTGATCCTCCATTTTAAATTTGCTCAAGGATATCACATATCTTGCATATACTTCATCCCATTCCAGACAAAGTCGTGATCCTCTCGTGATTTCCACCGCAATGTTTGGTGCTCTTGTATTATTGCCATCAACTCCGCTATCAACTTCTAATAGAGTAAACATTCCACTCGTCATCAACACACAAATATATATCCAAATGAGTAAAGTCAAAACGGTTCTCACTCCTTTGAATTCTATTCACAGACTAATAAAAACTATAGCAAAAATCCTTTCCTTATATTCTCTGCGATCCTCTCCCGCTAATATGTAACCAGCCCTCTGATTGGCCTAGAAGGAAACACGTGATTTGTTTCCCGTTATCGGATCAATAAAATTCCCAATCGATTACGCAGTTAATTTCTCAGAAATCCGTTTCCCCTAGGGAGGCTATGACCATATATGGTGCCCCGTCACGAGCTCATGAGGTTAGGCTAGGTTACGCAATCAATTTCTCGGAAACGTGTTCTCCCTGGGGATTCCATGCCCATATATGGAGTCCCCGTTGAACTGACAGCACAGATGTTCTCCTAGGGACTCTCTGCCCATATATGGAGTCCCCGTACGAGCTCATGAGGCCTTTCTACTAAAACAATGCATGTTTTTCAGGAATGTTTGCTTGTCGATGAGCAAAAAGCTGTTTTACTCGGCCGACTTCCCCTGAAAAAGCCATAATGAAGACAGGGCTTTATAAATCACCTTCTGACTAGAAGAAACTAGAAGGCTACTGTAACAAAAGGAAACTGTTTAAGGGCTCATTTAAAATGTTATATTTATACCTAATCGCTTTTTTATAAATTTGACTTGATAGCACATTCCCATAAAGTGCAATTTCGGTTGTTTTCTCCCATTGTTTTTAATGAAAAATGTATCTTTTCCAATGAAATGACCAAAAAAGATGTTTTCCGAAACCTAGGCAGGAGCAAAAACTAAAAGGGACATGAACGCCCTTTCCCCTCAATTACCGCCGTTAGAACAGTAGAGATGACCCTATAACTCCGATCAGTACACCTTATATGGGCATAGAACCACGTGTTAATGGGGTCAATGACCTCTTTCTCCAGGTGTGTTTTTGGCACGCCCTCAGCGAAGGTCAATGTTGTTATTGTTTCCGAGGCAAAATGCCAAGGTCAATGTTATTGTTGTTTTGAACAGAGTCATATATGGGGAACACGTGGTTAATGGGGTCAATGTTGTTGTTGTAAGTGCACACTCGAGGCAGATGTTATGATCCGGAAATAGTATTTGTTATTGTTATTCGAGGCAAATGTTGTTGTCGTTCGAAGCAAAGTTAATGACATTTCCTTCCTGTTTGAGGCAGATGTTATGATCCGGAAATAGTATTTGTTATTGTTATTCGAGCCAGATGTTATGAGGTTCCGAGAAACAGTTAATGACATTTCCTTCCTGTTCGAGGCAGATGTTATGATCCGGAAATAGTATTTGTTAGTGTTTCCGAGCCAAATTTTACGAGTTCCCGGGAAACAGCTAGATCCCCCTTCTCAGCCAATCAGCGACTCGGTTACATCCCCCTTCTCAGCCAATCAGAGGGTTTTGTTTACACAACAATTCGACCTAGAGATTTCGTATATAACGGGCATGCAATGCGATTCAATTATCAGAAACTATTGTGACACAATTGATATAACAATGGATAAATTTGATGAGCTTGAGGCCTTGGCAGCCGCAATTTTCAATGTAAGTACATTTTTATTTTCAAATGAATTTTCCTTGGACACCCTCCAGTATATTCAGCTAAAACGCAAATATATTCCTTTACCCTCAACCCCCCCCCCTATTGTCTTACAACCCCAAATTCTCGCGAAAAGAAATAGCATTTCAATAAATTCCTTCCCTCTACATTTCCAGCTAAATCCCCCCCCCCCCCCCCAACAAACCATACAATCTTTATACTCAATGTAAATATATTCCTTTACCCTCAACCCCCCCCCCCACAAAAAACCATACAAACATCATTATAATCAATTGAAAACGTGAATATATTCCTTTACCCTACCCCCCCCCCCCCCCCCCAAATTCTCGCGAAAAGAAATAGCATTTCAATAAATTCCTTCCCTATATATTTCCAGCTAAATCCCCCCCCAACAAACCATACAATCTTTATACTCAATGTAAATATATTCCTTTAACCCTCAACCCCCCCCCCCAAACCATGCAATCTTTATAGTCAATGTAAATATATTCCTTTACCCTCAAAACCTAACCCCCCCCCTATTGTCTTACAACCCCAATTCTCGCGAAAAGAAATAGCATTTCAATAAATTCCTTCCCTCTATATTTCCAGCTAAATCCCCCCCCCCCAACAAACCATACAATCTTTATACTCAATGTAATATATTCCTTTACCCTCAAAACCTACCCCCCCCCCCACAACAAAGCATACAAACATCATTATAATCAATTGAAAACGTGAATATATTCCTTTACCCTACCCCCCCCCCCAAATTCTCGCGAAAAGAAATAGCATTTCAATAAATTCCTTCCCTCTATATTTCCAGCTAAATCCCCCCCCAACAAACCATACAATCTTTATACTCAATGTAAATATATTCCTTTACCCTCAACCCCCCCCCCCCAAACCATGCAATCTTTATAGTCAATGTAAATATATTCCTTTACCCTCAAAACCTAACCCCCCCCCCCTATTGTCTTACAACCCCAAATTCTCGCGAAAAGAAATAGCATTTCAATAAATTCCTTCCCTCTATATTTCCAGCTAAATCCCTCCACCATTGTTTTTACAATCATATTCTAGCAAAAAGAAATAGCATTTCAATAAATTCCTTCATTCTATATTTCCAGCTAAAAGCGATCACTTACCTTTGTCAATTTTTAATGAAAATGCCGTTCTGTTTTGACATAGCGCGAGGCCTAAAATTAGCAGTCACCCTTTTTCCGGTTTACAAACGCGGCAGGCAAGGGTTTCTCCGTCAAAATTAAAAACACTTTGAGGCAATTGTAATAATTTGGCGCAGACGCAATGCGCTATTTGGAGAAGAGAAACAGATTATTTTCAAGCTTTCTTTCGATAAAGTTTCTTTTATATTCCCGGGAGGGGGGCGTGAATCCAGGATTTTTTGCTGGGGAGGGGGTTAGCGCTTTTATTAGAAATAGAAAAGATTATTGCTTCTTCATCATTTAGTGATTTTAGCTATAACATTTGAATAAAAGCTAGTAAGATATGCCTTTCGCTTGAATAAAACGCATGATTAACTCTATGAGAGGGTAGACTTAATTTTCCTAAATTTAGGGGGAGAGAATATGGGTTTTGTGCTTTCTTAGTGATAAACTAAACAAAATCATGTTTAATAACTTTCTTTCTTTAAAAAGGGAGAAATTATTTTGATTTGATTTTTTCTTCTCTTCTTTAAGGCAAATTATGAAGAATTTGCGGGCACTACATTGATGAGAGCTATGGCTGACGCAAATAGCGAAGAATGCGTGCCCCTTCTTCCAAGAAAGCGAGGGTCAATAATGCGCCCCCTGCCATGCAATATGATCGCTGGCCAAAACCCCCCCAGCTCCACACTGCCTGCCCAAGTGCAGCCTGCCAGAAAGTTAAAGAGAGAGTGGGCGAATAGCTTCAATGCCAAAGCCCCACCTACACAAGCTTTTTCAAGGGGCTCAGAAGCTACCCCGGCTGCACAAGTCACAGCTCCTATACAAGAAATTAACGTCACCAGTCCCTTTGCCCTCCAACATGCACTACCTGGACCTTCAAGAGCTGACCCAGCTGCACAAGAACATAGCGACGCCACCCCGTCCACCCTCCAACACGCACTACCTGGTCCCTCGGGTGCTCAAGTCCAGACGGATTATGCAAATGTGAGTATTTTTCTTCAAACTATCTTATAGAAATATATAAAAACAAAACTTTTATTTTCAACCCAATATAAACTTATCTCAGCGAGATATATCTAAATGTAATTTTTTTTGCAAAGAGAAACCACTCTTTTCTAATCTTTGCTATCGCTTCACATATAGTTTTAGATACCACTGAAACTCAAAATGCTATTTTTTCTAATCTTTACTATTTTCTCTGTTATTATCACATATATTTTAGATACCTTTGAAACTGAATGCTCTTTTTCACGTAATTTGAGAGAGAGATTATCCCATCTGTCACATATTGACGTTCTAATTTACACTGAATATTTCTATCGTGCCAAAGATTTTAGTGAGGGGAAACCGACTTAACGGTTCAATCCTGGAACACTCGCGCGGTGGCTTACAATAATTGTGAGCTAATGAAGATTTCACCGAACCTGTAGAACGGAATTAGAGAGAAAACTTGGACTTATGCAGTCTAAGCGAATATTTCAACTTTTTTGGGACATTATGTAAATGGCCGGGGGCCGCGGAGCCCGGAATGCGCGCGATGGGTCCGGGGAGTGCTGTGGGGCAAGGTTAGGGAAGCGCCGGAGGGAAGCGCCACGGGTCAGGGAAGCGCCACGGGCTCGAGAAGCATCGCGGGAAGCGATGCGGGTCCCGAGAAGCGCCACAGGGAAGCGCCACGGGCTCGAGAAGCATCGCGGGAAGCGATGCGGGTCCCGAGAAGCGCCACAGGGATGCACCACGAGTCAGGGAAGCGCCGGGGGAAGCGCCACGGGTCAGGGAAGCGCCGGGGGAAGCGCCACGGGTCCAAGAAGCGCCACGGGTCCAAGAAGCGCCACGGGTCAGGGAAGCGCCACAGGGATGTGCCGTGGGCCAGGAAAGCACTACAGGATGCCCCCCCCCCACAGGGGGTGCACCGCGAAAAAAAAAAAAAAAAAAAAAAAAAAATCCTATGTCATATCTTAGATAGTCGTTAAGCTATTTTTTTCATTTATAGGTTGTCCTGGTCCCCTACTCGCCGTCTAGTGAAGAAGGGGAAGAAGAGGCAGCGGACTTTCAGAACAACTCTATTGAAGTACCTGACAATATTGATGAGTTTTTAGATGATTTTTTTAAAGTAGATAATAGCACAGTTGAACTGGTAGACTTGAGCCAAAATACCTTGCAAATTTTAGACGATTTTACTGGGAACCCTCCTCCCACTGATTACCCCTTCAAACAACTGAAGTGGAACAGAGTCCAGATATTGTTGAACAAGTAGGGGGAGGGGATACATCATTCCCAGACTTTCAGCTGTCCAATACGATTTTAAATAATATAGTTGTTTTCACTGCAACGTTTGGGGATCCTTTTAATACACTTATGGGGGGGAATTTTGTTTTTGATCCTGTAGAAATAGTGCATGCATATGTAGATAAAATTCGTGCACTACTGGAGAACCAAATTCAATTGTGGGGGGGTAGGGATTCAATTAAGGTGTCTATTGTTTTAAAGGTTTTTTATTTGAATGAGGGGAAAAGTGAGGTTTACTATCATTTTATACATTCCGAGATGCGTGTAATTTATCCAAATTTAGAAAATTTTGAGGGAGTTTTTAGTGAGTGGGTAGGACAAATTATTGCGCATCTCGAGAACTATAATGAAAATGGGAGTGGCTCAGTAGTTTTATTCATTGAAAATTTAAGTGTAAATATTTGTAAATTTAAGAAAGATTTTATTTTAAGAGGGGGGAGTGGACCAAGGGCAGTAGTTTTTTAAATTATAATCCAGATCTAGAGGGTTGTCAAGGTGTCCAGAAGATCTGTTTTGAAACAGATCAAAAGTGTTTCAAGTATGCTTTCCTCATATCAGCATACGAGCCTCTAGCACGTGACGCTACTAAGACAAATTTAGATCACTAGGCTGTACATGGGAAGGACGGGTCCGATTTCCAGTTGTAGATTTTTCATGTTTAGAGGGGAAATACCCAGTAACGCTAAAATCCATTGACATGTTTGAAATGGCTAATGCTCATTTAAATATTGGCGTTACTGTGGTACAATACGAAACAGAATTTAAAGATGGGGCTCGTTCTAAAAAGAAGGGGGTGGTATTCCCCGTAAGGGGCCCGTCAGTTGATTTGGTTAAACACTGGGTTTGGTTGCTTTACACGCCACCTAGTCAACCGAATACAATCGGTCATTTTAACCCTATCACTGACATTAGTAGAGTTCTGGGGGAGGTAAAAAGGGGCGAGGGGTACGTTTTCTACTGTCCAACATGCCTCTCTAGATTTTGGACTGAACTAAAGCTCCGAAATCATATGAAGCATTGTAGACGGCATGGGTACCAGACAGTGGAGACGGTTTCAGGGGATAGGGCCATTTTACGTTTTAAAATTTTCAGAATACTCTTCTCCAATGCAACAAAATATCTTTGGACTGTGAGGCTAAGCTGGTGGAGGTGAATGATCCCCAATATCCAAACCGTATCAAAGAACACCAGGCCATTGCAGTCTCCTATGCCCATGCGCAAAGAGATAATTCTAACACCATGCGGTTGTTAGAAGTAGTAGAAACATTGGATGAGGGCGATGAGTGCATGGTCAAGGCATTGACTAAACTGATTGGCACGGCTAATGGCGCTATTTCTCGTTTGAGAAATACGCATTATCCAATGGTGCTGTCTGCAGAGGATCGTCTCGCGATTAAAAAAATCAAAAAATATGTTGGGTATGTAAGGGGGAGTTTGTAGAGGAGGATAAGGGACTAAAGGGAAAAGAGGGGGGAGGGGGAAAGTCAGAGACCATGACCACTTGTGGCAGGAAATATCCTCTGGGGGTAGTAATTTTAGAGGGGTAGCGCATCAATCGTGTAATATAAACGTTAGCCAACAGTTTTTTATCCCAGTTTTTATTCATAATTCTAACTATGACTTAAAATTTATTTTACCGGCACTGGCACGTATGCACAGGGAGGGAGGGGGAGTAGATAGTCCATGGGTAAATAATTCATTTACCTACAATATTATACCCAAATCGGCCGAGAAGTTATTGCTTCTCGAACTGAAAATGGCAGGTAGTGGATAATGAGCGTACGTGCTGGAATAAAATTAGGTTTTTAGATTCTTTTAGTTTTTTCCCCAAATCCCTTAGTCAATTAATTCAAGTGCAGAAAAGCGACAATTTTGATAGCTTTCCCTTGCTTAAACAGCACTTTCCAGACAGTGAAATGTATGACTTATTAACCAGCAAAGGTGTATATGCATATGATTATTACTGTTCTGGCGCTCGCTTAAGCGAGGAGAAACTACCTCCAATTGAAGCTTTTCACAATTCACTAACCAACAGTGAATGCACAGTCGAGGAGTACGAGTTTGCCAAGAAGGTGTGGGCTAAGGGGGGATTGTAAAAATGGGTGGGATTATTGTAGACTGTACTTGGCCAGTGACGTTCTAACTCTGTTGGATATAGTCTGTAAGAATACAGACCAGATCTATTCAGAGTTTGGACTAGATATAGGATATTATTTTTCTACACCACATTTAGTAATGGATTTAATTTTAAAAACTTAGCAGGGAGGAAATAGGCCTAATCACCGATGT
Source organism: Artemia sinica (assembly GCA_027921565.1). Taxonomy (NCBI): domain Eukaryota; kingdom Metazoa; phylum Arthropoda; class Branchiopoda; order Anostraca; family Artemiidae; genus Artemia; species Artemia sinica. The sequence goes on along the minus strand of CM051265.1, from coordinate 32,649,676 downwards.
AGACCAACACCTTTTTGTAGAGCGTTCAATGAGGGGAGGGTATGTTTTTCATGGGGACCGCCTCTTATCAACCGATCCGAGCGGACAAAGCACCGGTGTAAAGTCAAATGCAGTGTTCTTGGACATGAACTCGTTGTACCCCTCGGCAATGTCCCACTACTCTTTGCCGTGTGGGAACTATCAATGGCTTGAGAATCCTTGTGAGTTCCCCGACATTAACACCGTCGAGGACAACGGGCCACAAGGATGGTTCTTTGAAATTGATGGTCACATTCCGCTGGCCCTTCACGACTCAGTCAAAGATTTTGTTTTTCCCTGTATCAATCGACCAGTGACCAGGGACTCGCTGAGCCCCTACAATCGATCATTGGTTGAGGATATGGGGATGCATTGGACTCCCTCTAAACAAAAACTGATTGCTGATTTGGACCCTAAGGAGAATATCGTTGTTCACCATGTGCTTTTGCACTGGATGGTGAACAATGGCTTCAAAATCACCAAAATACATAGGGTCCTGCAGTTCAATCAGAAACCTTATTTGAAAACGTTTATCGATACTTTTGTCGATAAACGTTCTAGGGCAAATTCAAAGGTGGAGAAGGAATTGTACAAGCTCATTCTAAATTCAGCGTTTGGCAAAATGTGCGAAAGCGTACGTAACAGATCTCGCTGCGACGTCGTGACTGACCCTCTAGAGTGTGCACGAATTATTGCCGACCCTAATTTTACATCATTCACGAGCATAGAGGCCGGCATGGTTCTTCTACACAGGAAAAAGCGAAACGTAGTACTGAACAAGAATATTGCAGGAGGTAGTTCAGTACTAGAAATTTCAAAAAAGCTCATGTTGTCGTTCTTTTACAATGTGTGCAAGGTGCAATGGCCACGGGAGGGGGAGGTTCAAGTATATTATGGGGATACCGATTCTCTACTGCTAAAAGTAAAAACTGAAGATTTATTGGGTGATTTGCAAAATGGGGTGCACATCAGCTCGCGGATGGATTTCACCAACTGGAATCCATCCCTCTACCCCGAGCTGGTGAAACGTCAAGCCCCCAACCAACTATTAAAATTAAAATCTGAAACGGGGAGTGATTTGATATCTAGGGGGGTGTTCCGGGTCCCAAAGTTTATTGCGTTGAAACACATAGTGGGGATGAAAAGAAGACATGTAAAGGGGTGCCTACACACTTTGTAAAGAGCAATTTTAACATGAGCGTGTACAAAGACTGTGTAGAAAGTAGCCTAGTGCCAAGAGCACAAGTGCTTGCAATTCGCTCTCTACAGTATAGAAATTATACTGTGAGAGTGGAGAAAAATGCAATGTCATGTATATCTGACAAGGTCTATGTGCTCGAGAATGGTGTGAGTGTCCTGCCTCATGGCCACTACCGTATTTCAGATCGAGTTGAATGCGTAGACTATCGTAATCAACTTGGTCTGGATAAACTAATCTGACTAACCACCACTCAACCTCATCTAACCCAAGCACTAACCACCACCACTAACCCGTAGCAGTGACGACAAACTATTTTTCCATCGCAGCTCCCGGGGGGTGGGGGACCCTTCCCAAGGCCGGCTCCCGGGGGGGGGGGGGGTGGGGGGGGGCCACCAATCGCTGTAATGTTCAACTGTGCTAGTTCCAAGTGTTGTTTTCAAGTGTTGTACAGAAAAGTGCTGTAGATGGACAAAAGTGTTGTATAGAAAAGTTGTTGATGTACAGAAAGGTGTTGTACAGAAAGTGTTGTACAAAAAGTGTTATCATTGTTCATGTAGAACAAGTGTTATAATATTGCTGTAATAAATGTTGCCATGAAATATTGTTTTTGTTGTTCTTGAATAGACGGGAAAATTACTACTTATTCATTGGGCACATGTGATTTACAGTTAGTCATAGTCCGACTGTTGTCAAAAGCATGTATCAATTTAAAACACCCTTCAGATCGTTTCTGTGTGGTCCCTCAATGTCGGGGAAAACAACGCTTTTAGCTAGAATAATTCAAAATTGCGATAAAATGTTTTTGGAAAAACCGAAAAAAATCTACTATTGCTATAGTATTTGGCAAGAGTCCTATGATAAAATAAAAGCTATTGCCACAACCATACCAATACAATTCATACGAGGACTTGATGTTTTCAATAGTATTGAACCGAACTCGTGGCTGATTATTGATGATTTGGCTGAATCCATTGAACAGTTCTCACAGGAAATGCTGCAATTGTTCACTGTCCGATCTCATCATGAAAACATTTCCATAACCCTAGTTCTACACAATCTGTTTCATCAGAGCAAATGTATGCGAACCCTTGCTTTGAATTGTACTATCTATATTATATATCGAGTCGTTCGTGATTCTAGCTCGCTCATAACTCTCAATAAACAGATATACCCCGGCACTCCAAAATTTCTGTTGTCAGCGTACACTCAAGCGACTAGCAAGCCCTATGGTTACATTTTATTGGATCTCAATCAGAGCACGCCCGAGGATCTTCGTGTAGTCACCGACATTTTCGACAATGAAATTACAGTATATCTTCCGGTGAATAGTAGAAAAGGCTATTAGTCGCTATCATGACACTGAAGAAACTACACGAACAACGGCATTTATTTTCCGTTTTAAGCACTTCAAAAACCCATGCTTAGGAAGGCTATACTTAAACATGGTGTCGACAATGATTTCATTAATCTAATATCTGAACTTTGTTTAAATTTAACTGAGGGCAATGTTCAACTGCCAGAAGGTGTTAGACAACAGACAAAGCAACATCGTTCCACTGTACGTGCCTTGGCTTGTAAAAACAAGGAAACAAATTTAAAAGAAAACGACTCCTTCAAGCAGGCGGTAGCTTTTTCACACTTTTACTACCGATAATTGCAGGACTTGTAAACAGTTTTCTCTAGAGAATGGCAAAACCCTATAAATTGACACCAATAGAACTCTCTCTCTCCCCCGTCGAGCATTTTGAAGACAATCTAAACAAATTCATTAATGATGAGAATATTGCCGATGATAAAAAACTGCTTTTACTTCAAGATGCATTGCGACGTATGGATAAACATAGACCTTATCGCGAGAGACCCGTCGCTGATCCCTCTAAACAAGAAACATCTCAAGATTCTGCACAATCAAAGGAGAAGGATTGAATTCGATTGTATTGAAAATTGGAAACCTATTGCCACTGTCCTATCGAGAACAGAGTAAAAGAGTATTATCTTATCTCATGTCGGAATCTGGTGATCAAGTTCAAGTCGACAGCATAGGGAAACGAATTATAATTCGGGGAAAAAAGTTATAATCTACTTGATTTAATTTGTGATATGGTGACGAATCGTAAAGGACTCTTATCCTTTGACGATAATCTATACACCTTTCTAAGTGTATCAAACTTTCCCAAAAGTCTTATTGGCAATAAGCAAATTCTAAAGAAACTAAATGAACATCCAACAACACCATTTAAAAAAGAAGAAGATTCAATATTTGAAGATACTAGCACCACTGATTTTACAACACCTGTGGCTGCTAGTCAAAAGCGAAGACGAATTGATTCGCTCTCCAGTGTGCAAAAGGGGAGTGGACATTACACTACGTGTTTTACGTTCAAAATGGATGAAGTTTTGAAAGGTGTCTATGAAAATATGGTGAAGCGGGAAGTTTAAGTTCTCCCAAAACGCTTTCTAGAGCTGTCTCCGGCACCACATTGAAAAATGCAAAAGAGTATCTAGAAAATGAACCAAGTTACACACTACATCGGATCATAGACTTCGCGGTAAACAATATCGTCAAACTAAAGCCTTTTTCCCTCTGCATATAATGCAAATGGATCTTTTAACTTTAGACGCAGTTCAACGGCGTCACAATACACCCTACAAATATATTCTAGTGGCAATCAGTATTTTTTAGTCGCTATGCCTATGCCATTCCGCTGCGATCAAAGAGAGGTGTTGAAGTTGCTCGGGCCATTGAAAGTATTCTTGAACAGGATTCTATAGAAAAATTCAATCAGATCGTGGCAGTGAATTTGTTAACCCACATGTGCAAAAGGTTCTTTTGAAATATAATACGACACTCTATCATAGTCACAGTCCGATAAAGGCTGCATTGGCCGAACGATTAATAAGAATGATTCGTCTATTAATTTCAAGATATTGTACACTGAAAAATACATCTGCTTTTATTCACGATTTAGATAAAATCATGCAGATATACAACCATCGACCACATCGATCTCTGTCCAACTCTACACCAAGGGATGTTCACTACAGTGAGAATACATTTGATGCTTTTCTAAAGCAATACTCCAATGGCAATGAGAAGAAAAAGAAGAAGAAATTCAATGTTGGTGATACTGTTCGAATTAATAGAACCACCAATATTTTTTGAAAAGGGGAATTATTTATGGAGCACCGAACTTTTTAAAGTGTCCAAAATCCTAGACACCATACCCATAACTTATCGACTACGAGATAGCAAAGATGATGAGATTCTCGGTGGTTTTTATGAATATGAACTGCAAAAAGTTAGAAACACTAGTGAAATTTATCAAATTGAAAAGATATTAAAGAGTCGTACTCGTAGGGACAAGAAACAGTTGCTTGTTCGCTGGCTAGGATACAACTCGGATTTTGATTCTTGGGTCAGTGCTGAAGATATTAACAATGCCCAATGATTTCTATGTGACTTTCATGTCCAATGTTTCTGATCCTCTCTACAATGACTTGAATAAAACAAGTGATTTTTGGACAAAACTCTCCCCCACCATCAAATTCGACGGAAAGTATGAAGTGGCTCTTGTCGACTGTATTCTCAAAAATACCTATGACATCCTGAGAAAGGATCGTAAATATGAAATAAAAATTAGACCATATGATTGGCCACCACCACCAGGTGATCAAGAACAAATTCAAAAAATCAATTGGTTGGATTATCCATATATTGAATTACCCTACGAGGAACTCACCTGTATGAATGATTTATGTCGTACTATTAATAAAAGAATTTCCGCTCGTAAAAAAGGAGCTTTTCATTTCAACTATTCAAAGGAGGAGGGCAAGATCTACATTAGTTCACCTATTGCCAGTGAAAAGATTATTCTCAATGATAACCTAAGGGATGTTCTTGGCTTTAAGCTCAATATAATGAATGGTAAAAGTGCCGGAAACACTAATTTCATTTTTGCTGACTACCCGCCTGCCTTCTCCACAGACACTTGTATATTTCTCTATGCTTCATTTATGTGAAACATCTCGGGTTGGTAATTCAAATGTTCCCCTCCTACGAGTTCTTGAACGAAAAACCAATCAAGAACATATTCATCACTACAATATAAAGCATCTTCAGTATATTCCAGTAAACACTTCCTATTTGGAACTCTGTCAGTTAACATTAAGAACTGAATTGGGTGATCCAATAGCAATTTCAAAAGGTTTGGCTGTGATTACATGTCATTTTCGACCCATCGTTCAACAGCAAGATGTCTAATAGAAAAGTGGTATTCACTTGTCCTGATATTGACTGCTATGTTAATACTCTTGGCCCAAGACAACAGGGCAATGGAATGGACTATTACAAGGGTCGCTCGTCAATGTCTGGCTATGGTCTTGGCAGCTGGTTTGCTAAGCTGTTTCGCTCTTCACTACCACTGGCTAGAAAATATCTTGTACCGGCTGCGACAGATTTTGCCTCCTCTACACTATACGATTGGGGCTCTGGCAAGGATTTTAAAAAAAGTGCTTCGGAAAATCTTAGGTCCAGTGCGCGAACCCTTGGCGAGAAATTAAAGCAAATGGTAAAGGTTTAAAAAGGTTAAGAAACAATGCATCACTCATCAGTCTCTACTCAGGACGGAAACGAAAGACATCCCTTTTGTCAAAGAAAAGAAGGAAGAAGCCGATACGTAGTGTAACCAGAAGCCCCAGGAAGAAAATTGTTAGATCGAAACTTGATTTCTTCTCTTAAGATGTCCTACCTACCACATAAGGATTCTCAACCTTCAATCACCGCCTCATTGAATCTATTCAATGCCGAAAATGTTGATGTGAGTGTCAAGCATGGATACTATGAACAATTTTATCCACTACAACCCCTCTCCGATAATATCCACTTTCAAATTTATTCCAATGAAGACTACTTTATGGATTTATCGTCCACATTTATAGATTTACAAATGAAAGTCCGGAAATCCGATAATACAATGCCAGTTCGAGCTGATGGGATATCCTATGAAAATTGTACACTACAAATTTATTTCGTCAAATTAGCGTCTACATCAATGGCACACTGGTGAGCACAAGCAACAATCTCTCAAACTATGCTAGCTATATCCAATTCATGCTGATGACACCCAAGTCATACAAGGAATTGAGAGGTGCCTCCAATGGATATGAATATATTACTAATACTGATAGTACAGATGCACTTAAAAAATGCTACAACTAGTGAATTACATCTAGTTGGAAAAATATATCATGAAATATTTAATATACCCCAATGGCTACCACCCAATGTTAAAGTGGATATAAAATTGACGCTTGCACCGATCCAATTCATATTGAGAAAGGAACTTGCCGCCAATCCCGATGTAAGCCTCTCCCTCACCTCAGCCATCAATACTTCATGTACGCAAACAGCAGGTTATGAGTTCTGTTGCTTTTGCCGTGGAAAAACTGAGAGCCAATGGAAATAATATTAAACTACTTGTTCCTCACACAATCACCAATCAACGTCATATTGCAATGGAGTCACGCACCTTCACCGATTCATCCTTTATCAATGGTGAAATCCCCTCGAAATTGGCTTTGGCATTTGTAAAGAGCGCCAGTGCAATAGGATCATGGACTGAATGCCCACATAAATTCGAGATGTTTGGACTTTCATCTCTTGTGTGCAAAGTAAATGGTATCCCACTCTACAATCTATCTTTTGATAAATCCTATAGAACATTGTATGAGTTGACCATGCAAACCCTAGATCATGATTCGCAACTATTTGAAAATGGTATAACCGAAGATATGTTTGCTAAAACACATGGTATCATTGTATTGGATTTGTCTGGCACACAGGATATGAGTATAGAACGTACGGGGACTGTGCGTTTAGAGTGTACATTTGCCAACCCATTGGCTGAGAGTATTGCCCTAATCTCACTAAATCAATATGAAACCTATTGGGAAATCACTCCCGAAGGCAGTGCTTCTACTAGACTTGGCCCATGAACACCAGTCAAATAATCAGTGTATTTAATATGGACCCCTACATGTCCCAGTAAAAATCCTATTGTCTACCCTCAGACTATCTTGGAAAAATTCAAAGTGCAAACAATACCTTGATTATTGTTAATAGCAGTCCGTCGACTGTGCTGACGGGTCATTGGCTGTGCATCTATCAAACAATGAGGAATATCGAATTTTTTGATCCTCTTGGCCTACCCTATACATTCTACACGCCTCACATCAGCAACTATATTGAGAGCAGTAATAAAACTATTATTCAAAATCGAAAAAGGGTGCAGGATCTAACGACTAAAAGCTGTGGCTTCCATGCGCTACTATATTTTGTGTTCCGATGTCGTGGCTATACTTACAAGCAGTTTCTCCATATTTATGGTGACAATCCACGTCTGAACGACTTTCTAGTGGAAAATATACTTACAAGTGTATTTAATATTGATTTCAGTGCCCTAAGAGTAAAGTGCTTTAAAAAATGTTTGTGAATTTGTTTATTAATAAAATGTATATATACAACAATGTCTTTAAATCTTCACTTTTAGATTTCTTCATCGGTGTATAGGTAACTGTCGTGAACCACTAATGCTGGTAAATCATTTGGATTCACTATATATTGATCTTGATTGACTGCAAAGTCAGGATCACATTTTCTGCAGTACAATGTAACTTCACTCTTGTCATATCTCTTTGTATAGTCAATGATACTATTTGCATTCATATTATGAAATTCACAGTTTCAATCTGTCTATTTGAAGCAATATCACATACTGTGTTTTCAAGTGGTGAATCACATTCGGTAACTGCCAATAAAAATCGCTTGGTTTATAGTCATAGTAGGTGGTGTCATCACAGCGATGACGTAGAAACCAGATTGTCTTGTTACCCCAACAGTTGAATCGTAGACCAGATTCCTCTTCCCAGAATAATTTAAATCCACGACGATACCAATCTCGTAGAAATAAACTAAAATCACGTTTAGGATTCTTTCCAATCATAGCGGGGTAAGTATTCTCCCACTGATCACATTTATCATTGTGACAATTGGAGCATAGGTGCCCTCTAGGATGAGAGTCACACACCTCCTCAAGACATGAATTACATCCTTTAATTTGTACTGCATAGCCTCTATGTAATTTGCAAGGATTACATAATTTACACTTTTCATTATAGTCATCAATAATTGTACAATTCTCGCATTGAGTCCAACTGCCAAGAGTGTACATGCACAATGGGCATATATAGAACATTTGGTTTCCGATGTCAACTCTCTCACAGCTAAACGAAACTGATCCTCTTCGCGTCATAAATTTCCAAAGTGTAGACGAAAGGGCGAGAGGAGTAGACTAGGAGGAAGGAAGGGAGGGGGAAAGGAAAAGGGGACATCGCGATTGAAAGGAGAGAACGAAGAGGGGAGTGTACCATGAGACAATGGGCGTATCTAGAGAGGAGAATTTGGTTTCCGATGTCAGGAGTCCAATGTGGAGGTAGTGGGGGAAGGGGGCTAGGGGAAGGAGGGGAGACCAAAAGGTGGAGAGCTCTTAGAAAAGTAATAGTAAACGCTGTGGATGATACAGGGGAGGATCTTCGCGTCATAAAGGGAAGACTGACAGAGAGTGTAGGGGGAGGGGAGAACAAAACAGGGGGGGAGGAATTCCGAGGGAGAGCGTGCCCAAGAGAGGGGGCAACAAGAGGATTGACCCCATGGAGACGTGCCAGTCTTATGAAAGAAGGGAGGGCCCATCCTACATTGAGCAGAATTATAAGAGGAGAGGAGAGTTAAGGAACAGATGATCCTCGAGAGAGACAATAGACAACAGTGGAAAGGCAGGAGGAGAGGGAGGAGAGGAGGTAATGAGGCGTGATCAAGAGGAGTAAGTTGGAGAGTAGAGGGAGGGGGCGGGGGGTAAGATTTGAAGGGGGGGAGAGGAGTAATGAGAGAGGGGGGGGTGAGGGGAGCTTAAAAGGTTCATCTCTAGCTTAGATGTAGTCCAATGGGGAGTTATTCCAAAAAAAAAGAAAAAGTAACTCTGTGACGTTGCCTCTTTCGAAATCCATTCATTGGCAAATGAAAGTATATCCATATCATTTTTCGTGATAAATATCAATTAAATTGAGTATAAGATTTGAAATCTTTAAAAAGTTTCATACAATTATCTCAATGAGGGGGGATTATTCCAAATGGCTAAAAATCTTCATCCACAAAACAAATGTTTTTCAAACTCTAGATTTGATCTAATTCTCTCTTTCTCAAATTATTCATTTTTCAATCCTCTTTTGACTCTGACTGCCCAACTCTAGATCTGACCAGAAAAGAAAGTTGGCTCGGAAACAACAACAACATTGACCTTTGGCATTCGCTGAGAGCGTGCCCAAAACAACAACAATAGCATTGTGACCCCATTAACCAGGTGTTTCCCCTTATGACTCTATCGCGTGCCCAAAACAACAGCAGTAACACTGACCCCATTAACCACGTGTTCTCCCTAATGACTCTGTTCAAAACACAACAATAACATTGACCTTGGCATTTTGCCTCGGAAACAATAACAACATTGACCTTCGCTGAGGGCGTGCCAAAAACACACCTGGAGAAAAAGAGGTCATTGACCCATTAACCACGTGGGTTCTATGCCCATATAAGGTGTACTGATCGGAGTTATAGGGTCATCTCTACTTAGAACTAGCACACAGGCTTCATCGCAGAGTGAAGTTTAAAGGTTCAATTCAAAACTGTTGATCGTTCAAGCGTAATTTTTTGGTAGATTTTCAGTTTGAAAAGTTGTTAGTTTTAGCTATTTCTTTTTTCGCAATAATCTTTTAATTTTAAGATGAGTAGGAGATTTATGAAACTTACTAAGAGTGTCTGGAGGGAGATTATATGTGAGGGGTATAATATTAAAACCTCCAGTTAGGGGCTTTGGACCCATAATTATTGCAATAGTACCGTTTTATGCTTCCAAACTCTTCCAATTAAGAAGTGGTACCAAAAGTGCCATGTGCCGTTTTTAGTACTATTAGGCAGTTTTTGGATGATAAAAATGATAAAAAAGAACGTAGATATGAGTAATAGGTTTACAATGAGTCTTCCCGGGATATGATTTTAAAAATGAGTGCATCATATTTGCAAAAAGAATAGATTATCTGAAAAGTAATCATAAGAAGGGAAAAATCATGATTGAAAAAAAAAACCAAGCTGGAATCGAACACATGATAATCTAATTTGAAGTCCAGCGCTGTGTACTAATTGAACCACGCCTCTAAATAATGTAATTTAATATATTGGTATTCGTAGGACTTTAATTGCCTAGCTTATTAAGGGGGCCTGGAGGAGGAATTTGCGGGAGGTGTTCTTACAAACCTCCAGTTGAGGGTTTTTGGACCATAATTATTACTATGATACCGTTTTATCCTTCCAAGATTTTCTACTTAAGAAGTGGCACCAAAATTGTTGTTTTCGGTGCTATATCTCACTTACGAATGATTTAACTGATAAAAAGCACGTAGATATGAGGAAAAGTTTTCAAATGAGCCCTTAAACGTCACCCTAAAAAAGTTCTGGTAGCCCACTAGCCCCAGCTTTACCACCTGAGACATGGCACCAAAAGTGGTGTTTTCTAGTGTCATTTGAAACTTGCAGATGGTGGAATTTATAGGAGGAACGTAAATATGAGCAATATTTTTTATATGAGCTATCAAAATCTATCTAAAATGTTCTGGTAGCCCGCTAGCCCCACCCCTCGAGATACGGCATAAAAAAATGCCTTTTTTCGTTCCATATGGCACGTGCCATACGGCGAAATTTATATAAACCTCTTACATATGAGAAATAGCTTTTGAAGTAGCTCTTAAGCATCTCTCTCTATGATGTTCTAGTAACCCGCTAGGCGTGGAATAAAGAAGAAAAAAACGACAGTTTTAACATTGTTTAACTTTTAGTTACTATGCGCTGTGGTTCGCTCTTTACTAGGTTGCAGGTAATGCTTCAACCATGACAAAGAGTTCATTGCAAATTCTCCTCAGAAACTAGTTAACATTGAAATCTGTGAAATCTAATAGATTATAGAATTTTTCAAAACCTTGTAAATATAAGCAATAGCTTTTAATTGAGCCATTAAGCATCTATCTACGACGGTGTGTGGTAGCCTTCTAATGTTTTCAGTAGCTTACTGATGAGCAGACGATTTATGGAACTTACTAAGAGGGCTGGGAGGGGAGTGTACGGGAGGGGTTCTTATGAATCTCCATCCCTTAAGGATTCTGGAACATAACTATTGCAATGATACCTGTTTTGTACTTCAGAGAGCTTTTCCACTTAAGAAGTGGAACCAAAAGTTTTGTTTTCAGTGCTATATCGCATTTACGAATGTAAAATTGATTAAAAAAAAGCACGTATATAAGAGCAATAGCTTTCAAATGAGTCATTAAACATCACTTTTATAAGTTCTGCTAGCCCAGTAGCCCCAGCTTTTCCACTTGAGACACGACACTAAAAGTGCCGTTTTTAGTGCCATTTGGAACTTGATGATGGTGGAATTTATATGAGAGACGTTGATATGTGCAATATCTTTTACATGAGCTATAAAAGATCTGTCAACGATGTTCTGGGTAGCCTGCTAGTGCCGTCTCTTGAGAGATAGCACAAAAAGTGCCAGTTTAGTATCATATGGCATTTGCAGATGGCATAATTTATAAAAAGAACGTAGATATGAGAAATAGCTTTTAAATGAGCCATTAAGAATCTCTCTCTATGATGTTCTGGTAGCCCGCTAGGTCTGTTGAAAAAAAAGAAAGAAAAAAGAAAAAAAAATCGGGAGAGAGAGCAGTGCTACCGCTGCAAAAAAGTGATTTTCCATGTTTTTCATGGAGGGGGGACTGTAACTTCCCTATACAAGGTTTTCGACCATGTTGATTCTAATGGTACACTTTTTCATTTTGATCTGACGGCATTTTCAAGGGGTTTGAGTTTGAGGCTTTTGGTTATCACCATAAATTTCCTTTTGCAATTAACTTTTACTTTTAAGACGAACTGTAATAATAGTTAACATTCCTAAGTCAAGTAAGATGATCATTTTTTTTCATTAGGCAGTTTTTTTAAAAGCGCGCTTTTTTAACTTTGGTTACTATGGGCTGTGGTTTCACTCTTTACTAGGTCGCAGCTACCGATGTAACCATGATACCCTGCCGGGACATGCTTTAAAAAAATGAGCCTAGAAAATGACTGAAAAAAACAATAACGGATATCGATACCGATATTCCCCAATACGACACATGCGATATCGATACGCCCGATACCACATATAGAGCCCTTCCCCAGGGACTACGGAGGGCTATATCATCATCAATACCATATATATTGGACCTTTGAACTATGTTAAACAAAAAAACAGCTATCTCGAAATTTTTATTGGATGACTTTGGGGGGAGGGGGCTTGTAGGGAAGGGGGCTAAAAGCCACCAATCTTTTTGGTCACTTAAAAAAGGGCACTTACAAATTTAATTTCCTTTAAAATGAGCCATTAGACATCTCTCTATGATGTTCTGGTCATTCTCTAGCCCTGGTGGAAAAAAGGAAAAAAAAGGGAGACAGATCAGTGCTACCAATGCAAAAAGTGCGATTTTCTTTGTTGTTAAAGGGGGGGACTGTTATTCCCAAGAATAGGTTTTTCGACCATGCTGATTCCAATGGCTCATTTTTCATTTCGATCTGACGCCATTTTCGAGGGGTTTTAGGCTTTTTTCGAAATCGCCATAAATTTTCTTTTCACATAAATACTTTTACTTTTAAGACGAACCAAAATAATAGTTATCATTCTTGAGTCAATGTCAGATGGAAATTATTTTTCACTAGGCAGTTTCTTTCAAAACGCGTTTCTTAACTTTTTGTTACTGTGGGGCTGCGGTTCGCTCTTTACTAGATTGCAGCGGCCGCTGCAACCATGATCATGAGTGGGCTGGTTCAAATCATATTTTTCAAACAGTTTATGATAATTAACTGTAAATAAAGAGTGGTATGTCCCAATAGTAATTGGATTGTTAAGAACGAAATTATGATAGTAATAATTGTACGAAAATAATCTCCTTTATATGGTAATTCCGGATATATAAAATCCATCAAATTGAAAATCTATCTGTTAAACATTACAATTCTGAGAAAATTTGCACGGTTTAAGAAAGGGGGTTTTTTCCCTAAAACACCCGGAAAGAGGGTTCAATCTCGATGGAAGTCGCCACCATTATATTCATCATGTCCAAAAGTTCTGTTGCAGGGTTTAATACTTTTATATGAGAAATTAAATAAAAAAAACAAGTTTTTTTTTAACTGAAAGTAAGGAGAGACATTAAAACTTAAAAAACGATCAGAAATTATTCCGTATATGTAAGGAGCTGTACCCCTTCTCAAGGCCTCGCTCTTTACGCTAAAGTTTTTGTTGTTTAAAAAAAATAAAGTTGTGAGAAAGAGTCAAACTTTAGCGTAAAGAGCGAGGCGTTAAGGAGGGGACAGCTCCTTTCATATATGGAATAATTTCTGTTCGTTTAATACGTTTTAATGTCACTCTTTACCTTCAGTTTAAAAAAACTTGTTTTTTTTTTTTTAATTTTTGATCGTTTTTGAATTAATGTAGATTTTGATTTTGGCTCACCGTACATGAATAATTAAAAAAAAATTTGCGTATCAATTTACATTTATTTGGTTAAATGGCATTCTCGAAAGTTGTTTTAATTTTATTTACGAACGTTCTTATTAGTAATAAATATACGTATCTTACGAATTAACTTACGTAACGAACTTCTATACTCATACATTTTTTTAATACGTATATTAGGGGGGCTTCTCCCCTAATCAAGATCTCTCTCTTTACGCTACAATTTGAATTTTGTTCCAGTTCTTTAGAAATAACCCCTTAATCCCACAATGCCGTTAATTAGAATTTCTGATCATTTTTTTTTAATAATGCTGGGAAATCCTGCGCCTCACTTCATATAGACAAGTCCCTTCCCTCATGAAAAAATTCCTCCATGGAAAGATCCTCCCACATAACCCCCGACGCCCCCCCCCCTACCAGAAAAAATCCCCCCTGAAAACGTCTGAATACTTCCCAATAACCAATAATATAAGTAAACATTGGGTAAAGTTCATAACTTTCAGCCCCTCCCTCCGGGGACTCTGGGGGATTAAGTCATCCCAAAAGACATATTTATTATATTTTTCGATCATGCTGAACAAAATGGCTATCTCTCAAAATTTTGAATCGGATGACTTTGGGGAAAAAATGAGTGTGAGAGGGGGCCTAGTTGCCCTCCATTTTTTGGGTCACTTAAATGGGGAACTAGAACTTTAATTTCCGTTCGAATGAAGCCCTCCCACTATATTCTAGGACCACTGGGTTGATCCGATAACCCCTGGGAAAAAAAAGACAACAAAAACAAAAAAACAAATAGACAAGCATCCGTGATCCTTCTTCTGGCAAAAAATACAAAATTCCCCACATTTTTCCAGATAGGCGCTTCAAAACCTCTACAGTAGGGTTCTCTGATACGCTGGATCTGATGGTTTGATAATTATCATTAAGGTTGTATAGCTTTTAGGGGGTGTTTTCTCCCTTTTTTTGGAAATCAGGCAAATTTTCTACGACGCGTAACTTTTGATGGGTAGGACTAAACTTGATGAAAATTATATATTTTAAATGAGCATTATAAAATCTGATTCTTTTGATGTATCTATTGGTATTAAAAAACTTTTAGAGTTCGGTTACTATTGAGCCGGATCACTCCATAGTTACAGCTCGTTACCACGAACTGTTTGGAAACACAAAATATTCCATCTTTCCAAGAAATTTAGTAACGGACGAGGGTTTGTTATTCTGTTTGTTTTTTTCCCCAAGGATAAGTCACATCAAAGAATTGGTCGTGGAATGTTAGAAGAGTGCTCATTTCGGACGTGAATTAGAAGTTCTAATACCCTTTTTTTTCCAGTAACAAAGGAAATCATGCCCCAGGAAGGCGTTGATTTCTGCTATGTTGCGCGTCCAAAGAGAAATTCTGCCCCGAATTAGGGCCGGAATAGTTATTCAACTTCGAACTATATATCCTCACAGTTTCAAGTTCATAGTGCCATATAGTTAGCCCACTCAAAAATGAAGTTCTATTTTTGTGGAACGAGTATTGCTAATGGTTTTTTACACTATTGAACTATTTCACACCAAATATTCCGGGAGGGTGTCAGAGGGTTCTTTGTGGGGTAGGCGATTCCTAAACCCTAAAATCTAATTTTAGTGCCAAGTTTCCAGCTTTCGGGATAGGCTTGTTTTGCTCACTGTGGAGAGAGGGTTTTGAGCTCTTGTATCCCCTCTTTTTGAATAAAAATATTTATTCATTCTAAGCATTTAATATGGACACGAGAACTTTATAATAGCTCCGAAAATAATGCAGCAAAAGATTATTATTTACTCAATATTGCTAGCTGGCTGAACCGACTCTTCAGGATAAGTAAGGAAAACATAGAAAATTGTAAGGCATTGTAAGTAGTTTTTAAAGTAAATCTATTTGTGCGTGTAGATATATTCATTCAATAATAACTTTTTAACATTTAGTTGCTACAATAGCCAATGTTTTTTTTTTGCATTAAGTGTGATATAATACACTTACCTTCGAAAAAAAGCGGGGGGGGGGTCCCCAGGGTTTAACAGTATTACAAAGAATTCTCCTCTAAAAGTGTAATTGTCATGACTGGAAATTTCCTTTTGGTATTTATACCTACCCCCCCCAAAAAAAAAAAAAAAATCATAAGGAGTCTCTTTTTTCAGCGGTGAATTTAATTTTCAAGTTATTGTTATGCAATTTGTAAACTTAGTCTTAAAGGCCAGGGGATGGTTAGTAGCCCCGCTATATACAGGATAATCTCTGTCCATTTCGATTCACAAACTGGCTCATTTACTTTCATTGGAAAATCTTGGGGCCCTTGGAAAATACGGCTAAGGGAGCCTTTGGGGAATAGTATAGTCTTTTTGAATGTGTCTTTGTAGTACATTAACTTTGTCTTTTTGTAGATTAATCATGAATAAAGCTTACCATGTCTTATCTATTTTGATTTTAAAATGAAATTCATATAGAATCGTGAATTACACCTCATCGTCGTTTGTTTTTTCTTAAGATTACCCGTGAAACAGTTTCCGAAAATATCTCGCATGTCTTCCTTTTTCTTCAATGCAAAATTATACATCACTGAGTAATTACAGCTTACTAGTTTAAATTGAGGTGTATGAATGCTCAGTGTGAATGAAATACTTATTTACTGAGCATGCTGAAGAAGTTGGCTACTCAAAACCATTCCAAACACCCTGAAAAGATTAGGAACCTTCACACTAACTATGGCAATGAACACTCAGTAATGAGCGAACCCTAGTCCAAAATAAGAGAAACTGTATGAAGTAAATCTACGAAAATAATAACAGCATCAAGGCTGTATCCAGGAGGGATTAGGGAATCGGAATCGCCCCTCGCAATGTTTGTCGAACTTACAAAAACGTAAAAAAAAATGAATATAAACACATTTTTATGCGTTTTTCAAAGTTTTTTTTGTACTCCCCCCCCCCACCCACCACAGAAAATAATCCTGGATACGACCCTGAGCAGCTAGTCATCGAAAGAATCTGCGTCTCATAGGAAGGAGATTTCACTTGTCTAGTAAAAAAAAGAATCAAAGAAAAAAAAAACTTATTTTTAATTGACGACGATAGTTGGTTCCTAGATTGCAACTTAGCTGCTGGAAAAAATTTATTGGGAAAGATTTGGACTGAGTTCCTTATAGAATTCTGCAAAAGTAAACTTCAATTTTAGGTTTTTATAAATTCTCTCAAATCATGTATCAACTTTGTCTTTACTTTTTATAGTTTTTTTCCAAGAAAGCAAACACATTTATATATAATATTTACCTGCGTAAGTAAGTACACTTTGCAGACCACATGGGTGCAGCTCCTAGTCCAACTATTACAGCTGCTGGAACAAAGTCCCATATACTGGATAGAATTGTGCACCGATGTAGACTGAGTATGTAAGCATACACAGGCAGATGGTCCATTTGCATTTGATGGTTCTTATGAGCCAAGTGGGAACGAACATACAGGATGCAACCAAAGCTCCATACAGTACTGCAAGAGAAAGCCGTTCCAAGGCCTTCGTCAGGATTTATTGAGCTCTGAAAACAGAGGAGTGGTTGTCCCTTTAGCTAGCAAGAAGAGTTTATGCACGAACCTAGGCTCAATGTATTTTTTTTTTTTTTTTTTTTTTTGCCAAACCACTAAGCGTTGAAGGAGTTGTCCCTGAAACTTTGGAGTAGGTTCGCTTGATTGGAAATTGAAAGTTCTAGAAAGTTCACTCTCTCTTTTAATTGCCTCCAGCACTGATCAATGTTTTGAGATAACCATTTTGATCAAAATAGCCGTCAGGTCCAATAATTATTCCATTGGGGAGGAAATAAAACCCCCATACCTGAGCACCGTCAAGGGGAGGGATAAGGGAGGCCATGGCCCCTTGAAAATCTGGGACTATAGAACAACCATGAGGAGACCAAAGGAAAGAGAGCTGAGTAGGGAGAATCCATGGAATCATAGCAGCAAATTAGAAAGAAAAAAATGTCTGCGTTGGCCGTGGTTGGCTGCCTAAAACAAGTTTTGAACCTTCAACAAACATTTTATCTATATGAGTTGGTTGGAGCAGAAAAACATCAAAATTCTTCATACTATTGAATGGGAAGTAAATAAAACGTTTTTTCAATGACATAAGCATGATACCGAACTACTGATAACAATAAATCGAAGAATTAGCTTGTTATGGTGATTCCAAAAATGTATTTTGTTCGATTTTGAAATTAAATTAATCAAAAAAACTTTTTGCAAAAAAAAGTTTTTCAAAAAAAAAAGTAAAGAACTCCATTAAACCGAAAATGAACAAAAATAGAATCAAATAATCTACCAAGCACACAACTACCACGAATCAATATCAATAAACAAATGAAACCCAAAACAAACAGAAATTAAAATAAGTCAAACTCAAAACAAGCAGAAATTAATCCGAGTAGGGTTCTAAACTCTATGCTTTCCAAAAGCCAGAATATAAATTTGTACTTTACTGAAAAAAAAATGTTAATGAATTTTACTGAAAAAAATGTGCATTGTCAGTTTAATATACATATGCTGATATTTATAACCTTGAAATCTTAATTAATTTTTGTTTTCTTGAAGTTATAAGTGAAAACATTGAAAAAATAATTTTTTTCAGTAAAGTAAAAATTATATTCTGGCTAGGGTTTAGAACCCTACTCAGATTAATTTTCTGCTCTTTTTGAGTTTGACTTATTTTAATTTCTGTTTGTTTTAGGTTTTCATTTATTTTATTGATACTGATTTGTTGTAGTTGTATGCCTGGTAGACTATTTGATTCTATTTTTGTTCATTTTCGGTTTAGTGGAGTTCTTTACTTTTTTTGAAAAACTTATTTTGTGCAAAAAGTTTTTTGATTAATTTCTGTTCGTTTTATATTAACATAGTCTTTTCAGGAAGAAAGACTGAGCCTCTTCTAAAGTTAAACAACCATTCCTTCCATAAAAACCTTTAATAACCCCCTGGGCATACCCTTGTCCCTAAACTCAGGGGTTTTGTTTCAACCCCAAAAGTCTTTTTATATGGTATTTAGACTATTTTGGATAGAATGGCTATCTCTAAATTTCTATTACACGCATTTCGGGACAATATGACGTGTGTGTAGGGGTGAGAGAGTAGCTGGCCTTTACTCACTTTGACTCTTAAATAGAGCACTAGAGCGTCTTATTACTAATCCAATGAGCCCCTTTGAACTTTATATGACCACACTTTCTATAAAAACCATATATATGTCCCCCGGGCACAACTTACAACCCTTGCCCTGAGGGCTGGGGGATTTGTTATCCACAAAGACATAATTTCCAGACCTTTCTAATAGGCTTAACAAAATGGGTATATCAAAATTTTGATTGGAAGTGTTTGGGGAAAAGATAGGCGTGGAGGGAGACATTTGCCCTGTGATAACTTTTGACTAATAAAAAATGCACTAGTCCTCTCAATTTCCAATCAAATGAGCCCTATTTGAAGCTTTTAGGACAAAAATTTTCTATAAAAACGTTATATGCCCCCAGGGCATAACTTACAACTTTAGCCCTGAGGGCTGTTGGGGGGGTTGTCATAATCAAAAACATAATTTCCGGAGCCTTCAACAACGTTCAACAAAATCGCTGTATCAAAATGTTGATCGGAAGTGTTTGGGGAAATGATGGGTATGGGGTGGGGGGCATTCCCCCTCCAATCGATTTTGACTATTATAAAAAGTCATTTATAATATACTACCATATTACAATATACCTCATTATATACTATTAATAAGGGCTCTCGCCCTCTAAATTCCCAATTGAATGAGTCCCTTTTGAAGTTTCTACGACAACGCTGGAAAAGACCTAATTTCCAGAACTTTCAACTACGTTGAACAAAATGTCTATCTCAAAATTTTGATTGGATGTGTTTGGGGAAATGGTAGGCGTGAGAGGGGCGTTAGTTGTCCTCCAATCATTTTCGACTATTAAATAGGGCACTAGCGCTTTCAATTTTCAATCAAAAGAGCCCTTTATGAAGTTTCTACGATAACACTTTCAACAAAACCTTATATACCCCCAGGGCATAACTTACAACCCTTGCACTGAGGGCTTTGGGGGGGGGGGAGTGTCATCCTTAAAGACATAATTTCCTGGCTTTTCAACTGCGTTGAACAAAATGGCTTTCTTAAAATTTTTATTGGATGTTTTTTTTGGGGAAATGGTGGGCGTGGGAGAGGTGTTAGTAGTTTTCCTCCATTCACTTTTGACTAATAAAAAGGGCAGTAGCCCTTCGAAGTTTCTATTACAACGCTCTATAAGAACCTTATTTGCCCCCAAGGTATTACTTACAACCCTTGCCCTGAGGGGTGTGGGAGGGGGGCGGGGTGATCATCCTTAAAGACATAATATCCAAAACTTTCAACTACGTTGAAAAAATGGCTATATCAAAATTTTGATTGGATGTGTTTGGGGAAATGGTGGGCGTGAGAGGGAGGTTAGTTGCCCTCAAATCAGTTTCGACTAGCCTATTAAAAAGGGCACTAGCCTTTTCAATTTCAAATTGAATGAGCCTTTTTTTAAGTTTCTACGACAGCATTTTCTATAAAAAAAAAACTTATATGCCCACAGGGCATAGCTTACAACCTTAGTCCTGAGGGCTCTGGGGGGAGTGTCATCCTCAAAGACCTAACTTCCCGAACTCTAATTTACGTTGAATAAAATGGCTATCTCGAAATTTTGATTGGATGTGTTTGGGGAAATGGTGAGCTTGAGAGGGGCGTTAGTGGCCCTCCAATCATTTGCGACTATTAAATAGGGCACT
This sequence comes from Artemia sinica, assembly GCA_027921565.1. NCBI lineage: Eukaryota > Metazoa > Arthropoda > Branchiopoda > Anostraca > Artemiidae > Artemia > Artemia sinica. The sequence continues at coordinate 32,629,009 of CM051265.1, read as the reverse complement.
AGAACTTTCAATTTCCAATCGAATGAGCCCTTTTTGAAGTCTCTGCGAAAATGCTTTCTATAAAAAACCTTATATGCCCCAAGGGCATAACTTACGACCCTTGCCCTGAGGGGTTTGGGGGGTTTGTCATCCTCAAAATCATAATTTCCAGAACTTTTAACTACGTTGAACAAAATGGCTATCTCAAAATTTTAATTGAATGTGTTTGGGGAAAATGGTGGGCGTGAGAGGGGGGTTAGTTGCTCTCCATTCGCTTTCGACTATTAAAAGTGGCACTAGCTCTTTCAATTTCCAATGAAATGAGCCCTTTTTGAAGTTTTTACGACAAAACTTTCTATGAAAACGTGATATACCCCCAGGGCATAACTTACAACCTTAGCTATGACGGCTGTTCGGGGTTGTCATACTCAAAAACATAATTTCCGGACCCTTCAACTACGTTCAACAAAATTGCTGCATCAAAATGTTGATCGGAAGTGTTTGGGGAAATGATGGGTATGTGAGGGGGGTAATTCGCCCTTCAATCAATTTTTACTATTAATAAGGACACTAGGCATCTCAATTCCCAATGGAATGAGCCCTTTTTGAAGTTTCTACGACAACGCTGGCAAAGATCTAATTTCCAGAACATTCACCTACGTTGAATAAAATTTATATCTCAAAATTTTGATTGGATGTGCTTGGGGAAATGGTAGGCTTGAGAGGGGCATTAGTTGCTCTCAAACCACTTTCGACTATTTAATAGGGCACTGGCGCATTCAATTTCCAATTGAATGAGCCCTTTTTGAAGTTTCTACGATAACGCTTTCTATAAAAACCTTATATGCCCCAAGGGCATAACTTACAACCCTTGCGCTGAGGGCTGTGAGGGGAGTGTCATCCTCAAAGACATAGTATCCGGACTTTTCAACTACGTTGAACAAAATGGCTATCTCAAAGTTTTTATTGGATGTTTTTGGATTAATGATGGGCGTGGGAGAGGTGTTAGTTTTCCTCCAATCACTTTTGACTATTAAAAAGGGCACTAGCCCTTCGAAGTCTCTATTATAACGTCTATAAAAAACCTTATATGCCCCCAGGGCATATAACTTACAACCCTTGCCCTGAGGAGTGTGTTTATGTGTGGGGGGGGGGGTTGATCATCCTCAAAGACATAATATCCAGAACTTTCAACTATGTTGAAAAAAATTTTGACTGTCTCAAAATTTTGATTGGATATGTTTGGGGAAATAGTAGGCGTGAGTGGGAGATTAGTTGCCCTCCAATCAGTTTCGACTTGCCTATTAAAAAGGACACTAGCCATTTCAATATTTAATGGAATGAGCCTTTTTTGAGGTTTCTACGACACAACTTTTCTATAAAAAACCTTATATGCCCCCAGGGCATAGCTTACAACCTCAGCTCCGAGGGCTCTGGGGGGAGTGTCATCATCAAAGATCTAATTTCCTGAACTTTCATCTACGTTGAACAAAATGGCTATCTCGAAATTTTGATTGGATGTGTTTGGGGTAATGGTGAGCTTGAGAGGGGGGCTAGTTGCCCTCCAATCACTTTTGACTATTAAAAGGGGCACTAGCCCTTTCAGTTTCCAATCGAATCAGCCCCTTTTGAAGTCTCTATGAAATTGCTTTCTATAAAACCTTATATGCCCCCAGGGCATAACTTAAACCCCTTGCCCTGAGGAGTTTGGGGGATTGGTCATCCTCAAAATCATAATTTCCGGAACTTTCAACAACGTTGAAAAAAATGGCCATCTCAAAATTTTGATTGTATGTGTTTGGGGAAATGGTGGGCATGAGAGGGGGTTAGTTGCTCTCCATTCACTTTCGGCTATTACAAAGGGCACTAGCCCTTTCAATTTCCAATCAAATGAGCCCTTTTTGAAGTTTCTAGGACAACATTTTCTATTAGAACGTTATATGCCCCCAGGGTATAACTTAAAACCCTTGCCCTGAGGGCCCTGAAGGGGTTGTCATCCTAAAGACCTAATTTCCGGAGCTTTTAACTACTTTGAACAAAATGAATATCTCAAAATTTTGATTGGATGTGTTTGGGGAAATGGTGGGCATGAGAGGGGGGTTAGTTGCCCTCCAATTACTTTCAACTATTAAAAAGGCTATTAGCCCTTTCAATTTTCAATCGAATGAACCCCTTTACAAGTTTTAACGACAACGTTTTCTATAAAAAACCTTATATGCTCCCAGGGCATAACTTACAACCCTTGCCCTGAGGGTTGTGGAGGGGGGTCGTCATCCTTAAAGACCTTATTTCCAAAACTTTCAACTACGTTGAACAAAATAGCTATCTAAAAATTTTTATTGTATGTGTTTGGGGAAAAGGTGGGCGTGAGAGGGGGTTAGTTGCCCTCCAATCTCTTTCGACTATTAAAAAGGGCACTAGCCCTTTGAATTTCCAATTGAATGCACCCTTTTTCCAGTTTCCATGACAGAGCTTTCAATAAGAACCTAATATGCCCCCAGGGTATAACTTATAACTCTTGCCCATAGGGTTCTGAGGGGGTTATCATCCTAAAAGCCCTAATTTCCAGAACTTTTAACTACGTTAAACCAAATGAATATGTCAAAATTTTTGATTGGATGTGTTTTGGGAAATGGTGGGCGTAAGAGTGGGGTTAGTTGCTCTACAATTACTTTCAACTATTAATAAGGCACTATCCCTTTCATTTTTCTATCGAATGAGCCCTTTTTGAAGTTTTACCACAACGCTTTAAAAGAAATTTCATATACCCCCAGGGCATAACTAACAACCCTTGCCCTGGTCGCTGTGGGGGGTTGTCATCCTCAAGACATAATTTCCAGAACTTTCAACTACGTTGAAAAAATAGCTATCTCAAAATTTGGTTGTATATGTTTGGGAAAATGGTGGGCGTGAGAGGGGGGTTAGTTGCCCTCCAATTGCTTTCGACTATTAAAAGGCCACTAGCCATTTCAATTTGCAATGGAATGAGACCTTTTTGAAGTTTTTACGGCAACGTTTCATTTAAAAACCTTATATTCCACCAGGGCATAACTAACAACCCTTGCCCTGAAGGCTGCGGAGGGGGGGGGGGTATCATCCTTAAAGACCTAATTTCCAAAACTTTCAACTACATTGAACAAAATGGCTATCTAACAATGTTTATTGTACGTGTTTGGGGAAAAGGTGGACGTGAGAGGGGGTTAGTTGCCCTCCAATCACTTTCGACTATTAAAAAGGGCACTAGTGCTTTGAATTTCCAATCAAATGCGCCCTTTTTCAAGTTTCTACGACAAAGCCTTGAATAAAAACCTTATATGCGCACAGGGTATAACTTATAACCCTTGGCCTGAGGGCTCTGTGGGGGTTATCATCCTCAAAGACTTAATTTCCAGAACTTTCAACTACGTTGAACAAAATAGCTATCTCACAATTTTGATTGGATGCGTTTGGATAAATGGCGAGCGTGGAAGGGTGTGTTAGCTGCCTTCCAATCCCTTTCGACTATTCAAAAGGGCACTAGCCATTTCAATTTCCAATCGAATGAGCCCCTTTTGAAGATTCTAGGACAATGCTTTCTATGAGAAAACCTTATATGCCCCCAGGGTATAACTTATGGCCTTTGCCCTGAGGGCTGTGGGGGGGCGTCATCCTTGACGACCTAATTTTCAGAACTTTCAGTTACGTTGAACAAAATAGCTATCTCAAAATTTTGATTGGATGTGTTTTTTGGGGAAAAGGTGGGCGTGAGAGGGGGGTTAATTGCCCTTCAATCACTTTCGACTATTAAAAAAGGGCACTAGCCCTTTGAATTTCCAATCGAATGAGCCTTTTTTGAAGTTTTCTACGACAAAGCTTTCTATAAAAATCTTATATGCCCCCTGGGCATAACTTACAACCCTTGCCCTGAGGGCTTTGGGGGAGTGTCCTCCTCAAAAACATAATTTCTGTCTGGAAATCAACTACGCTGAACAATGTGGCTGTCTCAAAATTTTGTGTGGATGTGTTTGGGGGAATGGTGGGCATGGAAGGGGTGTTAGTTGCCTTCCAATACCCTTTCCACTATTAAAAGGGGCACTAGCCGCTCCAATTTCCAATCGAATGAGTCCTTTTCAAAGTTTCTACGACAACTACTTCGATACGAAGTGCCCTGGTCTACCCCCCCCCCAAAAAAAAAAAAATACTTTGTGCCAACATCGTTCTTTGCTTAGGGCAGCACGATTGCACTGCCTATGATATCCCAAGTTATTAGTAAATACGAAAGTTTGCATTGACAGAGGCAACGTTTTATCGTTGCCTATAGTAAAGGTTATACGGCTCCAATGTTTGTTTTGTTTTTTCTCAGGGGCATTTCATATGGAGGGGGTCGTCGTATAAAATTCGTAGGTGGCTCTTTCGACTGGAAATCGGAAGTTTTAGTGCGCTTTTTAAAAGTCAAAAGTGATCGGTGGAAAACTGCCCCCCCCCCTCCCCCTTCCCCCATACCTTTTTTCCTCAAATTCATCCGAAAAAAAATTGAGATAGGCATTTTTTTAAAAATAGTTCAAAAATCACATAACAAAATTCCGGTGTCGACATAAACGCTCCCAGAGCCCGTGGGCAGGCGTTCTAAGTTATACCCTGGGGGCCTATGTGGCTGTCTTTATGGAAGGGATGCTCGTATAAACTTCAGAGAGGGCTCATTTGATTGGAAATTGAAAGTCCTTTTCACTTTTTAAGAATCAAAAGAGATCGGAGGGCAACTAGCCCCCTTTTTTCCCCAAACCAATCTGATACAAATTTTGAGATAGACACTTTTCTAAATAGTTCAAAGGTCAGATAACAAAAACTCCGGGGTTGACACCCCCCCAATAGCCTGGGGGCAAGTGTTTTAAGTAATGCCCCGGGGCGTATAAGGTTTTTTTATGTTGGGGGTGGTCGTATAAGCTTCGAAGGTGGCTCATTTGACTAGAAATTGAAAGTTCTAGTTACCTTTTTATGAATCAAAAGTGAACAGAGGGCATCTACCCCCCCCCCACATACACACACCTTCTTTTCTCCAAATGTATCCAATTAAAATTTTGAGATACCCAGTTTGTTTTGAAATAGTCCAACAATCATATAACAAAAATTTCGTTGTCAACATAACACCCCCACAGAGCCCAGGAAGGATTATAACTTATGCTGCGGGGTGCATATAATAAGGTTTTTACGGAAGTGGTCGAATAAAGTTTGGGAGGGGACTCAAATGATTAGAAACTAAAAGTTCTAAATCCCATTTCAAGGGTCAAAAGAGATCCGATTGCAACTAGACCTCCCCCCCTCCCAACTTTTTTCCCCCAAATGCGTCCAATCGAATTTTTTTGTATAGCCATTTTGTTTAAAAATTGATAGAAGATAATATAAGAAAAATTCCAGGGATAAAACAGCCCCCCCCCCCATAATCCCAGGAAATTGATATATACCCATTTTGTTCAAATAGCTCAAAATTCAAATTACTATAACTTAGGGGCTGAGAAATCCTCCCTAGCCCCTGGGGCAAGGACTGTAAGGTCCCCGGGGGCAAGGTTTTTGTGGAAGGTGTGGTCGTATTAACTTTGGAGGGGACTCATTCGATCGGAGATTGAAGCTTTCTAGCTCTTTTTTTAAGAGTCAAAAGTGATCAATGTGCAACCTAGCCCACGCCCCACTTTCCCAAAGGGCATCCGGTCAAAATTTTGAGCTATCCATTTTGTTCAAAATAGTTCAAAGGCCAAAAAACTATGCTTTCGGGATTGACCCCCCCCCCCTAACCCCGTGGAATGGTTTTGAGCTACGCAACTTAATTATTGTTACTTTGATACTTTGTTTACTTTGATACTTGGATTTAGTGATTTACGTGGTAGCTTCGATTACGGTGCAAAGGCTGTAAGTTATGCAAATTGCTTATTTTTACTTTGGCACCTTGTTTAACTTGATGTTTTCTTTTACTTTGATACTTTGGTACTTTGATATTGTTACCTTGATACTATTTTTGATACTTTGATGCAATTTTGACGTTGAAAAAAAAATCTTATTTTAAAAATAAGGAAATTTTTTAAACTTGAAACTTTCTGCAATCAAAAAAACGAACAAAAATTAATTAAAAATTCCGAAAAAGAAGTATTTCAAAGAAAAGTAAATGGCATATTAAACTTAAGATCTAAAGATACAAACGCCGGGTAAAATTCAAACTCAAAACTATCAGAAATTACTATTAAAGAATAAATTAAATATCCAAAACGGACAGAAATCAAATAAACAATCATAGTAAAAAAAAACATACAACAGATACTAATACAAATGATTAAATAATCTTAAAACGAGTAAAACTTAAATCGAATATGCAAATCAAGCTTAAAACGAACAAAAACATTTTGTTAATGAAGCATAAATGAGACCCAAAACGAACAGATATTAAATAAACAATCATGGCAAACAAACATACGATAAGTACTCATATAAATGAGTGAATAAATCTTAAGACAAAATAAAACTTAAATTGAATATGCAAATGAAGTTTGAAACGAACAAAAAGCTCTACAAACTAGAGTTTGGGTTTTGCCTCCTTCTCTCACTGTAAAAGTCTAAAACTATTGCGTCATTGACGCTTTACTGAAAACTATATGTGTCTTGAACAGTCTTGAAAAGTACAAATAAAAACAAACTGAATGTTTGATATATAATGCTATTGATTGTTGAAAAATCATCAGTTCAAGATTTTATTTCACTGTAATTTTATTTTCATTTTCAATGCTGCAATAGCTGAAAAAAAAAAATGTTTGTAATATAATTCGTTTTCAGTGAAGCACCAATGACGTAGGAGGGGTTTAGGCTCTTACAGTTAGGGAAGGGGGCGGTATTCAAAACTCTTGTTTGTAGTGAAGCTGCATCTGTCTGCATCTGTGTAGTGAAACTGAATATTTGATATATATGATATTATGGCTGAAAGTTCAAAATTTAATTTTACTGTAATTCTTATGTTTATTTTCAGTGTTGTAATAAGTACAAAAGAAAATAATTGTAATATAATTCGTTTTCAGTAAAGCACCAATGACCCAGTAGGTTTTAGACTATTACTACGAGAGAAGGAGGCAAAACCCAAATCTTCTTTTTAGAGGTTTTTGTTTGTTTCAAGCATGATTTCTATATTCAATTTAAGTTTCACTCGTTTTAACATTTATTTTACTCATTTATATTAGTACCTGTTGTATGTTTTTTTTTTTTTTTTTTTTTACTATGATCGTTTGTTTAATTTATGTCCGTTTTGGCTTTCATTTATTCTTTAATAGTAATTTCTGGTCGTTTTGAGTTTGAATTTTTACAGGTATTTGTATGTCTGCTGATCTTAAGCTTAATATGGCTTTTACTATTCTTTGAAAAACTTCTTTTTCGGAAGTTTTTTTTTTAATTAATTTTTGTTATAGAAAAAGAAGAAAAACAGCTAAAGAAGGGGGTAGTCACTATAGAAAATACGATGCCATTATCATAAGAATGTTTAATTTTGTATTTTTTTTTTCCCCCTGAAGAGATGCGTGTTTTTGTATGCTATTATTTTTTCAAACACTTCAAAATTCAATAAAAAATATCAACATTACTCAGTTGCATTCAACACTTACAGCCTTTCTTTAATAACGCCAGCATTAGAAATTCTTTATTTGATTTTCTTAATCATTGTTTCAGTGTTTTTTAAAACGTTGAACAAACTACCTTGAAAAATACTTTAATTTTTGCAAACTACCGAGTCTAAAGACGTTAAATTTGCGGTGTTTGATTGCCAATCCAAAAAATATCAATATTGTTACGATATTGTGCGTCCAACGGTCCGGCATTGCTCAATAAAGCTGAATTTTAGGAGTTTCTATTTTATTTTTCATAATCACGCTATTTGTAATTACCTTACTTTTTTTATTTTTATATACTTTTACTTTAAGTGACATACTTTTTTTCATTGCCTTTCAAAAAGTGTTTGCCACCCAAAAAAACGTGTAAGCTTTGTTATCCACCCAAAAAAAGACAGAGATCGTTAAAATATTGGCCCTATTTTCTGCGCTATCAAAAGTATCGTGTTCATAAGACTATGTCGTTTAATGAAATGTAATTAAGTATATAAAACTGATTTTTCTACTAAAAAGTAAGAAGTAACTTTACACCTTAATAAAATTAAATTACACTGTGTATGAGGGGGACTGCCCCCTCCTAATGTCCATACTCATTAAGCTAAAGTTTTTTTAGTGCTTTAGAAACCTTTTTCAAATTCAATGACCCTTGTGTGTTCAGTAAATGTTCTTAAAGAGTTTTGACAAAAAGCCAAACTTTAGAGTAAACATCAAGGAATTAAGGAGGGAAGCCATTCCACTCATACAAAGAATAATTTTTTGTTAATTTTAAATTTCGAAGCTGCTCCTTACTTCCAGTTGAAGAAAAAGTAGTTTTTTTTTATTTAATTTCTGATCGTTTCACCAGACCCAGTCCTAACCAAAATATAATGTGGGGTACCGGCACTTTAAATCCCCCGGTTTGTCGCTGTTAAAATGTATATATTAATAATTGTAAATTGATTAGTACCATCCTACTTTTCCAGTTTTTTTTTCTGCTTGAAAATTAAAAAGTTCAATTGCAATTAAAAATTTTGACAAAATTTGAAGATGCTGTCAAATTTGTAATGAACAATGTTTTTGTTGAATAAGTGCTTATAATATTTTTAATGTAGAATTTTGCGCGGACAACGACGAGCAATATTGTTCATATGGATGGAATTACGTGGGGCTTTTGATCTTCTACGTGGCTGATGCCATTTCAACCTCTACAATAGGGTTCTCTGATTGATAAATCTTTATATACATAGGTTTAAATACATTGAAAAATTTATATAATAGAAAAAGATAAATACTAACAATTAAATTGCCGAAAAAAATTTTTTTCTTGCAGTATTTGTCACTCCCACCCCCAAAGACATTCACTGGTAGAAACTCATTTGATCGTAAACTTAAAATTTCTCTTTCAGTGACCATAAAGATTGTGCCACCGAAAAAGTATTGTTTTCTGCCATTTTCATGGCACGAAACTACGATTTTACCCCAAGGAGGGCCAATTTGCAATCAGTTAAAATTTTGAGTAGCTAATCGATTTAAAAGTATGAAAAAAATAAATTTTATGCTTCCGAGTTACAGGGAAGTAATGCCGCGCGGTGGCAGTAACGAATTTAATTAAGTTAACGAATAGTTAAACTAAGTTAAAGAAAAAAGCCGTAACGAATTTAACGATTTTGAACTTCATTTTTCAATGAAATTTCGTTTAGTGGTGTAAATTATGCATCAGCTTTCATGAAAGAGGGGATTCACTGTCTAGGTGGGGGGGGGGGGGGGGCAAATGCCTAAAGAGCATATTTTAATGCCCAAAACTGCTAACCATCACATGATCCTTCAGAAAAATATATAAAAAGAGGTAGGAGTAGTAACCGTCCAATGCATTGAAAACCTAAATGCAAACTTACGCCTGAAGGCATAGATATGTGTTTAGGGTTTTCACGAATTGGGGTTACCAGGGTCATTTGCAAAGAGATATCATTTCTATAGAAGGTATAGTAATTTTTGAAATATGGAATTTGCTTTGAAGGTATATACTTTGCGTACGCGCCCATACCAAAACAGGTTTTTCTGGTAGTCCTATTCTACAGGTCATTACATCTTTGCCAAGAGGAGCGAGTATAACTTGATTGGTGATTAGGATTTGAATAAAAGGAATAGTTTTCTTTTACAATTCATATTAGTAAGAGAATTGAATTCAAAGAGAATAGTTTATTTGCAAGGATATTAGTGAAAAAAAAAAAAAAAATGAGTGGTGCATTTACACTATTGGAGATTAATGATGGAACCGACAGCAGCAGCAGCAGCAGCGATATACGACTACCTAATGTAGCTGTGGAAATAACCGCTGGCTGTAGATTATGTCTTGAATGGGATATTATGTATGCGAGATACGTGATATAATTAAGCAAGTTTTAGCAGGAGGAGCAGCTGTGTTTTTTGCTGGAAAAGTGAATATTCCTCCATATAAATAAACTTCGGTCAGCATTAGATGTCCTATCGAAATATATTCATGAGAACAAAATGCATCAGTGAATATTATTATTGTAATTATGTTCAATAAAAATGTTTCTAAATCAATGGTATTTTTTTTTTTCTTTCTATAGTAGACAGGCGTATATTTTCTAGAGTAGAAAAAAGAAATTCTGATTAGTCTGAAGTTGGTTGTGAGAGAGTTAGGGACTCTAAAAATGGATAGATTCGAGAAAGAGCGAATCATGAGGAATCTCTAGTTCATATGGAAAAAACATTTAATTCTAGATGATGATTTTCTAGAGTTGTCTATTCAAAGGAAGATATTTTCTCGAGGAATGCTTGTCGATATAATGAAAACTGATTCTCCATCATTAGACTATTGTATGAAGCTTCTACATCGTGGTCCAAATGCATTTACACAATTTATTGATATATTGATCACGACACGACAAAATGATATTGTGGATATGCTTTTAAACATTAGTTAGAAAATTTAGGACTTTTTTTCATAAGAAAGATGGTGCTCAAGGATGATTTACGTACTCCTCTCTCTCTCCTCTCTCTCTCTCAGACAATTTTTTTTTGTTGCTAGCTCAGTTTCATTGTGGCAGTGAGGAGAGCGTTAACACATAACAAAATGTTTCCATACATGCCCGTTATGTATGTACACACAGGGCAGCTGGTCATCATGGTGAGAATTGCACAATGATTGAGGAGTATGATGAAAAGTGTAGATTATGCAACCCGTTGTAAATTGCATAGAGGATATGCTGTACAAAGTTAAAGGTTGTAATTCCTGTCTTGAAGAGGTGTGTGACTCTCATCCTAGAGGTCACCTATGCTCCAATTGTCATTATGATAAATGTAATCAGTGGGAGAGTACATATCCCGGTATGATTGGAAAGAATTCTAACCGTGATTTTAGTTTATTGCTACGAGATTGGTATCGTCGTGGTTTTAGATTGTTCTGGGAGGGAGGAACCCCAGGGTCAACGATTCAACTGTTGGAAACAACAAAAGAATATGGTTTCTATGTCATCGTTGTGAAAGACACTGGGTGTTATGATTATAAGCCCACTGATTTTTATTTGGCCTGTGACGGAATGTGATTTCGACACTTGAGGACACTGTTTGTGAAATTGCTTCAAATAGGCAAATTGAAACATTGTGAATTCTATAGAATGAATGAGAATAGTATCATTTGACTATACAAAGAGATATGACAAGAGTGAAAGTCACACTCTACTGTAGAAAATGTGACCCCTGACATTGCACTTACATCAGGATCAGTACACTGTGAATTCAGATAATCTACCTGCACTAGTTGCTTGTCGACAAAATACCTAGGTAGTGGATGAAATCTAAAGAGTAGAAAAGTCGTTTTTCATGTATATAATTTTTTTTTTTTATTAATAAAACAATTTCACATACATCTTTAGAACATTTTTTATTCTTAGGGCACTAAAATCAATATTAAATACACTTGTAAGTATATTCTCCACTAGAAAGTCGTTCAATTGAGGGTAAGTCAACGTAGATGTCGAGAAAATGCTTGTAGGTGTAGCCCCACGGACATCTGAACATGAAAAAGAGTAGTGCATGAAAGCCACCATCGTCTTAGTCGTTAAATCCTGTACTCTTCGTTGATTTTGAATAATGGTTTTCCCACTGCTTTCAATAAAGTTGCTGATGTATGGTGCGTAGAATTTATACGATAGGCCAAGAGGATCAAAAAATTCAATATTCTTCGCTGTTTGAAAGATGCTTAGCCACCAAATGGGACCGGTCTTCAAAGTCGACGGACTGCCCTATTAACAATGATCAGGGGTATTGTTAACACTTGGAATTTTTTCAATGAAGTCCGAAGGTATGCAATTAGGACTGTGTACCGGGACATGTATGGATCCATACTAAATGCGTTGATTGATATTTTGGTTTGTGTTCATGGTGGTGCTAGGGTTCTAGTAGAACACTGCCGTCGGGCGTGATTTCCCAATAGGTTTCAAATTGACCTCAGTGATATTAGCGTGATACTCTCAGTCAGAGCATTGGCAAATGTACACTCTAAACGTACATTCCCTGTTCGTACTATGCCTCATATCCTGTGTGCCTGACAAATCCAAAACAATAACCCCATGATTTTTTTGAAAAAACATTGAATTGGTTATTCCATTTTCAAATAGTTGAGAGTCATGATCTAGGGATTACAATTGTCAAACTCGTACAGAGTTCTATAGGATTTTTTTGTCAAATGATAGAGTGTACAGGCGGAAATACCATTCACTTTTGCACACGAGGGCTAGATAGATTTTTTTTTTCGAAAAATTAAATCGTGGGGGGAAAAATCAGTCCAGGATCCAACGGCACTGCCACTCTTAACAAAAGGCCAATGCCAATTCTTGATGGGATTTCTCCATTGATAAAATGGTGAATCGCTATAGCTACGAGAGCCGGTGGCAATGTGACGTTGATTGGTGATTGTATGGGGGACAAGAAGTTTAATGTTGTTACCATTGGCTCTTAGCTTTTCCACTGCCAATGCAACAGAGCTCATAACCCGTTGTTTTCGGACGTGGAGAATTGCCGATGTGATAATGACATTTGCATCGGGTGCTGCAGGAAGTGTTTTTTTCTCAAAATGAAATTCGATGGGGCCATCTGTAACTTTATGTCAATCTTGACATTGGGGGGTAGCCATTGGGATATATTGAATATCTCATGATTTAATTTTCCAACTAGATGATACTCCTGGGTGACTGCCAGTAAGTCAACTCACCGTCAGTATCAACACCTGTTCGATATTCACATAGCCTAATGATTGTCCTCTCAAATACCTTGTAAGCCTTTAGGTGTCATCATCCATAAATTGTATATGTAGCTTGCATAGTTTGATAAATTATTGCTAGTGCTCACCAAAAGTTCCATAAATACATTAATTTGTTTGAACTAGTTTGTGTAGAATACAGTTTTCATACGAGAGACCATCGCCGGCATTTGGAGTTTGTATTATCTGACTTTTTCTATCACCACAACATTGTAAATCAATAAATGTTGACGACAAATCAATATGAAATAGTCTTCATTGGAAAAACTATTTGGAAAGTGTACTATTTTCCAAAGAGGGGTTGTTGGGGGTGAAAATGTTCATAGTAGCCATACTTGACACTGAACATCAACATTTTCAGCATTGAATAGAATCAATGAGGAAACTAATTGATGGATATGATTCCTTGTGGGGGGAGATAAGTCATCTTATCAGCAGAAGAAATCCTTCTTTGATCTAACTCAATCTTTTTCTTTTTCTTCTTCTTCTGCCATTTGCTATATTGGACTTCGTTGTTTTATTCCTCAAACAGTCCTTGTGTGATGTCCTTGCTTCCTGCCTCGGGTGGAGACTGATGACGCTGAATGACGAGTGCAACGCATCCTGTTTCAATCCCTCCCCATTTTGTCGAGATTTTTAGTTGGCCTCACCACATTCGGCGCTCTTGCTGAAGATCTAATATTTTCCTTAACACATATCTCCCTGAAAATTCTTGCCCGGCCCCCAGTCCTGTAGTGTGGAGGCAGCCAAAATTTGATGCAGCAGGTTACAAGATATTTTTCTGGCAAGGGGTAGTGCAGAGAACGAAAATAAGCCTAGCCAAACCAGCCTACCAAGAACCATAGGCCAGACATTGTAGTACGCCCCTTGTTAGTAGTCCAATCCATTGCTATTTGACGTGGGGACTCAAAGCACCGAGGATAACAGTCAATATCGGGGACAGACAAATGGAATTCTTCTATTGTTCATCTTTAGGTCTATTGTACCGTCGTCGTCGTTGACAATGGGTCGAAAATGACATGTAATCACAGCTAAGCCTTTTTGTTATTGCTAGAGGATCACCCAATTCACTTCTTAGTAGTATTAACTGACAGAGTTTCAAATACGAAAAGTGTTTAGCAGGAAAACATACATTGAAGATGCTTTATATTCTATAGTGATGAACAAGTTCATGAGTTGTTTTTCGTTCAAGAACACGTAGGAGGGGGGGACAATTTGAATTACCGACTCTCGACGACGTTTATCCACAAAGGATGCATAGAGAAAAATATGCAAGAGTCCGAGGGCAAACCATGTGGCATAATCATCAAAAAAATAATACTTGATTCATTCCCGTAAACGGTGCCCAGCATTTTTTCCCATTGATCATATTCTGTTTAACAGCCAAGAACATCTCGCTCAGATTATCATTGAGAATAAATTATTTCAGTGTCAAACAGGTGAGGTAATGTAAATTCCTCATCAATTGCTTCAACTGAATAATTAAAATGAATTTTCCATTCCACGATACGAGATTTTTCTATTGATGTACGACACAAATTCTCCCATATTTATCATATTCATATATTTCAACAATTTGGCATGTGGGATATTCAGTAGATTTAAGTGCTTCAACCCATTTCATAGTCGGACAAAAGAGTGTCCTAATCGAATGGTATAACTTTTATATCATACACCACGAGCCTTTCTTCAGGATGTCATAGGCTCCATTTTGAGAATACAGTCGACAAGAGCACTTCATATGCACCGTCAAATTTGATGGCGGGGGAGAGTGGGGAGTTTTGTCCAAAAATCACACTTGTCGACTATTCATACGTCATTTTAGAGAGGATCGGAAACGTTGGACATGAAAGGTTACATAGAAATCATGGGGCGGCATTGTCAATATCTTCAACACCGATCCAAGAATCAAAATCAGAGTTGTATCCTAGCCACCGAACAAGTAACTGTTTCTTACCCCCGCGCGAGTACGTGGTCTTTAATATCTTTTCAATTTGACTATTAGATTTTCACTAGCATTTTTTAACTTTTTGTAATAGTCATAGTCATAAAAGCCGCCGAGAATCTCCTCATTCTTTGGTATCACGCAGGCGATAAGTTATGGGTTTTTTTAGTGTTCTAGGATTTTTGCCATTTAAAAAGTTCCGGTGGACCATAAGTAATTCCCCTTTTCAAAAAACTTAGTTGTTCTATTAATTCGAACAGTATCACCAAACATTGAATTATTTTTTCATCTTTCTTGACAGCCGACCTGATTCATTGGAATACTGTTTAAGAAAGGTGTCAATGTCCAACATTGTATCATGATCCAGAATGATGACAACTTCCGTTGGCGTAGTAGACTTTGACAACGGTCGATGAGGTCGTTTGATTATAAATCAACATGTGATTTTATCAAGATCATGAATAAAAGCCGATGTATTTTTCAATGTACAATATCTTGAAATTAAAAGTCGAATAGTCTTTATCACAATCGTTCGGCCAATGCAGCCTTTATAGGACTGTGACTATTGACTAGAGTAGTGTACTATATTTCTCTAGTACTTTTGCAACATGGGGATTAAACAAATTGTCCACTACCGCGATTCCGTTTGAATTTTTTTTTACATGAAATCCTGATGGAGAATAGACTTTCAATGGCCGTCTGAGGCAACTTTCAAACAACCTCTCTTTGATCGCAATGGAATTGCCTATGCATAACGAACTATAAACACTGATTGCAAGTAGAATGTACTTGTACGGTCGTTATATGTGACGTCTTCTTCGAAGCTCAGTCTAAGAGTCAGGAGATCTGCTTGCATTATATTGCAAGGGGTAAAAGGCTTTAGTTTTTCGATATTGATTGGCACGAAGTCTATGATTTTCTATGCAGGAGTGTAACTTGATTCATTCTGTAGATAGTCCCTTGTACATTTTTAGTCGCGAACACCAGTGACTTTTGGGAAAGAGTTGTGGGGGAACTTAAAGACTCCCCCGCCTCACCAAATATTTTCATAAAAAAACACCTTTTCAGAACCTTCAACCATTTTTTGAACGTAAACACGTTGTGTAAGTCCGCTAACCTTTTGTATACTGCTGTTGGTGGCTGGCTGATGGTGGTGATGATGACTTGATACGTCTTCGCTTTTGTCTAGCTATCAGCGGTGTGCTAGATTTTCCAAAATTGATTTAAAATCTTCAGTTCACTTTTAATGGTGTCAATGTTGTTGTTGTTGTTGATGATGACGATGATGCATGTTCATTTATTTTTTTTTAGAATTTGGTCTATTGGCAATTAAGACTTTTGGGGAAGTTTAATTTTTTTTAGAAAGTCGTATAGATGAGTGGTCAAATGATAATAGTCCTTTTACGATTGTAACCATATCATAGATTAAACAAGTAGATTCTAGCTCTTGCCCTGGGAATTATAAACTCCCGTCCCATTTGCTCCTTCAACTTGTGAAATGTTATCACTTTCCAAGAAGAATTAGGCTAGGAGGTCGGTTCTACTTTGTTCACGATATTGAGTGGGCATTAGATTTCCAATTTTCAATACAGTCGAAATCCCATTTCCTCCTTCTTTATTGTGTTTCCAGCAGCAGAATCCTGAGGAGATGATTCTTTTTTGGAGATATAGCAGTCAGCAGCAGTGGGCTTCGAAGCGATAGGACTTGTGTTGTGTCCCACTCGGCGAAGTGCATCTTGAAGTAAAAGCAGTGTTTTTGATCATCCATCAATATTTTTCACTTGTCAATGGAATTTACTCATATTGTCTCAAACGAAAGTGTTTTGGAACGGGTGAGAGAGCGAGTTCTATTGGAGTCAATTTATAGGGTTTTTGCCATTCTCTGTCTTTAGAGGAAAAACTGGTTTTGACAAGTCCGCAATTATTGGCAGTTAGAAAAAAGTGTTGGGAAAAAGCTAACGCCCGCCTGAAGAAGTCGTTTTCCTTTTGAAATTCTTTCCTTTCTTTTTAGAGGCCAATGTACGTATCAAATGGGAACGATGTTGCTTTGCCCTGTTGCTGTAACTACTTCTGGTCACTTGAACATTACCCCTCGATCAAATTTAAACAAATAGTTCGGATATTAGATTTAATGAAATCATTGTTCAATCTACCGGATATTTGAAGTATTGCTTTCCATAAGCGGAGGTTTTGAAAGTGCTTAGAACTGGAAAACAAATGTTCTATTTTCATTTAGTTTCTTCATATCTTCAGTGTCATGATAGCAACTACTATGGGTCTTTTTAGTGTTCCACGGGGAGGGACCACATACTTGTAATTTCATTGTCAAAAAATATCTATCTGTGACTACACGCAGGATCCTCGGGTGTATTTTGATTAAGATGCCAATAGGATGTAGCCTCGTATGGTTTATTAGTTGCCTGATTGTATGCTGAGAAAGCAGAAATCATTGGGGGCTTCCCGGATAGGATTTGTTTATTGAGAGTTATAGCGAGCTAGAATCACGAACAACTCTGTAGATGATATAGTAGGTGCAGGTTCAATGCAAGTGTTCGCATACATTTTGCTCTTGATGATAAGAGATTGTGTAGAATCCAGAGTAACGGAAATCTTGTTTCCATATGATGAGAAGCGAACAGTGAACAGTTGCAGCATTTTCCTGGGACTACATTTGTTCAATAGATTTCAGAGGCCAGATCGTCAATGATCAACCAAGGGAGTTGTGTTCAATAATGCTGAAAAAACATCAAGTCCCTGTATGAAATTTGTATCTGCACCTAACCGCTGTCGTGGCAGGCAATTACTGACTTTTTTATTTTATCATATGGGACTCCTGCCAAATATACTATAGCGCAATAGTAGATTTTTTGCGGCTTTTCCACAAACATTTTATCAACAATTTTTAATTATTTTAGTTAAGAGTGTTGTTTTGCCCGACATTGACGGTCCAGCACAGAAACGATCTGAAATGGGTGTTTTAAATTGAGGTATACATGTTCCCTTCAACAGTCAGTTCAACCATATGGTCACCGGACAACTAACTGTAGAGCTATGGGACTGTCTAATGATACTAAATAATTTGCCTACTACTACTACTACTGTACTACTAACTACTCCGTTCAAGAATAATAATTAACGAGAGAAGAAGAGAGAATAAAAGAATAATATTTTCTTTTATATATACATAAAAAGGTGACAGATACTTTTAATTTTTTTAAAAATACTACATTGAAAAAGGTGCACATTAAACCATGAATAAAAAAAATACACTTTTTTTTTTTGAATTATTTATAATAAAAAAAAACAACATTTAAATAGCCACTAGAAAAAAAACACTTAAATAAATACACTTTTTTTTCTGTTATTTTTATATATAAAAAAATACAACATCTTATTGGACTAACTGCACTTGTGGTGAAATAATATCATACACTTTTACTTACAACATTTTAAATTTTGGGGTCCCCCCCCCGGGAGTTCGGCCGCTGCGGCGGCCGGGGCCGGGAATCAAGACCGACGGCGCCGGGGGGCCCGCTGCGGCGGGCCCGGGCCGGGCTGGCATTAAATACTGGAAATTGATCTGCCTTGCAAACACGTGCCACACACACACATTGAAAATTGATTGTGATAGAAAAAAAAAAGAATTAGAAAAAAACCTAATTACCCAAAAAAAAAACCCCTCCCACCCAACAATTTATACTTTTTTTTTTTTTTAGTGAATTTAAGAACAATTTTTTTAGACCGAGTTGTTTTCTGTACTCTGTACAATTCAACTCGGTCTGAAATCTAAATAATGACCGTGTGGTAGTACCTTCACACCATCCTCCAAAGTTACATAGACTTTGTCCGATATGGCAAGACTGGCGTTTTTCCTCAACTCTAAACTGTGTAGTTTTTAAATTGTTAAGATTCGAATCGCCATGACTTTCGCCCTTTGGTAACTAAACTACGTTCCACACAGTTTCCGTATAACACACTCATATCGAAATTATTTTTTACAAAGTGATGTATAGTTACCCCCTGCTCAAACTTGTTTGATATCCTTGCGTGCGTTTCCACACAGTATACCTTCGGTCCAGGAAACACCCACTGGATATCAGATCGCTACCCGTTTCAGATTTTACACATTAACAATGATTTGGGGCCTGGCGTTTCACTAGCTACTGGTAGAGGGGATTCGTCCCAGTTAGTGTAGTCGCATCGTGAGCTAATGTACTCGCCATTTTTCCGAAATCATTCAATAGATTTTCAGTTTGACTTTTAACAGGAGATGAATTAACAGTGTCCCCGTAGTACACTTGAACTTTGTCCCTCAATCGGTACCACTGGTACCTTGCATTACATTATAATAAAATGACAACATGAGTTTCTTGGATATTTTCAGTTATTGCACTTCGCCCGCAAATATTTTTTATTTATATTGTACAATGTTTCTTTTCTTGCGATGTAGGAGAACCATATTGGATATCTATGATTGTGAAACGATGTGAAGTTTGGATCCGGCATGAAATTCGAGCACAATCTTTGGGTGTTGGTTTACAATGTCTACCTCGACTTCTGTGTCGTATAGCTCTCGCAGTACATTTTTTACCGAACAAGCTGAGTTCAAAATGATTTTTATAGACTTCTTTTTCAACTTTCGTTTTTCGCTTGTGAAACGCTTACTGTCTGACAAAGGTGTCAATAAACGTTTCATGTAAGGCTTTTGATCAAATTGAGGGCTCTATGAATCTTTGTGACCTTGAAACCATTGGACACCGTCCATTTCAATAGCACGTGATGAACAACCGATATTCTGTTTCGGGATTAGTAGATCGGCAATTAGTTTTTGTTTTGAAGGTACCCAGTGCATACTCCCGTCCTCTACTAAAGATAAAATTGTAGGGCTCAGAGAGTCCCCTACCCACCGGTCTATTTATGCACGGAAAAAACAAAGTCTTTTTACCGAGTCCATGGATTGTCCATGGTATTTCACCGTCAATTCTATCAAAAAACCATCCCTGTGCCCCATTCCTCTCCTCAACGCTGGCAATGTCGGGGAAATTCGAAGGCAACAGGATTGTCAAGCCATTTATAATTGCCAGACGGCAACAGTAGTGAGACATTGCGATATGGGTAAAGAGAATTCATATCCAAAAAAAAAACTGCGTCCGACTTTTCATCGGTGTGCTGTCCACTCGGATCAGTTTTCATGATACGATCCCGTCGTAAAAAACATACCCACCCCTGCATTGATCTCTCTACAAAGAGATGCTGATCCACATCGGCGATCAGACCTATTTCTTCTTTGCTGATTTTAAGTATCAAGTCCATCACCAAATGGGGAGTGCGAAAAATAATAACCTAAATCCAACCCAAATTCCCCATAGATTTTATCCGTATTTTTTTGCACACAATATCCAGAATTAGTCAGTCACTGGTCAAGACTGGCCAAGTAAAGTTACAATAATCCCACCCATTTTTACATCCGCCCTTTGCCCAAGGACCCTCTTAGCAAATTCAGTAATCGCTAGTGGTGCACAAGCACTCTCTTCGAGTACAGTCGAATTGTGTAAAAAGCTTCAATAAAATGGGCGGTAGTGACACCATCATCATAGCCTCGAGCCAGAGTTGTAATAATCATATGGATATCTATACCCTTACACGTTATATAAGGAATTAAATCATACATTTCATCATCGGGGAAGCGCTGTTTTGAGGAAGGGGGAAGCTATTCAAAATTGTCCCCTTTTCTGCCTCACCTGAAAGCAATTGACTTAAGATTTGGGGAAGAAGCTGAAAGAGTCTAACAAAACGGATTTTATTCAGGCACGTGTTACCCTTGTCAACTGTTTTCCACATGAATTCTAGCAGCAGTAGCTTCTCCGATGATTTTGGGTATGATATTATATGAAAAAAGCAACACCTCTATCTATCCATGCGTCATCTACAAACTCCTCCCTTCTGGCAATGCGGGGCCAAATCGCCGTGAAGAACAAATCTGTGCTTAAGTCGTAATTGGAATAATTGTGTATAAAAACAGGTACGAAATATTTTTTGTCTACGTTTAAATTGCCAAGTGACTGGTGTGCTACCCCTCTAAAGTACTCCCTCCCGATGTAATTTCCTCGCCACAAATGATCATTTGGTCGATCACCTTTTCCTGCTCCCCCCATTCCCAACACCCATCATCAAATTCTCCCTTGCAAAACCCAAACTCATTTTACGATTTTTAATGGCCACTATGTCATCTGGTGATCAGGACCATCAGGATAGTTTGTATAACGAAGGCGCGGCGAAATTGCACCGTTCGCTGTTTTGACTAGACTGACACAATGCCCGAGGGCGCATGCAGTCTTCACCGTCACTCAACTCTCAACTACCTCCTAAAGCACTGCACAGGTTATTATTGGAATCTCGTTGCGCGCGCGTGAGCGTATAAGAGACCCCCGTATGGCTCATGTATTTTAACATGATTTGAATTTGACGGATCACACAGCGTTCTGTCAGGGCTTAGCCTCGCAGTCGTCAAAGCGATCTTTTATTTGCTCTGCAGGAGCGTGTTTTGAAAATTTTATAAAACGTAAGACTCGCTCTATCTCCGCTTACCGTCTCCACTAGCCTGGTATCCATGACGTTTAGAGTGTTTCATGTGATGCCTGTAACTTTAAATCAGAGCGAAATCTTGAGAGGCATGTTGGACAAGTTAATAGCATGCACCCCCACGCCCCCCCCCCCTTTTTACCCTCACATAAAACCCTACTAATATCCGTAATTGGATTGAAATGACCAATTGAATCGGAGTCTGTGGGTGGGGTGTATAGAAGCCACACCCAATATTCTACTGATTCAATTGAAGGAGCCCCGCACTGGAAATAATACACCCTTCTTATCGGAACGCTGACCCCATTCAAATTCTGGTTCATACTGTAACAACCGTGACCCCAATCTTTAAATGTGCAAAAGCCCGCTCAAAAAAATATCTATTCCTTTTAGTGTCACGGGATATTGACCATTTAAACAATTAAAATTTTACTTTGGGGAACTTTGAACCCTCCTACCATTAACTGCCATTTTATTCAAGTTCTTCTTAGTGGCATCATTGCGCAGAGATCTGTATGCCGCAATTAAAAACGCATACTTGAAACACTGCAGCCTCGTATCGAAACAGATTCGTTGTATCCCCCTACACCCCTCTAAATCTGAATGATATTTTAATTCAATTGCCTCTCCTCCCCCATGCCCACCTCTTACAATAAAATCCTTTTTAAACCTACAAATGTTAACATTTAAAACTTTCAATAAATAAAACCACAGATCCACTACCCCCTCGTTATAATTTTCCCACTTACTTTGAATACTATTGGCCCAATTCTAGAAAAACCTCCCCATAATTTGATAAATGCGGGTGTATTGCCAACATCTCTGTGTGCAAGTATTTCGAATACATCTCACCCGCACTTTTATTTAAAAAAAATATTTTTAGTGCTATTGATGCTTTTAAAAACTGACCCCCACTCCCCACACCCCCATTTGTTGTTCAAGAATGGCTCGAATCTTATCAGTATATGAATGTGTAATGGCCAGGGGATCTGTTATTATATCCCCCGACACTAGAGAGTTGAAAGGGTCACCGAATTTGGCGCTGTAGACTAACGTGTGATGCAAGGCAGAGTTGGAGAGAAACAAAATCCGGAAGAGGGGATACTGTTGCTGTTGTATTACTACTACTTCTATCTATAGCATTAAGTGGAGTGGTGGCGGGTGACAGAGAATTGTCAATAACACCACTCCCAGTCTGTTCAATCACATTGGGGGGATGTGGCATGAGTGTCCCCTAGTACATATTCCAATGTGTTTGGGGACAATTGGTCGAGCCAGCCTGTATTGTCCTCTGATGGAATTTCGTTATGAGGACCCGAGTTCAGATTTACTTGTAACATCATCTAAATATTCACGCATGAAACTATCTGTCCACCCCGGATCCTCAAGCATGTCAATATCACAGCTTAAGTCATCCAGGCTGGCCATTTCCCCAAAAAAAAGCATCGTTAAGGAACCCTCTTTCCCACTCCATATTCTCTAGGACCAGTGTAGCTTCATCCCTGAACTCTGCTGGTGGTGACAGAATTGGTCCTGTAAATATAGTTGCTTCATCACTCAATGATGTCGCTGGTGGTGGTGCTATATTTTTAATCTGTAGAAAAAAAAAGTTTATTTTTTATGTAAATTTTTTTATAGTTAATAAACTTTGTCAATTTCTCATAGTCATTGTCACACTACCATCACCATCACCTGAACAATTAAAAGAAGAAGAAAAAAAAGTTACATTGTCTTATGTCTTTCATAATGTCAACTGAACATGTTAAAAAATATATATTTTTTTTTTTTTTTTTTTTTTTTTTTTTTTTTTTTTTTTTTTTTTTTTTTTTTTTTAGTCAGGAAAATGTATTTAGTCTTATTCTTAGAAGGGTAAGTTAGAACAAGAGAATGATAAAAAAAACTAATGGTTTTATTCCAAAAATTTTTTAAAAAATAAAAATGCAAAATATGGGTCCAATTCGATTGTTGAGCCTCTTCATTATAATTCTCAATGAAATTTGACCATCCTTCAAACGCTTGTTAATAATTAAATAAAAAAAAAAACAAATTTTTTTTTTCAACTGAAAGTAAGGAGAAACACTAAAACTTAAAATGAACCAAAATTATTACGTATATGAGGGGGGTTCCCTCCTCCTCAACACCTCGCCTTTCACGCTAAGTTCAAAATTTTGTTCCAATTCTTTAGAAATGACCCCTGAATCAAAAAGGTCGCTTAATTAGAATAAATAGCTCTTTTGAAAGCAATAAAAAACTTAGCCTAAAAGAGTGAGGTATTGACGAAGGGCGAACCCCCTCATATAGGTATTTTTTTTCAAAAATAGGGGGCAATTGCTCCTTATATCTCAATTGTCACCACTACTATCCTAAGCTCCTGCTGAAGATAGGTTCGAATATTGAACTTTGTATTTTTTAAAAGTAAATGCACAAAAAGGTATTTTTTTCAAAAATAGGGGAGCAATTGCTCTTATATCTCAATTGTCACCACTACTATCCTAAGCTCCTGCTGAAGATAGGTTCGAATATTGAACTTTGTATTTTTTAAAAGTATAAATGCCACAAAAAGGGTATTTTTTTTTCAAAGATAGGGGGGCAATTGCTCCTTATATCTCAATTGTCACCACTACTATCCTAAGCTCCTGCTGAAGATAGCTTCGAATATTGAACTTTGTATTTTTTAAAAGTATAAATGCCACAAAAAGGTATTTTTCAAAAATAGGGGGCAATTGCTCCTTATATCTCAATTGTCACCACTACTATTCTAAGCTCCTGCTGGAGCTAGCTTCGAATATTGAATTTTTTAAAAGTATAAATGCCACGAAAAGGTATTTTTCAAAAATATGGGGGCAATTGCTCCTTATATCTCAATTGTCACCACTACTATCCTAAGCTCCTGCTGAAGATAGCTTCGAATATTGAACTTTGTATTTTTTAAAAGTATAAATGCCACAAAAAGGTATTTTTTTTCAAAATAGGGGGCAATTGCTCCTTATATCTCAATTGTCCCCACTACTATCCTAAGCTCCTGCTGAAGATAGGTTCGAATATTGAACTTTGTATTTTTAAAAAGTATAAATGCCACAAAAGGTATTTTTTCAAAAATAGGGGGCAATTGCTCCTTATATCTCAATTGTCACCACTACTATCCTAAGCTCCTGCTGAAGCTAGCTTCGAATATTGAACTTTGTATTTTTTAAAAAGTATAAATGCCACAAAAAGGTATTTTTTCAAAAATAGGGGGCAATTGCTCTTTATATCTCAATTGTCACCACTACTATCTTAAGCTCCTGCTGGAGCTAGCTTCGAATATTGAACTTTGTATTTTTAAAAAGTATAAATGCCACAAAAAGGTATTTGTTCAAGAATAGGGGGCAATTGCTCCTTATATCTCAATTGTCACCACTACTATCCTAAGCTCCTGCTGGAGCTAGCTTCGAATATTGAATTTTTTAAAAGTATAAATGCCACAAAAAGGTATTTTTTCAAGAATAGGGGGCAATTGCTCCTTATATCTCAATTGTCACCACTACTATCCTAAGCTCCTGCTGAAGCTAGTTTCGAATATTGAATTTTTTAAAAGTATAAATGCCACAAAAAGGGTATTTTTTTCAAAAAATAGGGGCAATTGCTCCTTATAATTTTCACCACTTGTAAGATCCTCTTGAAGCTACCAAAAAGGTTTTTTTTCACCTAAAATTGCTCCTTATATCTGAACGTCACACTATCTTCGGGTGAAGGCTAGCTGCGAAATATTGAACTTTTTAAAAGTAAAATACACTTTTACCAAAAAAACTCTATTCTGTATATGAAAGTATACAGAAGTATACATACCTGTGTAAATTGCTTATCGAAGATATACATGCTTACTATTTAAAGTCCGCTTTGCATGCGACCCACTTAGAATTCAAATCGGATTAAAAAGCGATGGTAGATCTGATAAGTAGCGGATGTATGCAAATGCATTAGGGCAAAAATACCAGTCTAAAAGTGCGCGGGGTCGGGGGTCAACTGTATAGTAGCAAATTGTTTTCGCTTTCGTTTTTTCAAATAGTTAGTTTTTTTTGTCTAAAAGGAATATTGGAATTATTGCATTAGAATGCATCTTGGTTTAGAAGTTACGAGGTAAGGTTTTTTTTTTCGTTATAGAAATGCTGATAAATCATTCCTTATACATATACCAAGCTAATTTGGTTAATGAAAGAAAATGAAATAGTTTTTTAGAAACAAATTTTAAGTTTTACTCATCAAAAGCTATGCCCCTGAGAAAATTTACCTTATTTTTGAAAATAGGGATAGAAACAAAAAAAATTATGTATATATACTTACAAATTCTGACCGGGCTTCTATATCTGAACTCCCTGGCAAAACTTGAGGGGGGTTAAGGTCACAATCTTCAGTCGGCTGAGCTGAGGCATTATATAAGGCAGTCCACTCCCTTTTCAAGTTCCTTCCAGCTGATATGGAGCTAACACTGGGGTCAGAGGTCCCTGTCATTAAAAGATTCGCAGGCATTGGCTGGTCCAGATCTTGTGGAGTTCTAGCAGCGAATTTGTAGATAAACTGAAGGTCTTGTAGCTTGCATTAATATACCTTCGCTATATCTTACCCTCTTTTCAGAAGGGGGGGTATTGCATGTGTCCACTTCCTTGAAAAAAAAATGCATTTTGGGTTGGAAAATAATTCAGTTTATGGTAGGCATTTAAAGTAGTGTAAAACATTTTTTTTTCAATAGAGCTAAGCACTTTTTTTTCAAAAACATCCCTAAAAAGGTTAACTGATCATGATAAAAATCACACCGTAAATGCAGACTGGCCTGGAAGTATTTTCAAAAACACCCCTAAAAAAAAAAAAAAAAAAAAAAAAAGCCGCCGTAAGCTTCAACAACCTATAAGAGAATTATTTAGAGGTTTCAGCTCCTAAAAACAATAGGCTTCTAAGTATATAAGTACCCTTAGTTCTAGTGTAAGGAAAGAATTTCTTCCTTAACTTAATCACAAGACAATTTCTTTTTTTATTATAATAATGAGAAAATTTTTACTCACCAGAAATTGCTTTGAATTATCCATTTTCTATGTAAATGCTTACAAAAAATGTCAGTTGTGTTACGTTCAATAAACTATTGAAAACTGTTGAAGAATCTAAGTTGAAACTTGAATATATACAAAAATAATTGGCATCTAAAAAAAATACACCCGGTTTTTCCAACACGGATCTAACCTAAAAAAAAAACTAGTATATCATGAAATGGAAATTTAGTTAATTGTGCCAGAAAAAACTTGAACCAGAACAGATTATAACCAACCTGTTTGGTACGGGCACGTACGCAAAGTATATACCTTCAAGCAAATTCCATATTTCAAATTACTATACTTCTATAGAAATGATATCTCTTTGCAAATGACCCTGGTAACCCCAATTCGTTGAAAAACCTAAAACACATATCTATGCCTTCAGGCGTAAGTTTGCATTTAGGTTTTTCAATGCATTGGACGGTACTACTGGTAGGAGGCTTAGGAATTAATCAAAATCTTCCTCTATGTAGTAAAAAAATATCCCATTCTCATACCTATCGGCAAAGAGGGGGAAAAGGCGAGACCATCATGAACCCAAAACAGAAATCAGATTGCAAAAAAACACAGAAATACACCATTCCCTTCCCCATTCAACATCCTTCCCAAACATAATAATCACTACCTTTGCAATTGCTTCCCACCAGACCCATCCCCCCTATTGCCGGGATATAGCCCTTCTCCATATCCTATGCCGTTACTGAATTTATTGGTGTGTATTATTTTTATACTTAAAAGTTTTTTATTCTGAACTTTCTGTAAGTAAATTTATCAGTGAACACCACCTTATTCGCCTCAGTTAACATGTCAAAAACATCTGTAAACGGAATATGAAAGTTTACAGTTAGTTTCATTATAGATTAATAAAATGATGACTTAAGGCACACACACCGGAAATTTTTCGGGGAAAGACAGATAATAAAAGCTTCTATTGGATAATTTGAATAAAAACTCTCAGAAAACTCAGAAAAATTAAGGATTTCGGATCACCTAGACTCTAATCTCAACCCCTCCCCCCTGTTGCATACATGTCTGCGTGACATGATTCTGAGATGAGTTTAATCTTGAGCAAAACCACGATGTTTCAGAAGAAGAACCAGTGGGTTTTGTCAACTGGTGGTTTACTTTCATCACACAAGATCATGATCTTGTTAAATCATAGCATAATCGGTAGAGTTGTAGCTCTTATTGTTGTAAATTTACTAACTCTGGTAACTGGGGGGGGGGTATCCCCTAACCTCATATTTTCCACCACTAGTCTTGAGTCCAGAGCCGCTGAGCTCGGTTTGCCTCGTTAGTAACACCTTGGCTGTACTAAGTTTAAAAAAATTGGAAGTGAACGAGCTAACATTGCAGTTAAAAAGTTACTCGGGTAAAATTATATTCTATGTTATTTAAAGGTCAAAGTCTTACCTGCAAACTTGCCATTGATTGATAAGCAGTGAAGTTAAAACATGAAAGCAGTACTCAGGGTCAAAATAATTTTTAACAATTGTATATTTCTTCTTTTTCAAATCCTTGGATGTTATCCCCAATGTCGCAACTGACGCTACTTCATTTTTCAATGCAGATTGATCTTTACCAGACAGATCTAAATCTATAATTTTTGTAGAAAATTCGCCTTCGCCTGTAGTATTTATCGTTTCATTTTTCTCTTCATCAGCGACAAAGCTTGTGTTGTTGTAAGTATCATTGTAATTCCTTAGATAACTTTCAATGTTGCTCTTTTTGTCAATTTCAACTGTGTCGTATATTGAGTCATCCTGAAAGCATACAGATTAAGTGTATTCATACCTCCAAACATATTCGATGGTTTACTATATTCTCGTTCGATTTCACACCAATCCGACCCGATGAGCCAAACTAACGAAATTGGAGTCAAAATGTATTATAAAAACCTATGTGTGTGTGGGGGGGGGGGCTTCCTTATTTTTTATTTTTTTCGCAATGAAAATACCAAAAAGAGGTATTTTTGAAACGAAAATACTAAAATGGTTAGTTTTTTATATTAAGCGGGGCAACCGCCCTTCTGACTCCCTCCCAGAAAGGGTACTCAAATTTGTCAAACCGGAAAAAAAACATTGTTCAATTGCATGTGAGTTATAGGTAACTATGGATAAACCTAGAAAACAAGGAAGTCTTGGGGGATGCCTAGGCAGTGCCGTAATTTTGTCAAAATCTTGGGGGGAGGGGTAAAGCTGGAGCCAATTTTCCAAAATCAATAGAAAATTACAGTCAAAACTAAAAAAAGCCATTCAGTACCATAAAGGTACTATTTAGTGCTATTAAAGTACTATAAAGGTACTTTATAATACTATAAAGGTAAATACGTACTAAAAAAAACAGATCCGTTTCTATTGATCCTTGAATTTTATGGGTTTATCTTAGTTTTGACAAGATTAGGATGGCACTAAATTTCCACTGGGGGGGGGCGTCAAAATTAGGTCTGGGGGAACCAAGGTCTGGGATAGACAGTTGCCCTTCCTGCCCCATAGCAAATTACGCCCCTGGGACTAGGGCCTTTTTTGCTCCTTTGCGAGAAGTATTACACGAGTCTTCGCCTTTGGACTAAAATTTCTACAATACTTAAATATTACAACCTAGCATTCCTCAGACTTCGTGTTTTATTTCTAATTCCTCTTCAGTTAATACGAAAAACAGAAATTTATTGTGTAGGAGCAGATTTGTTGAGGGGGAATTTTGGAATTTTGGAATTTTGGAATCGACACTACTCTTGCCTGTCTTAAAACCAAAATTTTTGTACAAATTATTGTAGTAGGAGCATGAGGTGATAGTCAGACAGAAGCAATACTATTTCTGCCGTATCAAATACAAGCAGCTCACGTATTGATGAACCGAATAAAAACATCAGTTTTCAGGTAAAAACTAATTATTGCTAAAATACTAAAAAAAATTCTAATTACAGCCTTGTTACATTGAAGCCATATTAAACAGCTATTAATTTCCTCTATTGAGTTATTAGTATTTGAATTGAATCCTTCCGAACCACCTTGACTAGACTTTCCTATTAATACTACAGGAATAAGAGGACAACGATCTTGTTATACATTGAGATATGAAAATAGTAATTAAGTAATGATTTAGAATTTTGAAACAGAGATACCTAAGTGAAGCCGTCTTATTCAGGAGCATACTTAAATTTTTAAAGTTTTATTCTCCTCATACCCACTGAAATTATTCAAATACGAGTAGCTCTTAATTCCCAATCCCAACAACATGTGTAATGATTTGGATACAATGACGAGAATAAAGGGATCACGTTTGAAGCAGCCGAAGTTTGAACTTCTTTTCTTATTTGGAATAGTGGCACTCAATACACATAGCGGTACAAAATTGTAATATTTTCTATCTGCAAGTATTTTCAGCCACACAGTTACGTTAATTTCAACTTTCTCATTTAAATCTTGTACTATACTTTTTAATTTATTAAAACAAATTTAAATGTTTTTTTTTTTCATTTTTTGCCATTTGGGTAAAGGGGCTTGAAATTCTCACCACGCATCTCTCGGAAATGATGAAATTGGTGGTATAATTTTCATCAAGTTTGCCCTTCCCTCCGTTTGGGCTTTATATTTTCAATTTTTCTAAGATTACACAAACATTCTTCTGCTAACAACCTTTAACGGTACGATTAAAGAATTTTACATGGGGATTCCACATCAAAAATTGGTTGTTTTAATGCATAAATTCTTAAAAAAATTTCCATGATTTTGGAGTTTTAGTTTTTATTGAGACAAGCGCTTTTATCTTCCGTTCACTACCATGACAGAGGTATCTTGGTATCTTTTGATTTGATTTTCAAAATTTTAAGAATAAAAACTTCTAATAATTCAGTGAGCTATTTGTTTAAGTCAAGTGAACTATGTTTTTTATTTATTTGTTTGAAAAACCAGTTATACAGACAGGAAAAATACACAGACCATAAACAAAACAAGGGAAAAAAACACAAAACGGAAAGCATACAATTGGATTCTAAGAACGCGAAAGCTCCCATCTGAGTGTAAACTGAGAGATTATATGCTTACTTGCATAGAGGGGTGAATAATGTCCTCAAGAGAAAACCCCAGTATCTAAAAGAATAGAAAATTATGACCTAAAAATCTAATTTTTTGGTAATTTAGACTCTCACCACCCTCATTCTCGCAAAAAACTTGTTCTAAGGTGACCGTTTTCAGGAATGGTTGTATCCAACTAATGGTTGTAGAAAATACAGAGAATGGTTCTCGTTATAAATGGTTCTTATTTCCTAAAAATGACCTTTTAAAGCAGAAAAAAAGATAGTCTCTCATAAACAAAAGTTGTAGACACTTTGTGCTTGAACGACAATATGGACCCAAATAAGGCAAAGGGTCATAGGGCCCCCCCAAAGTAATAATTTTATGTAAAATCTTGTGGAAATGTACCTGTTTACAAAGTTGCACTTCCATGAAGTTTTGTGCTTTGTTCTTAAGAAAAGTGCAGAAGAATATATCAATGGTGTTTTATAAATCATTGAAAAAAATAAACAATTTGAATAGAAAAATCCAGGCTTTTTAAATGAAGTTAAGGGGTTACGTCAAAACTAGCGGGGCTGCCCCCTGCTCATTACCCTAGAGTTTAACTTGCAGTTTACTGAAAGCTTCGTAGAGTCTTAGAAGTATAGTTTGTTGGTTACTCCTAGTATTGTCGTAAATACCCGGGGGATAGGGGATGGGAGCACCCATCCTCCAATTAAGGAAAACGTTTGATTGCTCAAGTCAGGAAGTCACTCTTTTTGTTCATTTTTTGCTTTATTTAATTCTTGGCAGCTTTTTATTTCAGTCTTGAAATAAATTTGATGGCTTTATCGGTCAAGAATTTCTTGAATAGTGAAGCTACACGTAGAGAAATAGTTATAAAAAAAAAAATTAGAAAACGCTCTCAAAACATGAAAAATGGAAAGAGTCCTTGAAAAACTGCGGAACTCTAACTCCATACAAGGCCGTAGCCAGGGGGGTTACCCCCCCCCTCCCCGAAATGTTTGGTCGACTCGTAAAAACCTCACAAAAATGAATATAAACAAATTTCTTATGCTTTTTAAAAAGTTTTTTTGTAAACCCCCTCTCCCCCCAAAAAAACTTCTTTTGTACCCCCCCCCCCCCCCCCCGAAAAAAATCCTGGCTCCATATATATAATTATTTTGTTTAATATTTCATGTTTCATCAGACCACTGTTGGATTAGCCGAAGCTTATGGGTGATTTTTAGTTTTTTCCAAGTATGTCCAATTTTTACAACAAGATAGAGATTTGAGAAGACTGAGATTCTTCTGATAGCTGCACCGAAATACTAAAAATAAAAATAATAATTTAAACAAGACGGAATTATATAAAAAAACCGAAATGAAGCAAGATATCAAATCATAATTTTTATGATCAGTGATAAACATGCAAAACACAATGTTGCCAACAGCAAAAAATAAAAATAATGGGCTTTGGGTATCATTCTAGAAAGCACCTTATAAAGAGTCAATTTCAGTGGATAATTTATGTTTAGTTTGCAATAACAACTAAAGAGTGGAATAGGAGATTAGGAAGTTTAAGAGAAAACGGAGATCAAAGCTTCCGAAGGTCACCTATCAGTTCGCATTGATGGGAATATAAATGTACAAACTTACCATTGCAGGCCCTTTAAGATTTTTCCAACTTAAACTGAAATATAAAATTACTGTATCAGTGTATGTTTGCTATTTTTGTTTCTCTTCGAAGTTTTAACGATAAGAGGTGTTATTTAAGTTTATTATGCCAATTTAGTTGCTTTGATCTATTAGCACGCAAAAGCATATTTTGATAACGTTTCTTTTAATAGTGTCCAAAGTTCAAAACTTATAAAAGGTTCTAAATGCAGTAGGTTATGGCAAGGCCAAACATTAACGTAAATACAGGGTGAGGGCAAGTTAACTGTTTGTGCCAATAGGAGCAGAGGGCTGTTTCTTCAGTTATATGTTTTTTTGGTGAAGATACAAATAAGGTATTTTCAAAATATAGGGGATGGATTTATTTTTTGACCCTTTTTTCAATTAAAAATTGAAAAAAAATTCTTGAAAATCTAGGGAGGGGATAAACGTCTCCCTGCTCCTATTTGGTACAAACATTTAATCGTAAATGAGAACTTAAACAATATGAACTTCATAATCAGAGGCAACGTTATAGCGTTGCCTATAGTAAAGGCCATATGGCTCCAATGTTTTATCATTATTTTTTTTTTTTTTTTCCCAGAGGCACTTCATATGGAAGGGGTCGTCGTAAAAACTTCAAAGGGGGTTCATTCGATTGGAAATCGAGAGTTCTAGTGCCCTTTTTAATATTCGAAAGTGATTGGAGGGCAACTAGCCCCCCCCCCCACCACAACGCCCATCATTCCCCCAAACACATCCAATCAAAATTTTGAGATAGCCATTTTGTTCAGTGTAGTCCATTTCCAGATAGAAAATATGTTTTTGAGGAGGACACACTCCCCCGCAACCCTCAGGGCAAGGGTTTTAAGTTATGCCCTGGGGGCATATAAGTTTTTTATAGAAGGCGTTTTGTCGTAGAAACTTCAAAACCAGGCTCATTCGATTGGAAATTCAAAGAGCTAGTGCCTTTTTTAATAGTCGAAAGTGATTGGAGGGCAACTAGCCCCCCCCACGCCCATTATTTCCCCAAACACATCCAGTCAAAATTTTGACATAGCCATTTTGTTCAGCGTAGTTGATTTCCAAATAGAAAATATGTTTTTGAGGAGGACACTCCCCCACAACCCTCAGGGCAACAGTTTTTAAGTTATGCCCTGAGGGCATATAAGAACGATGTATCTAAGGTTTTTATAGAAGGCGTTGTCGTAGAAACTTCAAAACGGCTCATTCGATTGGAAATTCAAAGGGCTAGTGCCCTTTTTAATAGTCGAAAGTGATTGGAGGGCAACTAGCCCCCCTACGCCCATCATTCCCCCAAACACATCCAATCAAAATTTTGAGATAGCCATTTTGTTCAGCGTAGTTGATTTCCAGATAACAAATATGTTTTTGAGGAGGACACTCACCCACAACCCTCAGGGCAAGGGTTTTAAGTTATGCCCTGGGGGCATGTAAGGTTTTTATAGAAGGCGTTGTCGTAGAAACTTCAAAAAAGGCTCATTCGATTGGAAATTCAAATGGCTAGTGCACTTTTTGATAGTCGAGTGATTGGAGGGCGACGAGCCCCCTCCCCCCCCACGCCCATAATTTATCCAAACACATCCAATCAAAATTTTGAGATAGCCATTTTGTTCAGCGTAATTGATTTCCAGATAGAAAATATGTTGATGAGGAGGACACTCCCGCACAACCCTCAGGGCAAGGGTTTTAAGTTATGCTCTGGTGGCATATAAGGTTTTTATAGAAGGCGTTGTCGTAGAAACTTCAAAAAAGGCTCATTCGATAGGAAATTCAAAGGGCTAGTGCCTTTTTTATATAGTTGAAAGTTTTTGGAGGGGAACTAACCCCCTCTCACGCCCATCTTTTCCCCAAAACATCCAATCAAAATTTTGAGATAGCCTTTTTATTAAACGTTGTTTTAAGGTCCGGAAATTAGATCTTTGAGGATGACAAATTCCCCACAACCCTCAGGGAAAGGGTTGTAAGTTTTGCCCTGGGGGCATATAAGGTTTTGTATAGACAACGTTGTCGTAGAAACTTCAATAAGGCTCATTCGATTGGAAATTTAAATGAATAGTTCCCTTTTTAATAGTCGAAAGTTACCTATAAGGCAACTGACAGCCCTTCCATGCCCACAATTTCCCCAAACACATCCAATCAAAATTTTGATATAGCTATTTTGTTCAACGTAGTGGAAATTTCTGTAAATTACAGGTTTGAGCAGGACATTCTCCCCACAGTCTTCAGGGGCAAGGGTTATAAGTTATGTCCTGGGGACATGTATGGTTTTTATGGAAGGAATGCTCGTATAAACTTCAGAGAGCGCTAATTTGATTGGAAATTGAAAGTTCTAGTTCACTTTTTAAGCGTCAAAAGATATTGGGGGGTAACCAGTCCCCTCCCCAAACCCTTTTTTTCCCAAATGCATCCATAAAAATTTTAAGATAGCTATTTTTTTTAAAATAGTTCAAAGATCATATAACAAAAACTCCGATGTCAACACAACCCATCAGGGCACAGGGGCAGGCCCTGTAAGTTATGCCCTGGGGATATATATGGGTCATATGGAAGGGATGCTCGTATTAACTTCAAAGAGGGATCATTTGATTGGAAATTGAAAGTTCTAGTTCACTTTTTAAGAGTCAAAAGAGATTGGAGGGCACCTAGCCCCCCCCCCCCCCCACGCCCTTTTTTCCTCAAACCCATCCGATAAGAACTTTGTGATAGAATTTTTTTAAATAGTTCAAAGACCATAGAAACAATAACTCAGGGGTCAACACAGCCCCCCAGGGGCAGAGGGCAGGTGTTGTAAGTTATGCCCTGTGGGAATATATGGTTCTTATTGAAGGGATGCTCGTAAAAAAATTCAGAGATGGCTCATTTGATTGGAAATTGAAAGTTCTAGTTAAGTTTTTTAGAGTCAAAAGAGATTGGAGGACAACTAGCCCCCCCCCCCCCCCCCTACGCCCCCTTTTCCCCAAATGCATCCAGTAAAAATGTTGAGATAGCCATTAAGTTAAAAATTTCTCAAAAGTCAGATAACAAAACTCAGGTGTCGTCACAACCCCCTAGGGCCTGGGGGCAGGCGTTGTACGTTATGCCCTGGGGCATTTATTGTTCGTATGAAAGGGATTCTCGTCTAAACTTCAGAGAGGGCTCATTTGATTGGATATTGAAAGTTCGAGCTCACTTTTTAATATTGAAAAGAGATCCGAGGGAAGCTAGCCCCCCCCCCCCGCCTTCTTTTTCAAAACCCTTCTGATGAAAATTTTAAGATAGACATCTTGTTAAAAAAATAGTTCAAAGGTCGGCTAAGAAAAACTCCGGTGTCAATACAACCCCCCAGGGCACAGGGGAAGGCGTTCTAAGTTATACCCTAAGGGCATGTATGGTTCTTATGAAAGGGATGCTCGTATAAACTTAACAGAGGGCACATTTGATTGGAAATTGAAAGTTCTAGTTCACTTTTTAAGAGTCAAGAGAGTTAAACTAGCCCTTCCCCCACGCTCTTTTTCCCCAAACCTATCCGCTACAAATTTTGAGATAGCCAGTGTTTTGGAAATTGTTCAAAATTAAGTAACAAATACGCCCCCCCAGAGCCAGGGGGATAGGCGTTGTAAGTGTTGTGGCGTATATGGTTCTTATGAAAGGGATGCTCGTATAAACTTCAGAGGGTGCTCATTTGATTTGAAATTGAAAGTTCCAGTTCAAATTTTGAGAGTCAAAAGATATCCGAGGACAACTAGCCCCCCCCCCCCACACACACACCCTTTTTCCCAAGCCCATCCGATACAATTTTTATAATAGCCATTTCATCAAATTTTGAGAGTCAAAAGATATCCGAGGGCAACTAGCCCCCCCCCCCCACACACACACACACCCTTTTTCCCCAAGCCCATCCAATAAAATTTTTTATAATAGCCATTTCATCAAATTTTGAGAGTCAAAAGATATCCGAGGGCAACTAGCCCCCCCCCACACACCCTTTTTCCCCAAGCCCATCCGATAAAATTTTTATAATAGCCATTTCATTAAAAATAGTTCAAAGGTCAGATAAGAAAAATTCCTGTGTCGACGGAACCCACCAGGGCCTGAGGCAGGCGTTATGAGTAATGCTCTAGGGGCATGTATAGTTTTTATGGAAAGGATGCTCGTATAAACTTCGGAGAGGGCTCATTTGATTTGAAATTGAAAGTTCTTGTTCACTTTTTAAGAGTCAAGAGAGATCGGAGGGCAACTAGCCCCCTCCCCTCCTCCACGCCCTAAATGCATCAGATAAAAATTTTGAGATAGAAATTTTGTTACAAATATTTCAAAGTTCTGATACAAAAAACTCCGGTGTTGACACAGCCCCCCAGGGCCCGTCGGTAGGCGTAGTAAGTTATGCCCTGGGGGGATATATTGTTGTTATGGAAGGGATACTCGTGTAAAATTCCTATAGGGCTCATTTGATTGGAAATTGATAGCCGTAATTCACTTTTTAAGAGTCAAAAGTGATTAGAGGGCAGCTAGCCTCCCCCTACACTCCATTTATTTTTCCCAGAGGCACTTCATATAGAAGGGGTCGTCGTATAAACTTCAAAGGGGGCTCATTCGACTGAAAATCGAGAGCTCTAGTGCCCTTTTTGAGATTCAAAAGTGATCAGAGGGCAACTGCTCCCCCCAAGCCTTTTTTTCCAAAAACATCTGATAAAAAATTTGAGGTAGTCATTTTGTTAAAAAATAGTTCAAAGATCATATTACAAAAAACTCCTCTACGTATGGTCATTTCGTTAAAAATGGTTCAAAGATCAGATAAGAAAAACTCCTGTGTCGACACCCCCCCCCCCAAGGGCCGGTGCAGGCGTTGTAAGTATTGCTCTGGGGGCATATATGGTTCTTATGGAAGGTATGCTCGTATAAACTACATAGAGGGTTCATTTGAATGGAAATTAAGAGTTGTAGTTCATTTTCTCAGAGTGAAAAAAGATCAGAGGGCAACTAGCCCCTCCCGCCCTCCACACCTTTTGGTGTATCGGATGGATAAACCTATCCGATAAAAATTTCAGGTGACCATTTTGTTAAAAATAGTTCAACCATCAGATATTAAAACTCCAGGGCCGACACAACCCCACAGGGCCCAGGGATAGGCGTTGGTAAGGTATACTCTGGGGATATATATGGTTCTTATAGAAATGATACTCGTATAAACTTCAGAGAGGGCTCATTTGATTGAAAATAGAAAGTTTTAGTTCACTTTTGAAGAGTCAAAAGACACCGAAGCTTAATCTAGTCCCCCCACCCCACGCCCTTTTTTCCCAAACAATTTGTTGTTAAAATTGTTCATCCAATAAAAATTTTGAGATAGCAATTTTGTTAAAATTGTTCAAACATCAGATAATAAAAACTCCGAGGTTGACACAAACCCATTTTTTCACTTTGATATTGTTACTTTGATATCAGTTTTGTTACTTTAATGAATATTTGATTTTTTTTTTAAGTTTGATTTTGAAATAAGGAATTTTTAAAAACTTGAAATTTTTTGCAATCAAAAACGAACAAAAATTAATTAAAAAAAAAACTTTCCGAAAAATAAGTTTTTCAAAGAAAAGTAAAGGTCATTTTTAAACTTTAACTCAGCAGATACAAATACGTTTTAAAATTCAAACTCAAAACGACCAGATATTACTATTAAAGAATAAATGAAAAACAAAAGGAACATAAATTAAATAAACAATCATAGCAAAAACATACAACAAGTAACAATATAAATGAATAAATAGATTTTTTAAGCGAGTAATGCTTAGATTGAATATGAATATCAAGCTTAAAACGAAAAAAAAAATTTTCCTATTGAAGTATAAATGAAACTTAAAACGAACAGAAATTAAATAAACAATCAATGCAAACAAACATAAAATAGATATTAATGTAAATTAATAAATAAATTTTTTAAAACGAGTGAAACTTAAATTGAATATGCAAATAAAGCTTTAAACGAAAAAAATCACCACAAACAAGAGTTTGGGTATGACCTCCTTCTCTCACTGTAAAATTCTAAAACCTAACTCGTCATTGGCGCTTTACTGAAAACTATATGCGTCTTGAACAGTCTTGGAAAGTATAAAACAACATCAAATTGAACATTTGATGTATAATGATATTAATTGTTGAAAGATCCATCAGTTGAAGAATTTATTTCACTTTAATTGTACTTTTATTTTCAATACTGTAAGAACTGGAAAAGAAATTATTTGTAATATAATCCGTTTTCAGTTAAGCGCCAATGACGCAGTAGGCTTTTGGTTTTTATTTACAGTTAGGAAAGGAGGCAGTATCCAAACACTTGTTTGTAGGGAAACTATATTCGTCTTTAACAACTTTAAAAAGAGCTAATAAATTAAACTGAATATTTGATGCATAATGATATTAATTGCTGAAAGTTCATCAATTCAAAATATTACTATAATTTTGATGTTTATTTTCAATATTAAGCACAAAAGAAAATATTTGTCATAAAATTGGTTTTCAGTAAAGCGCCAATGACGCAGTAGGTTTTAGACTTTTACAGTGAGAGAAGGAGGTCATACCCAAACTCTTGTTTGTGGTGATTTTTGTTCGTTTCAAGCTTTTATTTGCATATTCAATTTAAGTTTCACTCGTTTTATAGAATTAAAAAGCCCTTAGATTTGGGGGGCGGCCAGCCCCCCAACTTTAAAACTCCTGACCGAATCAGCTAACAGTAGAAAGCAAAATAAAGTAATAAACTGTACAAAAAACGGCTGCAGAAATTATTTGAAAAAAACTTACGTTTTCAAAGAGTTAAAGAGGTGAGTTACATTTGTTAATTTACGTTAATATCTATTGTATGTTTGTTTGCATTGATTGTTTATTTAATTTCTGTTCGTTTTAAGTTTCATTTATACTTCAATAGGAAAATATTTTTCTTCGTTTTAAGCTTGATATTCATATTCAATCTAAGCATTACTCGCTTAAGATCTATTTATTCATTTATATTATTATACTTGTTGTTTGTTTTTGCTATGATTGTTTATTTAATTTCTGTTCGTTTTGGGTTTCATTTATTCTTTAAC
The DNA here is from genome assembly GCA_027921565.1 of Artemia sinica. Classification (NCBI taxonomy): domain Eukaryota; kingdom Metazoa; phylum Arthropoda; class Branchiopoda; order Anostraca; family Artemiidae; genus Artemia; species Artemia sinica. The sequence continues at coordinate 32,589,828 of CM051265.1, read as the reverse complement.
AGTAATTTCTGGTCATTTTGAGTTTGATTTTAAAAGGTATTTGTATCTGCTGAGCTTAAGTTTAAAATGGCCTTTACTTTTTTCTTTGAAAAACTTACTTTTTGGAAAGTTTTTGTTTAATTAATAAACAAAAAAACACCATGTTTAAGACATCCAAGGACATAGTAAAAGAAAATATATATAACCAAATAGAAAGATAGATGTGATAGATGGGGATAGGGGTGGAAGAGAAAAAAGAGAGAGAGAGAGAATAAAAAATTACATCACTTAATTAAAAGAGATAAAGATAGATGGGGATAGAGAGGATGAGAAAGAGGGACAGAGAAAGAGAGAGAGAGAGAGAGAGAGAGAGAGAGCCTAAACTTAGAGAGAGAGAGAGAGAGAGAGAGAGAGAGGAGAGACGAGAGAGAGAGATGAGAGAGAGAGAGAGATGGAGAGACAGAGAGAGGGAAGAGGCAGGCAGACAGACAGAGAGACAGATAGACAGACAGTCATACAGAAAGACAGACACATAAAGTGACTAATCTCCTCTTAAAATCCCTTTCTCTTTCTTTCTCAACCCTAGATGTTAATCAGTGTTTGCCCACTCCCTTCATGTTTTTTTTTCTGTACGGTTTTTTAACTGGGCAGAAGAAACACTCTTCTTCTTCTGTTTCGTGTTTCTTCTCCTCTCTTTGAGTTTACTTCAACAGGTTAGTTTTTTCTTCTTTTTTTTTAGCGCTGAAGATGGCTTGGAGGAGGTCATTGCAAAAATATCTTCTTTTTCTATTTTTTCGCTTTTTTTTTTCCGCCTACTTGCTGAAATTACCATTGTTTTTTCTGGGCTATTTAATTTTATTATTCGTTTATTATTTTTTTCTCGTTTATCATAAGTGCAGATGAGTAAAATAAAATTACCAGAAGCAAAAACTTGGAAACAGAAACTAGAGAAAAAAAAATGTAGAACATGGGGTAATAAAGGCCGGACCCTCAACGAGAAGAGGTAATTACTCAAAAATCCGATACAAAAAATAATTACAAAAACTTACTTGACTTACTTTGACTTAGGTCTCCTGCCGGTTACTACTCGGTGTAGAGAGTGACGTCTGCCTCCTCCACCCACTTCGGTTCATTGCAAGGGTTTGCTGTTCAATCGGTCTGATATTTGCCATCGCTAGGAACTCGGATACGCTGTCGGACCATCGCTTCATTCCAACCGGCTTTGACAGGTCAAAGTCGAAGATCATCTTTGCAGGTAAGTTGTGGGGGCATTCGAAGTAGATGTCCAAACCACCGTAAGGTACGCTCGGCTGCTTGGGTAGAAAACCAGGACTGCTTGGTGAGATACATTAGCTTCTCGTTACTCACGAAGTCGACCCACCGTAGGCCTTCTATCCTTCTCAGACTCGTCAACTGGAATCTATCGATGGCTATTAGGGTTGCGGCTGATGCTTGCCAATTCTCAGCTCCATACAGCAGCACAGAACCGACGAGGGAGTTGAAAATTTGTAGTTTGGTTGAACGACTGATATTCGGTTTTCGCCAAAGGTGACAGTTCATCCTGTCCATGGCAGAAGACGCTTTGGATAGCCTTGCTTGCAGCTCGGGGAGAAGAGGGAGCCATCTAAGAAATCGTTGATCACAGGTAGGTAAACCTTTGGACAACTTCTATACTAGTTGTTCCCTCCAGACTGACGGAAAGAAATGACAGCAGGAGAAAGACGGTCTATGGTAATAATCTTCGTTTTGTTCTAGTTTATCTGCAGTCCCACAATTGTGTCCTATTCTCATAAGATTTGAAGCGCTTCCAGCAACTGATCCATGGAGTCCGTTAGCATTGCCAGGTCGTCAGCGAAATCAGCATCTGAGATGACGCGATCTCTAACCTTGAGTCCAAAGTTGAGACGTAAAGTTGTCTTTATCATAACGTGCTCTATCATGACATTGAAGAGCTCTGGGGCCACTGCACATCCTTGACGCACCCCTGTCGTGATTCGGAAGAATGGGCTTGCGCACTGGCCATTGACTTGAGCATAGCTCTCTGTGCCATGGTGTAAAAGCTTTGAAGAGTCTGCAGTATTTCTCTGGGAGGCCAGTCGAAGCTAAAATCTTCCAAAATTGCCTCTCGGTCCACTGAGTTGAACACAACACGGGGGAGTCAACGAAAAGCGAAAAAAGCCTTCTGGTGGAACTCCGTGACTTTTTCTATTATCTGTCTAATCATGAAAATCTACTCGATGGTGGAACGGTCCGTCATAAAAGCAGTTTGTTCGGGTCACCGAATCCACGAACCATATTCCGACAACGATCCAGCAGGACCATGCATAAAAGTTTCCCTGAGACTGACAGCAGAGTTATTCCACGATAGTTTGAACAGTCCTTTCTAGAGCTTTTCCTTTTCCATAAGGAGATGATGACACCTTTCCACCAATCTTCAGGAATTATCTCAGTTAGCCGAATTGTGGAGAACAGAGTGTGGAGAACCAGGAGCATTGTAGGATCAGCATATTTCAGCAGTTCAGAGCTTAAGCCACAGATACGAACAGCTTTGTTGTTCTTGAGCCTTTTAACTGCGTTTCCAATTTCTGATGGGCTGAAAGGCTCATATGGAGGAAACCATCTGTTTCAGGCCTTTGACTAGTAGATTGGCTGGGACTATTATTTGGAGAGACAGACTGGCTATTAGTACTTAGGAGCGAGCAAGAAATGTTCTTTCCACCTCTCAAGACAAGTGCCCTCATCAGAGATAAGTGTCCAATCCAGGGTTACGACAGGTCCCTATGTAGGAGTTTCATTTTCCGTAAGATCTCGGAGATGCTTGAACAGGATTTTAAGCGGCTCTACCAAGTCTTTCTTTTTTGCTGCTAAATTCAATTTCATCAGCTTTCCTTGTAACAAACTGAGTTTGGTCCTGGTGAATGAGACTGTTTCGCACTCCATTAAGCCTTTGAT